>JAUPFT010000011.1:50200756-50800756 GCA_036936625.1 Parnassius smintheus behrii
TGATCGTTCTCCTGTTCTCTAACCTTCATGGATGTTATGTTGGTAGACACTTCACTGCGTTCCTTTGTCTGTGGCCGTATAACACTTATCACTTGACCTAACCTATCAATATAGTTCACACACCTTGTACATTTTTCTTCTATTTTTACAAAGCTTATTAGTTATAAGTGCACTTCACTATGTTTTCTCTATGAACTTATCCCTTTTACTTAATTGAGATGGCTTTTTTTAATTTATTTTGGAAGTAAATGAGAGCACTATACTACTTCTTGCTACGGTAACGCCGGAACCGGTCCATCCAGTGTATAGAAGCTAAATTTGAAATAACCATTCAGTGTGACTTTGAGTGTGCAGTAACTTTAATCTTAATCAGGTATTGCTTTTTAAGTTCAAAACGTATACTGCAGACCCAGTTTAAAAAAATATTATTAGGAAGTAAAGATCCGCAAATGACTATATTACGCTTCTACAGAGAATCGCATATATACGCACAGAATCGCATACATGATTCATTATGATTTTTTCAGTGAGCTCGTATGGTACCCAAATATCGAACTTTTTTTATAGCCAGACTTTTTCAATGGGTATGTTACGTGCATGTAAACTAATACAAATTTAAATTATTTCTTGTCGTTGTAACGAGTTTATAATATTATTTAAGTAGTATTACAATACTACTTAAATAATATTATAAACTCACACTCACACTCAAAAAGTGTGTAAATAACATAAAAGTCCTAAATTATCAACAAAAATTATGGTCGCAGCAGAAACATCGAATCGGCTAAGTGACGATGATCGACAAAAAGGGATGAAGTGCGATTTTATTAACAGCTTTCATCAATGTACAAAAAATAGCGTTCAATGCGTATAACAAATGATGTTGTTTGCAGCAGAAAGGGCTCCGGGCGGCGGAAAATGGGCCCCGAATGGAACGGTGATGTATCATCCGGGAGATCCATTCTTTTCGCACTTACCTATTGACGAGAAGTGACGACGCCTTTTCGCTTCACGTCAAGTTTTTTTCTAGGTGTGCTTTGAATTACGGCAAATTATAATTATTACATATACAAGACCTATGAGTATTCGAATTGAATAAAATGTTTCAAAAATATTCATTTCCTTTGTGAATGAATCAAACTTTAACGGAATTTATTAGAACAGAATAATCCTAGTTTATTTTGGGGTACAGGCAGACTTTTACCTTTGAGATTTATGCGCGGTAAAAGAAATTTTAATATGTGACTGAATAACTAACAAAAACACCCAAACATAACAAACGTGAACATTTACAATTTTAGCCGGAAATAGAACTCACATGGATATTTCACGCTGGAGTTCTGTGCGAGCGTAACTTCCCCGGCTGAGCCAACCCATTCGTGCTGAAGTCATTACACACTGCCGTGTAACTCTCTGGAGTATAATAGATAAAGTTAACCAGAATAATCATAGCCTATGAGGATTTCCTTATACTAATTTTTACTTG
Source organism: Parnassius smintheus behrii (assembly GCA_036936625.1). Classification (NCBI taxonomy): domain Eukaryota; kingdom Metazoa; phylum Arthropoda; class Insecta; order Lepidoptera; family Papilionidae; genus Parnassius; species Parnassius smintheus. The sequence continues at coordinate 50,202,243 of JAUPFT010000011.1, forward strand.
AGCAGTTATTTCTATATACACGTATTATACGTATATAACAACTTGATGGAATGCGCCGGCCATGTAGCTCCTAAGAACCGACAACCGATGGGAAGGATTCTCGAGTAGCTGTCTCATGCCGGTAAGCGAAGTGAATGGTCTCGTCATCTAGAGGTCATCACATTATCTTTATCTAATTGGGTCGCTAGAAAAGACCGTGAGAGAGACAACCTTGTAAGAGATGCAGGAAATCTATTCATGCAGGTGGCTCGGAACGATGCTTTGTAGCGTTATTAGGAGGAGGCCTATGTTTAGCAGTACACTTCTGGTCTGTGATCATCAAATGATGATGATGATTATTTACAGATATTGTGTTTTCATATCGGCAAAAACACACTTAGCTCCTTTTTGCAACTTTGTCCATCACAGGTTGGTTGGAAAAATCCTTTGATTGACATTGATTTTTCTTATTAATTTGTTCATCTTGGAATAAAATTGAACATTAAATAAATTAAGAATTACATTTTATCATCATCATGATTACAGCCCTTCACAAGTCCACTACTGAACATAGGCCTCCCCCAAGGAATGCCACAAAGCACGATCCTGAGCCACCTGCATCCATCGACTTCCTGCACGTCTCACTAGGTTGTCACTCCATTTATGACGACCCCCACCGCTACTCTTATCCTACCGATACGAGGCTGTCACTAGAGAACATTTTTCCCCATCGGTTGTCGTTTCTTCGAGCTACATGGCCGGCCCATTTCCATTTCAGCTTACTAATTCGTTGGGCTATGACGGTCACTATGATTCTACTGCGATTATCTTCACTTTTAAGTTTGTCACGAAAAGAAAACCCGAGCATAGCCCTCCGCATAGCTCACTGAGTGACTTTGAGCTTTCTCATACGGCCAGCGGGAAGGACTACGTCTCAGACCCATAAATCATCACTGGCACCAGGTACTAGTTGTACAATCTTGTTTTCACGTTTTGAGGTATTCCTGACAAGAAAATGTGTTGTAATTGCCCAGCTAAACTCAATCCGCCGATTGACCTCTCGGTCGAAGTTGGTCTTACCTAGTCAGACTATTCGTCCCAGATAAACATACTCGTCAACAACTTCGATCTTAGTACTGCCAACAACAACAGGGATAGGTGTGAAATGGACGTTACACATTACCTTTGTTTTGTCCAAGTTCATCTTAAGGCCTACCCGTTGGGAGGCACTATTTACGTCATGGAAGCATAGTGCATAGTGCATAGCTATTCTGTCATAAGGACTATATTGTCGGCAAATCGAAGGTGAATAATGTACTCGCCATAGATATTAATACGGTATCCTTTCCAGTCCTGTAGCTTGAAAATGTCTTCCAAGATAGCGATAAAGAGTTTCGGGATATAACGTCAAACTGTCTTACAACTCTTTGTAGTTGGATAGGTTTCGTTTTCGTACTCTGATTCTGTACTTGGATAGCCCTACTGTACAAACACTTCAGCACTTCGATATATCGATAGTCAATATGACACTCCTGAAGGGACTGCAGCAGCGCCCAAATTTCGACGGAGTCAAATTTTTCTCATAGTTCACATACGCAAGACATATTTCCAGATTGTAATCCTCAGACTTCTGTACAATTTGTCGAAAGGTATGTATGTGACCTATGATACAAAAGCCTTTTCGGAAACCGGCTTGTTAGGGAGTCTAGAAGTCGTCGAGCTTGCGTGCGGGACGATTCAAAATGACTCGAAAACGTATACGCGGTTCAGAAGGGAAGTCTATAGTTCTTCAAGAGAGCGTTGTCGCCTTTTACGAAGAACAAGACCACCGCACTTCTACTGCACCATGGAGGACGGAATCGTAGCTAACCAGTATTCTGTCAAATCTACAGAAGACTGCAGCTTCGATTCCCCACAACGTTGTTAACAAGCGACTTGGGGACAATAAATCCTACAACTCTTTGGTACAGGTGGTCTCATTCCCGGTAATAGAACAAATTGCCGAATTCGAGGATTACCGTGACCTCCCCCTCTCTTCAGATCTCAGATAATCATATAATATTTCATAGCATCTTGTGTATCTCTTCTTCCAGCGCCAAGATCTCGTCAGTCCTCAGGGTGCGTGCGTTGTATATTGCCAAGTCGAATCGTCTTAGGTGGCAACCGAACCTCCACTGGAGATTCCTAGCACCCCCTGCCCTGCCGTTTCCATGGTCGCCACCGTTGCCAGGAATAGCGAGGCCGCCTGTGATTGGAGGCCGTCTCTTCGTAACTCTCATCCAGGGGTGTATGTTGCCATAGCTGCCGCGCTTGGCGAGCGGGTTGGCAATCGCAATTTTTCTATTGTTATTTTGCTGTTATCAGAAAGATGCTGCTGTCCATTTATGCCTCAGTCTCTTTCTGTCGCCTGTTACAACACCCACGGGAAGATATGGGGTAGGGGGTCTTTACTCTTGTCTTGTATATTCAGTCAGGTTATAATTTATTTGATGGAAGTCATCTCTTTGTCTGTTTCCTCAGTGGAGACAACTGTGAATGTCCTGTAGCTTTTACATTACTCTAAAATAACTTTTAGAAATATGACCGCCAATTGAAACACTTTTTTGCTACTTTATTTTTCTGTGGCCAACCCAATGTGAGGCAATGTAAATAGGATAATGTACATTTAGGTAATTAATATTTTTTCGTAATTGGTCTCTGTTTACATTGCCTCTTCTCCCCACAAGAATTGTTAATGTGCTATTAGGACAAAACTTACTAGTTAAGAGGATATAGTAAGTCAGTTCAAATTCTAATTTCGCCCCCACTTCCCCGCACGTCGTATGCTATGTACCGACATGTTTGTAATTAGTAATACTGTAAGTAGATAGGTCGTTAGATACTTATTTCATTAGGTTTATGCCTGTTTCTTAACGCCAACCTAGTCATAAGCACTGCTTTACGAGTATAGTTAGTTCAGTTAGTATGCAACGTTTCATGATTTTATTTAAAGTATTTTATGAATAACAGCGGTTTATTGTTTATTTGGGAGGTAACTTTGGATTTTTTCTCTATCGAGAAAATTTTACGAAATCGTGTTTTCGTCTAACATAGTCCTTAACATTAATCCTCAACTTTACCATATATTTATTTCAAAATTAATGCCGCAATATTTTCGGCATAACGGAGGATCTTGCTAAGCTATTTGAGGTTATATTTCCCCTTAAAACTTTATTCATTATATGATTAAAGGATTCCCCAGGCGTACAATAATTACTAATCAACTGTCATTTTCAATGTTTAACATCATGCTCAAATTTTTACCAATGTCTTCTGTAATCTGTCTTTTTTTAATTCTGTAATGTGTCTTTTTTACCAATTTTGTTCTACAGCAAGTAATCCTTTCTACTGTTCTTGATGTTACAAAATAATTACCAGTCAAAGCGATTGTTGTGGCGGGTTGCAATGTTTTAGAAGATTTACATTCTATGAGCTCACTGAACAGACTGAGATTGGAACGCTTTCATATCATCCATGCCATTATTGTTATAATTTCAAAATCTGCAAATTGGCCTCACTTATTTGTAACTATAATGCAGCAATTAATCTGAGGGATTCCTCATAATCCTTGCTGCATCCATCAAACTCATCGACTGTTCCCAGAAGCTGAACCCTTTATCTTTAAACCTTCGTAAATCTAAAAAGTGATATGGTTAAGTTGCATAAACGAAAGTTAAGCAACTTAACTATATCACTTTTTAGATGAGCATTTTTGGCAACTATATTTATTATTTATTTTTCATTGTCATTCCTTTATTTCAGCTACTGCTCACACTGCTCCCTTGACGCCTTAAGTTCTTGAAGCGCCATCGTTCTCTATTAGCGTTAAAGGTTGTAGATAGTCAATTTGGCTAATTTGCTGTATAACAGAAGTAAATAAATTCGCCATTAATCAAAAACCTCGTCGAAAGCTGAAGATATGCCGGTGCTCGCGGAATGTGCTGAATCATCCGGTACCAGATATCGTGATCCCTTCCGACTCTTGGATTAGGGTTAAGAGTGCTCTTATTAGCCTATAGATGTGAACAATTTAAAACTTCTTTCAAATTCTTCTCTCTGTTATACTCATAAGATTTTATAAATATCTTAAATAGAAAAATACGTCAAGTAACACGCAGCAAAAGTAAAACCTTCAGAAAATACGTACATTGTATACCTGGCAGAGCCACGCTGCAGCTATATTACGATTGTAGCATAAATGGGTAGGCTCAACCAGGGTATGACCACGCTCTCACAGAATACGAGCGTAATATAGCAGCATAATGTTGCTGTGTTTTTGTTGTGTATGGTGAGTGTAGATAACTGGAGACCCTTTTTACTGCAAATGAGGCATTTCATCTGAGTTTTCAGGGGTGATAACGCATTTACGTTTTGATACCTAATCGAGGATATATTCCTTCAGGTGGGCTATGTGCTCGTTTGTCATCCTAATTCTATAAAAAAAAACTTGGAAACAATGAAACGAACGCAGAGTATCAGGAGTAGGATTGTAAGGCTTATGCAATTAAAATATAAATAAATTAATAATAAGCACTTTGTACTGTATTCTATCTCATTCTTTCGCAGGCTAAGTCCTATAGATGTAAATATATGATTGTCTTTTTTTAGTATCGCTTTTTCGTTTCATCGACTTTCATCAAATCACGCTTCTAAAGAAATTTGCACTTCATAATTTTATTAGCTTTGTGAATTTAGTAAAATTCTGAATGATTAGTTAGTAGTTTATTTTTTTTTCAACAATTCAAATTTTGTATAATAATTCTAAAAGTAATATCTTATTTATTAGGAGGCAGAACTTGTCAGCCTAGGAATCCGTCCAAATATCGGTGCCTCAACTGCACTGCCCTTCAGACCGTGTGTACCGGTCTGAAGGGCAGGGTACAGACAGTCAATATAATTACAGGTCGCGATCCGATTCATTTTAGTCTCACGTACTACAACTTTGTTATAAATAGGCACTAAAAGTCATTCACACCGTTCACATTTTTTATCAACCAAAAACTAATGATACCTACTACAAAGTTAATAAATTCATACTAATATTTAAAAATTAATCACTTGTTAATATCGCCGAATATATTTTCTTTTCTATCTTTTTATAAAGTCAATAAATTAATTGATAATGGAACGCTCTCGATACATGTCGGAATTTTATATTAAGAAAAATTTTTTTTAATTAAATTATTATCGATAGCTGTCTATAAATGTCGTATTATTAAAAATTTATTGGATATTGTAATAAATGTTGTATATTTGTTGTTATGTAATAAATAAAGAATTAAATTTATTAAATAATATTATGAATAAAATATTAAATTTATCTCGTAAAATGAGAATGATAGAAATCAGCGCTTTTTTTGAGTGATAAAAGAGCTGAGTACCTACCTACACATCTAATGATAAGTGGCGACTGCAACCCAGAAAGGTTCAAATTAAAACAGACGCGTTATTATTCCTGGGTACTTCCAAAAAATACGTCACATTTTGCATATAGTAGGTATACAATATGAATAAAATAAATATGTGTATGCGCCTTTATGCAGCGCTTTATGCTGTCGCGTCGCAGTAAAAAGGTGCCAACCCAGGTTGTCAGGTATTACGATCACCAATGGCAACCATCGTGGCTTTTTACGGTAAATCTTAGTGAATTTACGGTAACTATGGGAAAGGCCCACTCCCAATTTGTCAATGGCCTCTTTTTTACTGATGAGTATATTTTTGCATAAAAGTGGAAAAATTAAAAAATTTGTAAAACCGACTTCAATATAAATCATCAATGTAGTCGAAGTCAATTAAATACGCATTATTAAGCATAATTCAAAAACGACGGATCAGATCTTGATTAAATTTATACGGGACCACAAGAGTAGCACCAGTTTTCTAATAAAAAAAGAATCATCAAAATCGGTTCACCTAGAAAAAAATTCTGAGGTAAAAAATAGGTACAGTGAAACTGAGAACTTACTCCTTTTTAGACGTCGGTTTAAAATGCACTATAGAGTAGAGAGAATGTTTTACGTGTAAGTAAAGACTTTTATTTGCCACCAGGAAATCCATCTTGGGTTTAAAGTCTTTTTTATTCGTTGAGTAAGATGTACACACGAGTATTACTCAGCTTATGGGTTACTTTACACTTCTAATCACGGATTCGAATCAAAGAATACTTTCGTCAATGTACAGCAAAACGTACGTACACGTACGCACAGCAAAAGAGTGTATCTAATAATACATATATCAACGTCCGTCTTTCCGTCGATTACAATCTAGGTGTCTTCAAGGGAAGAGTTAATAAGCTTTTGTTACGCTACCACTGTGAATAGAGCTTCGTCACCTGTGGCTTAATATTAAAAAAATCTTGCTCGAACCGTTCATCCATATTGTTTATATTATTGTTTTTTTTTTTAAATATAAACGCTGGTGTTGTTATTATAATCACAAAGACGCCTATCAACTCTTATGACGAACAAACTTTTAACCTTAAGTTTTGAAAAGCATTCCATTAAAAATGTAAGAATCCATGTAATGTCGAGACGATTAAGTTTCCAACATCGTCGAAATATGATGGAAGCTTATAAAAATTTTATGACGTCTCGTACTCTTCAAATCGTAAAATGTAAATTTCACGAGCGATGGCATTGTCAGATTGCAAATGTACGTGTCACACGCCAAATGTCCATAATCAGTGTTAAATTATACACATGCATCTTCACTCGTTTAAACTAAATTAGACAGGCAGAGCCCATAGGCTGCCATACAATACGTGAACGTTAGAACCGAATAGAGTTTCCTACTGAGCACAGGCCTGTCCGTAGATTGGTTCATAGAAGGGGTAATAGAAATAGTAATAGAAACTTTTTTATTCAATGTAGATTATAAAAATACTTATTGAAAGTCACTTTTTTAATTTACCACTGGTTCGCAAAAAAAAACCTCTGTCCTGGGAAGAACCAGCAAGAAACCCAGCGGGACTATTTTTTTGATAATAACTTACAATCATGTTTACAATCAACAACACAAGACAAATTAGAAATAGCTTGGTAGCGATCACCCTTCCCAGGGGTTATTATCATCTATAAATTCCTTAATATTATAATAACCCTATATTATTATTGGTATTTGTCATAATTGCCACGCTTCGCACATGGCTTGGCAACGGAAGCTTTTTTAATTTTAGTCGTTATTAGGAAGACTCTGCCGCCCATGTCCTGATTTGTTACCCTCTGTCGCCTCTTACGACACGTACGAGATGATATGGGGTAAGTATTGGATATTCTTACAACGTCACTACACGGTACAGATCAGGGATCAATGTTAAAAGTAAAGGCAATGCGTGCAAAGTGGCGGCCGCGCGGCAGTTGAGCAATACAATTGTCAATTGTAACGTCGCGCGGCGTCGTACTTATCTAACAAAAGTATGCACGTGGAAGAGCCTGCCTGCATATAACTGTACTATATTAGCAGCAAGAATAGGTCGGCACGACCGGGGCACGACTTTGCTCTCACAATAGGTATATAAGCGTGCTATAACAGTTTAATTCTACTGTTTATTTTTTTTTTCATGATGAGGGTAGAGAAACTGACTCTTTTTGACCCGTAGAGCCAAGTATATAATATAATGAACATACACACGTGATTTTTCCACAGAAACCGCTTACTCGGCCGAATCTTAACCAGACGCTGCTTCATTACAGCCAAGGTCCACTGCCAAGTATAGGCTTCCCCATAGATTGCCCCACAAGTGCTCGTGCCACGCTTGGCAAATGGGTTGGCAAGCGCAGGTTCTTTTCTAGGTTTTATCGGGAAGACGCTGCTGCCCATCTCCTGGTTGTTCCCTCTGACGCCTCTTATGACATCCACGAAACGTCATCGGGGTTGAACCAGATGCTTAACCAGTTGTTATTATTATTTTCCTTTTTCACTTATAAAAGTGATTGATTTATGAGTTGAACGATGCCAATGAAAATACATTTCACTAACAATTTAGTAATGGCCTTCTACATAGTAATTGTTTCTAAAGGGTAAAGGGATATTTATAGGGCGGTAGGTTTTAAGAAAGTGCTCGGAAACACGCATAATAAACATAAGATAATGACGTCACGCAATGTTAGTAGTAAGTTAATTGGATATTGCAATAATCAACTTTATCGCTACTTCTATGATTTAGTGTTCTGGACAAAAACGTAATGACTTAATTCATTACTTACAGTAACGACGTAATGTCCATAAAATCTACTCCCTCGAAAAACGGCTATTTTGATTTAACTACACACAATGTATTGATTATGAGTATAAGATCACGTAGTTCGCAATGTTTTTTTTTAATAAAAGTGGACAAACGAGCCCACAGTGCACAGCAGCCTTAGACCATTCAACCCAAAATGGTGTAAGCCTGCAGCAAACTTAAAGAATTCATTTCAAAAAGTAAGAAATAAGAATATATAAGTCAACTAGGGATCGCCCCCAAATTCGCACTCGTGATTTTTGATTCTCGACAACAGCGCCATCAACCGGGTCCAATTACGAATTTATATAACGAAGTAGATTGCTTAATATTTGGTAGCTAGGCGACAAAACTTTGTTCGGCATTAGAAAAAAAAATCAGTATCTAAAAAGATTCAGTCAGTCAGAGACGTGTCCGAGAAACAAATCATGTACAAGAGCATACAAATGAACAGGAATTGCCCACTTTGATTTGACACTGCTTTATATAAAAAAAATACAATGTAAATACGAGTGGTCGCAAATTTTCGACGAAATTAGCAAAATGGTATGGTAAACTATTAGCGGATGCGTAGACGGGCGGCCGCGCTCGTCCTGACTGACACCTATATATTAACGTAAACTGTGGAGGAGAACAGATTTGACGTTACCATTGGTGAACTGAACTCTAAGAGACACCGCACACTACAGATTTTCTATCCGACGAAAGTTGATTCGGTTTCTTAATCAGTATGCAAGTGCGCAAATTATAACGATTAGTTATCGGCCGATAAATCAATTAGATGGGTTGCACGATTCCCATTAAACTAAACTGTTGGTCAACCATCGGCCAACTACTAAATGTCGTTCTCCTAAATAGACATCGTTATGAACATAGACATATATTTATTAAAAAACAAAGTACTGTAATCAAATGAAGTAATCATAAAGTATTAAATTATGTACTTTTATTTTATATTTTTCTATATTTAATAAACACTTATTATATATTTATACAGCCCAACCAGATATACGTCAGTATAAGAATGCAATATTTTGCAATTTTAAGTACTGATTCGTACAGCGATGAAGGAAAACGTCGTGAGGAAACCTGCACATCTAAGGAATACAATTATTTTGGAGCAGTGCGGCGAACTAATAATTAAATAACCCTCTCCAGCAAGGAGAAGAGGCCTGTGGCCAGCAGCGGGCCGTATATAGGCAACAACCTTTCAACTATATCTGTGTATATTTATTTTAATTCAACATGGATTTTCACACAATAAATGATATTTTTATTAAAAATGTTTCTATAATTTATCACTGGTACGGAGTATATCCAATAATAAAAATATAATGAAAAATAATAGGTACCAATATATAGTACAATTATGTTTATCCTATTAAAAACATACAAGAGCAAAGTTCGATACAATCGACATGCGGTTTGTCCGCAGTATAATAAATAATTCTTTTAAAAAACGTGAACTGTGATAGTATATTCTGTTAGTAAAAAAAATAATCCTGACTTACCACGGAAATTAAAAAAAATACAGTCCAATTAACAACCTCCTCCTTTTTTGAGGTCGGTGAGGTTTTAAAGTGGTAGAGCCATGCTGCAGTTATATTAATGCGGCTCGACCGGGAAGGACCACGCTCTCACAGAATACCAACGTCAAATAGTAGCTTAAAGCTAGGTATTTCGCAGAGACCGCGCTTTTGAGTTCTCTTAAACCATCTGAGGCATAGAAATCAATGTTTTAAATTCTGATAAAAATATATACTATTAGTTAAGGATCTAGTCTAGTCAAAATCGCATTCAGTTACAAAATCTAAAGAACTTCACTCGATAGAAAAAAATCCCGAAGTGAGAAGATCCCCTTTTTGTATTGTTTTTTCAATATTATGACTAAACTACTAACATTTTACACTTAAATTTTGTACTCAAATAAAGCCACTTAATTTTTACAGACAAATTCGCAGAGTTTGACTTGATAAAAATATTGTGTTAATTACTATATTTAGATACCTCCTAAAAGCGCGAGCGCGGCGGATCGGCAAGCAGTGTTGGGAAATGTACAATAATTATTGAATTCTTACAATAATTACGAAACTTAATTGTACCATAAAACATAGCTTTCTCATTATTGTACGCTTTTATACAATATTTTCCCATTTTTACTCATCAAGAATCGTAAAACCCGACGACATTCAAATGATGCAGGCAATAGATGACGAATGGCGCAGTTTTCCCAACATTTCAGGTAAAATTGATTTATCTATGAATACCGACGAGTTTTGGGGCATCATCAAAAAACAATTTGAGAATTTTAAAACACTGGCTCAATTTGCCTTAAATTTGTTATGTTTGCCCCATTCTAGTGATTGCGAAAGAGCATTCAGCGAAGTAAACTTAAACATAGAAACAGTGTATCGAATGAAACACTAAAGGGAACATTATTAGCCAAACAATTAATAAGAAGAAATGAAAATTGTACGAAGTTTAAGCCAACAAAAGAAATGTTAAACAATATGACCACAGAAAATTTGTATAATTCTAATAAATAGTTTTTTTAATTGTGTAGTTTTAAGTTTTTATTTTAATCTTTTTTTTTGTTTTGTTGTGTAGGTATACATAAGGCATCTGCCAAATAAATATGTTTTTCTTTCTTTATTCGTTTTATTGCATTTCTTTTCTAAAACTAAACGATTATTTGTTATTTTTAATAAAAACTTTGTACTTATAAGTTGTACGATCTTTTCATTTCTAAATTTCCTTGGCATACGATTTTTTTTTAGTTGTCGTACGATCACACCATTTTTGCACCTGGCAGCCCTGCCCAACACTGTCGGCAAGCCTGACCAGTCGCGCGCTGGCGCTTATGGACGACGGACACGTGTCAGTTTTCTCCGTGCACCAATAAATCAGTTCTTGACGAGTTCGTATAATTGTTGTCACAGACTAAATATTGTGTGCTATAAATATAAATCCTGTGATTTTAATAGTTATAATGAACTTCACTGTAAGTTTGACTTTCTCCCCTAGAGTTGTGTGTGTTCACACGAAACTTAAAAACAGTTCTCTACTCATACAGTTTCCATACCTATCAAAAGCGAACTGGTTGTTAATTTTCTTTTTATTATGTAACTAATTTATCGCTATAATAAGAAAAGTTTGATCATAAAAAATGCATTTGTAAAGTCAAATAAAAAAGTCATCCTACTGCTTATTTCTATACTGTGTTGCTGGTTGGGTCATGCAAGTTCACCGCCTTAGAGTCCGCGCGAAATAATTCGTGCGCGGCCGGGACAGCGCTAAATGCCTACTTTTGCAGGAATACATGGCCTTAATGCTACTGTGTTTTGCATGGTGTGTATAGAGTACCGGAGACCCTTTTTAATTGAAACTAGGTAATCCATCTTAGTCCTGACGGGTGACAATGCAGCTGCATTTTGATTCGTAATCGAGGATAGATGTAGATGTCTATGGGCCACAGTAACCACTTACCATCAGGTGGACTGTGTGCTCGTTTGTCACCCTATCCTATAAAAAAAACATCCAGTCTAGATATGACCACAGTCTATAAATCCAATGACACCGCGGAGGTTCGCGTCCGTATACGGCTTAGAGATCTCTAGTTAGACCGTTAAGCCAGTCCCTAAAAGTCGGTGTTTAGTGGGTAAAGGTCTCCACATAAACATGCTATGAGCATTCCCCACCTCCCTCCCTCGCTTTCCGGAGGGTTGCCCATATTTGCTTCGGGCGCAAAAAAAAAATGAGAAAAATACTCGCAATATTTAGTACAGACTATACAGTAGATAGTTCATAAGGTTGCTGCCTATCTCCCATTGAGTATTTAGTACTCAAAGCTATCTCCTGATAAAAACTGAAAATACTCGTATTGACAAAAATTCGATTGCTAAGCGTGGCAACTATGGCATTTATATCCCCCATGAGGCAATCTATGGGGGAGGCCTATGTCCAGCAGTGGACTTTAATAGGCTGTAACGGTAAACGTTTAAAAAGACAATAAATAGTAGGGGTCACTTCGGTCGGTACGCGGCGCTTCGCTCCTGAATTTTGGTCTACATCGAAAATAGTTAATTTGGTTGTCGGTCGTGCAGTTGCAAGCCGACATAGCGATGTTTTGACAGGCGACTCAATCGCCGTACGCTCGACATTGCCCGGCCCCATTGTTGATGTAATAGAAAATTTATTATGCCGGTTGTATTGGATCATCTTACAAATACAACTTATAAATTTTAATAAAAGCACGTACGATCTGTCGTGCAGATTCAGAAATTATGGCGTTCTTGAAGTATGGTGTGGTGTGTATCGCTTCCCGAAGCTGCCGAGCGAATTATGTAATATTGAGTTGGCACATTATACACCTACTTATAGTCTGTATTAAAGAATGGGATTAGAAATGGCGGCTCATAGAACCCGTGCCGTTAACACACACTGTACCTACCAATAGCGAAACCCGCTAATAACGCTATATTGTAATAACGTTATGTTATTCCGTTAATTGAAAATTATCTACTAACGGGAAATTATTTGAAAAGAATTGTATACCCAAGTAGGTACCTAAATTAAAATTAAAATAACATATATAACTATCGACCTTCTCTGGCTTCACCTGGGTGGGATCTATTAATGTGGCGTTATTTAGATCTAAGATAATCATTAAATACTTTTATTAAATATTTTATGTTATAAATATTTCTATTTAATCAAATGTCTAAATTTTTTCTTTTTGCTTTCTGTTTGTTCGTGAAGTTTTATTACAACTGGTTCAGCCATTCCGAAGTGTTGCTTTAATGGCATTTATATAAAAATACTAAGGCGCAACTCCTAGCGACCGACTTGAGCATTCGGTCCGCCTATGCTTCTAGGCTTCTACACTCCACGCGCTTTCGCTACAATATGTCGCGCAAGAAATACGGCCAAATTTTAAAATATTTTCATTATAAAATCTAATTTTAGTCTTTTGAAAAAAAAATAGATCAAAATGTTCATTAATAAATTGCCCATCCATTAGTGTCAATCGCAAAATATAGTAATGCTTACTTTGTGAGGAGATGCATGTTATCAATAATTATTTCGCATTTTTTTATTTAATTGTAGGGAGATTCATCAAGTATTTATTTCTTTTAAAAATATTGGAATTGGCTATTATGAAATCAAGATTATGTAAAAATTTTATAGATTTTTTATTAGTTGATATATCTTTTTAATAACATGTAGATAGCTCCTAAAAAGCTCACAAATAACGGCTAGCGCGGCATTTTGCTCGAATACGCACCTTAATAAACAAAATGAACAAAAATTATGAAAAAATTTTCAGAACGCTCACAAATTAGCAAAACTGGTCTGATTTTTTTTGTAGTTTATGGGAATTTTTTATCATTGATTCCAGTGACAAGTTGGACTGACGTTACAGAACGTACCGGGAAACGAATATCGCAACGTTTTTTTTTTGCCTTTACCGGCGGGTGTAGAGGCGACACCATTTTCAATACCCTTTTTTAACCACAGTAGTAAAACGATCCCGAAAGTTAAACTGCTCGATTTTTGTTTCATTTTTATAAAATAAATTTGTGAAATGTGTTCTCAACATGAACTTAAATTTATTCTACCGTCAGGTAGCACTCCTCATCTACTCCTGCGTTCCGAATTGAATCAAATTTCTTTTAAGTCCTTTAATATCAACTTACCTCTCTCCTTGTAGCACGTGCCAACTTCAGCCAACCAGTCTATTAAAGCATTGGTAGCTCAAGGGGTTATGCCATAAATTTCATTATACGAGAGAAACATGAGTTTTCTATCACATCTATTATTTCAATTTTAAGCACTAATTTACCAGATGTTATGCGGTGAATGAAACCATCGTAAAGAAAACCTAAATGTCCGAGAAATAAAATAGGAAACATAAAGTCCACCAGCACGCACCACCTTGGAGCACGGTAGCAGGCAAATTGCTCTACATCATTTTCAAGAACTAAATGAAACCCAGTTTTCTTATTATTTTAAGTTCTTATCAGGACGTCCACTAGATGATATTGGGCAGTGGATCGTCTTAACGGCCACTTCACGGCATTTTGTTCCGTCCATGTTGAATTAAGACATAACGTTTAAATTGACATTTTCCGCCATCTGCCTACATTATAAGTAAAATATTAAGAGACATGACAAACTATACAATAGTATTTAAATTGGGTACAGGCAAGTTTAGGCTAGGCACCAAGGGACACTATCTATGCAATACACGGGCGACAGATGTAGCGTGCACTTTGCATAGCGACCATTGAAAGGCCCCATTGAAATTCACACCATAGTTGTTGTAGGCTTGTAGGCGCGCTTCGAAATGCATGCCGGGAAAGGTCAACACTGCAATTATTTCTCATGTCGATACACCATAAAACAAAATTGACTACGACGTTGATCTTTTTACGTACCACGATAAGTGTAGGATTTTAATTTAACAATTTTGTACAAAAATTTCATTTGTATTTAATTAATATAATATATTGATGTTTTTAATTTGCGTATAAATATTTTAAAGATAGCATTCAGTGTCAAGTAGGTGTGGGACCCGTTTAGATAAAAAAATTATCATCATCATCGTCATCATCACCAGCCCGTAAGTCTCCGGGTACAGACATGGGCTTTCCTTGATTAAGGGAAGATTTTCCTTACCCGTCATGCTAGGCAGATTAGGCAGATGTACGATAGCAGTACTGACGACAAGTGAAATACAATTAACAACATACAACATATATTATTATATAGTATGTAATACGATTATCAATACATTTTTTTTATATTGATAATCGTATTACATACTATATAATAATATATGTCAATCAACAACATTGTTTAGAATGAAAAGTCCAACTAATTTTAAAGAAAACTAAATAATGTATATTATTAAATCTAAGTATTCCTCAAATTATTTATATTTAAGGAATACCCAGATTTTCAAAAGTCGTGTCGTAGCCGTATCATGTTGTATAAAGAAACAAGCATACCAACAATATAGGAACATATCCATCACTTTTATAAGGAACGATAAGGAATAATTACACGAAGTTTCACACGAGGCCATAAAAATGTCGGCGGAGGGAATATTTACGCACAAACAATGGCATCGGCGAAACTATAATTCGATAATTTAAATATGTTACTATTGTTTTGAAAAACATCATTTTGTTGAGTTGCATGCCAGGCAAGTTTAAGATGTCTGCTAAAATATATGTATTGACTGAGTTCTGACAATTGGTAATACTTCTAGATGTGTTTTAGGGCTCAGTTTATTGAGTTAGCAATTTGAACTTTTTTCTAAAGGTCACAGAGAAAAATATAGTAATCTATGTTGGTTAAGTAACATTCAAAATAAGTTTCAAATTGCGGTTTTGATTTTGTGTTGACTTTAAATCTGACGAAAAAAGAGGAGGTTTTCAATTCGCCTGTATAATTTCTTTTATATATGTAACGCGATATCTTCATCAATAATGATTCTTTGTTTTATTAAATACATTATACTCCAATGGCAGTCCCATACAAATTTTGACAATAAATTCAACCCCTTAGCCAAAATAGGGAATGAAATTTTTAACGTAACTATTTAGAGATGACATTGAGGTAATGATATATTCATTCGTCTACTCCAAAGAACATAAAATCGGCGCTTTAGATTTTATATTCACTATGTATTTTTTACACACTATCTCTTAGCATCGACGTTGAAATGTGAAATTATTTTATTCTTTACAGTTTTTGAAGTCCAAACTCCAAAGTCGTTATTTGTGGAAAAAATAACTTTTAATTAAAAACAGATTTTTACCAGATATACGGATTTATTGTCGGACAAAAATATCATAATGACAATACCATTATAATATATACTCGTATAAGCGTTGCACTGCCGGCCTTAGAGTTTCGTTCAGCTCTTCAACGAAATCTGGGGCAACATATTTCAAACTAGCAACTCAAATCATTTTTATATAGAGATAGAATATTAGTTGTCGGCACGACTAAAACAATTACCTGTAACTTTAAGTAAGTGTATCTGTATTTTGTACCGTGGGTTAAGTAAGAAGCGACTGTGGAATAAAGCTAGAAAGAAATTACTAGGCTACCGATAGATGGCGATATAACGCCAGACGTAAAATATTTAGACCAGAGACGGGCAACACCGTCAAAGGTGCGAGACATCTGATACTGCGATACCAAGCATGACGATTAAGAGGATAGAGTAAGTCAGCTCAAATTCAAATTTCGTCCCCACTTGCCCGCGCGTCGTATGCTATGTACCGACATGTTTGTAATCACTAATACTGTAAGTAGAAAGGTAGTTAGACACTTATTTCATTAGGTTTATCATATTTATGCCTGTTTCTTAACGCCAATTCAGTTGCTTCTTATTTTTATTACGGTTATTTCCCATTTTAATTTTACGTCGTCCTGTTGCGTAATGTATATTCTGATCGTAAGCGACACAACCTTCCCGTTCAAAGGCCGGAGCGAAGTGACCGTGCTGCGGGAATCACGCTTCAAGAGGCCGATAGTTTAGGTAATTCTTTTTACAGTGAAATAATGGTATTTTAAAAAAAGTAAATAACATAAGCACTGCTTTATAGTTAGTTCAGTTAATATGCAAAGTTTCATGATCTCATTTAAAGTATTTTATGAATAACAGCGGTTTATTGTTTATTTTGGAGGTAACTTTGGATTTTTTTTCGAGAAAATTTTACGAAATCGTGTTTTCGTCTAATATAATCCTTAACATTAATCCTCAACTTTATCATATATTTATTTCAAAATTAATGCTGCAATATTTTCGGCATAACGAAGGATCTTGCTAAGCCATTTGAGATTATATTTCCCCTTAATGTAAATTCTTCCCACGACGAGAGAGGAGACTGTTACAGAGTGATTGACCATGATGATCAAGTAAGTTATGATATATCTTCGTTTGATGTTGAAGGAAATCTGCATGTCCAAGAAATTAGGTCAGAGTATCGGAGTCTGCTCTGCTCTATTACATACACTGACTTCAACCGTGCGGACAGTTTATATCTGGGCTGAATCCAATCGATCTGCATCAGCGCCACGTTTTGATTGACACGTCGACGGACAGGCCGGTTGATTCAATATAATTACGATGCATATTTTACTTTACACAATTGTCTTCGCATTAAGCTGTAGTAACCTCTAATGCGAAATAAGAAAGATCACTTTGGCATGTGTGTACGCAAACTTACATTTGTATATTTATGCAGCTTGATGCTAAAATGTTTTTATCGGAGCGAATTTAATCAGTATTACAGTCAGCTAGACAACTATTCAAGTGTAATCATAGGTTGCAGCTAACCTAATCAAGGCATAACGACAATAATTGCACTATAATGTAGCACTAAACAAGCTTAATGGTTAAAATAGTTATTTGAAAAAACCCGACTGCGTAAAAAAGTCTATGAAAAAGAGATTTTTTTTATATTCAATTACTTCCACAACTAAGACGACTCTAATACACCCCATATTTTAAAATCCGTCAATTCGTATAGATTACAGATCGTGCCAAAGTATTAGACATACATACATACATACTATATAATAATATAATAATAATATAGCGCTTTAAGCAAAAGTGTCCAACAGATATAAGAGTGGCAGTATCTACAAAAATAGCGATTAAAATTTTAGTCATTGATTTAATGACCCATACCGAAGACTCAATTTGTTCAGTGTTTGCAGAAATTACATAATTTAATTCCTCCCTCTCATTTCCAACATCGACATTACACGAATTCAAACCAAACGGTTTGCTTCACCTTTCGAATGCGTGCAGCGAAGGGGTATGTCTTCCGTCTGATGACAATCTGGGCACCTTCCAGGCAAGAGAGAATAGGCACCTGTTACGCAGAAATCATGCGATTTAGTATCCAGGGACTCATCATCGCTTCCCAGGTGGGACTATAGTCAATACTGTTATAATAAGTGGAAAATCTGTCGGAAATTACCTTTCGATCATTTGCTACAAGTATCGAACAGGACTGATGTTACCTTCAGTTGATGCCGATGAAGAAATCACGTAAATCATCGGTGAAATTGCTTCGAAATTCATTAAACTAGTTATAACATGAGCATGTGATAAGTATTCATCATTAAACGGCAATCACAGTCCATCATAACTATTTTGTTGACGAAGCACGTATGGTCCGTTCCGATCCGTTCCGATCCAGTCCGATCCGATCTAGAGACGATAAAAACTATAAATAAATAAATAAATAAATAAAATATCTTTATTACAGGCAACAGAAAGCCCATATAATATGTTAGTAAAATTGAAGTGAAATGAAATATAACTATTACGAATTTTAGTTTTAGTAATCAATTTAATTTAAATAAATATAATAAACACAGATATAAATTATTACTATAGAGTAGTAGGTATCTATTAGCTTATTTCTGCCGCCAAATAGCTGGCACTGTTGTGATCCGGCCTGAAGGGTATCGAAAGCCAGTATAATCAAAGGCTGTGAGGAATTCCATCCTAGTCTTCAGAGGTGACAAGGTATGTATAACCCCTTCTTTGTTTTTTTTTCTTTCTTTGATGGCTGCAGGTATTCATTGACTGCAGTAGCCACTTACCATCAGGTGAACTGTAGTTCGTTTGTCGCTTCAGTTTTACAAGAAAAAAAAACAATAATAGATACAGCGAAAAAACTGACGCACACACACTTTATAAATTTGTTTTTATAGAACGTATAGGGTCACAAACGAACGAGTACACAGTCCACCTGATGGTAAGTAGATGCTGTGGCCCATAGACATCTACATTCATCTTCGATTAAGAATCAAAATGTAGATGCGTTGTCACCCTGTAATGCCTCGTTTCCACTAAAAAGTGTATCCGGTTTTTTCACTTACCATATGGAGCAAGCAATACTGTTGTATTAGGCTGCTATTTTAGACTGACATTCTGTGAGAGCGTGATCCTTTTCCGGTCGAACCGACCCATCTGTGCTACAACCATAATATAGCTGCACCGTGGCTCTACCACGTTTGAAGTGCATGTATGACTTACAAATAATTGTTGTGGTGTTTGTCCTTACACAATTTATGCATGTAGCCCAGCTCCACGATACAGGAGAAAATCGTACTGAAAGGTTAACGTTTTATAAAAATAATAGTACCTATACTTACCAATGAATATCGAAGTAGGATTTTATTCGCAACGAATCGTCACTTCATGGTCACGGCTGTTTTACAAGTGATATTTTATCTAGTGGTAGTCTGCCCTTAAATACGTTACTTATTAGACTGCTCATTAATTGTAGGTTCTTTGAACTTACTCCATACACGATGAGGATCACATTATTACCAGTTTACCTTGACTTTGGGTTATGAAGATTACTTTTATCCGACTGTAAAAACCTTCCTTCTGGGTTCTATCACTAACAGAAATTTCGAGAATTGCTCTCTAAATGACTCGCTTAATGACTTTAGGCTACCTAACTCTGCCCGTCATATTTATTATATTATTTATTTAGATTCATTTCAAATCGTAATTTTTATTAATACTTTGTGACATGCAGCAAATGAATTATGAATTATTTTACTTGATATTATATAATTAGGGGAAAGAAAGAAACGAAAGAGGTATGTAAGGATCGTGACACTTGGCGATCTGTTCTCCCTGGCTACCCCGTTAGGGATTGTGCGTGAAGATAAGTAAGTAAGTAAGTAAGATATTATATAATGATCATATTCTAGTCGCGTGTTTTTACTGTCACGTTGAAAACATTTTCAACTGGGATACATACCTGACTTGTCATATTATTAAGATATTGTATAATTTAAATGCCGTGAAGTGGCGATGTAAGAATAGCCACTACCACATTACGTCCCGTGGATGTCGTAAGAGGCGACAGAGTGTTAATAAAACAGGCAACGGGCAGTAACATCTTTCTCATAACACCTCAAAATATTAGGGTATATACCTATGAAATTGCCGTTTTGCAGCACTGGCCATTTCAAATAAAATAATTTTTATTTGGTTAAGTATTCTAATTTCAAATTAATTTTATTTTAAAACATGAAATTCTTTTTTCAAATGAGTCATTTGTCTATTGGTAAGCGTTATGTTTCCATCGCGTTTATTTGTTTTTGTCATCATGGGATACGTTAAAAATTCGAATAATTATGGAATATGAGTAACGTCATGGCAGCAACGTGATACACAACATCTACGACGTTTACGGGGTGAATACTACAAACGAACGCACCACATGATATTGGTTTGTCCGCTTCCGTTTAGGAAATTTCGAACTGAAAATTAAACCCCGTAATTGTCCGAAAACATTGGTAGACAATGACGAATTAAAGATGATTGTGGAAGCTGATGATACTCAATCTACGGCTGAATTAGCAGCAGCTTTCGACGTTAGCATTAAAACAATATTGGTCCATTTGCGTCAAATTGGCAAGGTAAAAAAGCTTTACAAATGGGTGTCCCACAAGTTCAGTGATCGCCATTGCACAGTTCGAGTAGAGACGTGCCTTGCACTGCTCAATAAGCACACAAACGAAGGAATTTTGAACTGCAAAAACCTGCGACGAAAAATTGATTATGTTGCACAACCTTAAGCGCTCAGTAAGTCTTTTGGATCCTGGTTCAGCACTTAAACAATGCGCTAAACGAAAACTTACCCCTAGAAAGTGATGACAGCTTGTTACCGAGTGGGATAAACATTACCGCATATGTGTACTGTGGAGAACTGAACGTGATGGAGAAGCTCGCACGTCTCCAACCAGCTTTGGTCAATCGCTCGTCCCCGCTGCTCCTGCACGATAACGCGTGACCTCATACTGCACAACAGACGGTCTCCAAGTTGCAAGATATGAGGTCGGCTCTCTATCGTCCACCGCACTCCACAGACCTTGCGCTTACAGACTTTTACTTTTTTCAGAATTTGGTTAATGTTTGGCGGGAAAACAATTCAATACCCAAGAGGTAGCACACGATGCTTTTGAAGAATTTGTTGCCTCCCGTCCAGCTGATTTCTTCAAGAAGGGCATTAATAAACTGTCACTGCGTTGGCAAAGATGCATCATTTGCATGGGTGCTTGATTACTTTGATTAATAGAAATAAAAAATGTAGATAAAAACCTAACCTAATAATAAAAACTACGGTTGGCAACCCGCCTGACAAGCGTGGCAAATATGGCAATATCTCCCTATGAGGCAATCTGTGGGAGGCTTATGTTCAGCAGTGGACTTTTATAGGTTGCAACTTGCAAATGCTTTAACAATAAATGCATATAATAAAATGGGTAACTGGGCGACCAAGCTATGCTCGGTGTAAAAAAAATTTTTTAAGGACGACATATCTGGATAAAATTAATTTGAAAGTAAACCATTTTCTAATACTAAAAGTCCATCCTAACCCTTTTTAAAGCCTTTTCCCTGAAACATATAATATATGTTATATACTTATACACAAATATGTGGTAGTATGAGTCGACGGAAAGACCTTCGAAATTCTTTTTCAATAAAAATTAGCATGAAGTAAAAACTACTAAAAGTCGGAATTGGAAAAATGTACTTAATATTCTGGTTCAATTTAAGTTCTTTACAAATTCTTAGAAACACTAAAAATTAAGTTTAATATTTAAATTTTCCATTTTGAACAGCTGTCGGTGTTGCAGGTGCGGGTATGTCAACCTGAACACGTTTCTGAGGTATGATTTATTCTTCACGTTAGGCTTTTTAATACATTTTTATGTGACAAGTTTTGTCACAACAATTGTTTTGCTGAGAGATCAGTTAACATCTCGAACTGAATTACATTTATTTGTTACAAATTAAAAGTGACAATCGACCTGCAGTCCACCTGATGGTAAGGGGCTACTGCCGTTTATAGACACCTGTAGCCAAATATAAACAAAGAAGACTAGATGCGTGGTCACTTCTAAGGACTAAGATGGAATGCCTCACAGCCCGTTATCATACTGGCTCTATATACCGTGTAATGACAGCTCCTTTTTATAGGATAAGGTAACAAACGAGCATACAGTCCACCTGATGGAAAGTGGTTGCTGCGGCCCGTAGACGTCTACATCCATCCTCGATCAAAACGCAGATGCGTTATCACCCGTGAGAACTAAGATGGAATGTCTCGTTTCCAGTAAAAAGGGTCTACGGTTCTCAACACTCACCATACGAAACACAGCAGCACTACTATTTTACGCTGATATTCTGTGAGATTCCTTATGATAATTGGGTGATGTTGAATGTAATTTATGCTTCTATCTCCTCCTATATTCTATCGATTTCGCTTATAGTAGCAATTTTTGACTGACAGTTTAAAATTTAACTTAAATTTGTTTACTGGAGGACGCAATATAATGTGTGTTACGTAGAGTATCCACTAGATGGAGCGACAACCTGGTAAAATCTGCAAGAAGTTGATAGATTTAGGTGGCTCAGGACCGTGCTTTGTGACAAGCCTTGGGGAGGCCAAATGTTCAGCTGTGGACTTAATATTGTTGATAAATATACTGACTTAATTAGAACACAAAACACCCCTTTATTATTTTCCCTACCTCATGACCTACTTAAATTATACAATACAAAGATAAAACGTGTTTGATGATCAGCGACGACATTTTGCAAGTGGACGACCTTTGGGTCACATTAGCATTTGACATATTGGTGTCCCGCGGATTCGCCTGCACGGTCTACACATGAGTCACTTCAGATAACATCATAACCAATAAACAACTTTACATTGATAATGATCTAGTCATATCTGATTGGATAATCCAACTGTTGTTACTTCCCGCTTTGTAACAATATAGTAAGTAACCTGGGCCAATATTATAAATATATTGGTTAGTTTATATTTCTTTCTTTCTCCTTTTTCCATGTTCTTTTTTTACGTTCCCACTCTACTTGCTATGTAGTGGCGGTGTAAGAGATTTCACTAACCTATATCAGCTCGTGGATGTTGTAAGACGGCAGAGGGAAATGAAACGGGCATTGCTAGCAACATCTTCCTGATAACAACTCGTAATAGTAAAAACGTGGCAGCTTTAGCAAATATCCCTCTACGAGGCAATCTATTCTTGGAGGCTTATATTCGGCGGCTCACTTTTCATAGGTTTTAAGTTTTAACTAATAATATACTTTAGGCTTTGCTGCCCTATAAAACCAAAACTTCAGGACAGAGACAGCAATACAAAGTCGTATTCTATAACTAATATATTTAATAAAAATAGCAAACAACCTTTTGCAATAAATGCGAACACTTCGAAAAACCAACTTAAAATAATCAGTTATGGTTTATGACCATATTTTCCATAATGTCAACTTTGGAAATCGCGTCGATAAAGCAGCCTTTTGACGTTTTGTTGCCCATTTTTTGTCAATCTGTTGGACGCCACACGCGGTCAGTTCAACTGATAATTCCAACAGATCAGTTCAAACTAGGACTGTTAATGTTTTTTAAAATATCGGATTTTCGATATATCGATAAATAAACTAAACGTATATATAAAACTCCGATATTGATATACATATTTAGAATTATCGATATATCGAAAATCCGTCCATATCAAGGCCCTTTTTCTCAGAAAAACACGTATTGTATCAAGTTTAATTTAATAATATTAAATACTAAGGTGTGTGTGCTTTAGTCAAATCAATCAAAAGATACGACAATTTATATCAAGTGTTTATTTTGATACTCTCGAGTTAATCTAGGTAACTTTTAGTCAGCCTAGAATCATTAAATTTAGATGCCAGCTCTCTCAACACAGATAAAGAATACTATATAATTTACAGCTGTATCATATAAAAATATTCTTTTGTGATTACAAACATAAAATTGTAGCTAAAGCATCAACATCGAAACTTACTTTTATTTTGTAGGTATACTAGCTGGTACTAGGCTGGTACTATAGAAATAATTGTGCAAATGTTGTTTTAAATTTGTAAGTTTCAACATTCATTAAAATTGAGTGATATATAACTATCAAATAAATATGTCATAAACGCACGCCACGTACTGTAAGTAAGTTGCACTATATCTGTAACCCTTGCGAAAGTGCAAGCGAACGAACGTAATTTTTTTTATCTTAGATTTAATTAAGTTAATACGGCACTCTCAAGGTGCAAATCCTACTCCTACTTCTCCGGTTTACTCTCAATTGCCGATTTATCTTGCCATGCGATAGAGTCGTTTTGCTTATTACGTATGACCATTGACAATAATGGAAGCCCAGTAATTAGTAGTCGGTACAACCGAACCAAAATTACAGGGCATAAAAATATAAATTCTTAACTGCATACTACTTAACTGTTAATGACCGCTTGAAAATCATCGTTTCATGGTAAAAGCAAGTGTCCTTGCCATCAGTTGTACCACGGTTTGTACTTATGACTGTATACAAACAAATAATCAAAGAATGACAATTCTTTAAAAGGGTAATAAAATGTGACCCGTATGGTTAAATATGGGTTCGAGGAAGGCCCCGTTAGCAATAAAAATTTTGCATCACTTACCATACGAAATAAGCAACAATATGCTGCATTATGCCGCATTATTATACGTTGGTATGCTGTGGGGACGGTACCCTTCCCCGTTTGATTCAACCCATGCTGCAAATATAACTGCAGCGTGGCTCTACCATGAAACTATGTGCATAAAGTATCAAGTTCCATAATCATCATCATCATCATTACAGCCCTTCACAAGTCCACTGCTGAACATAGGCCTCCCCCAAGTAATGCCACAAAGCACGGTCCTGAGCCACCTGCATCCATCGACTTCCTGCATATCTTACCAGGTCGTCACTCCATCTAGTGGGGGGTCGCCCTAAACTACGCCTACCGATACGAGGCTGCCACTCGAGAACCTTTCTTCCCCATCGGTTATCGGTTCTTCGAGCTATATGGCCGGCCCATTGCCACTTCAGCTTACTAATCCGTTGGGCTATGTCGGTCACTCTGGTTTTACTGCGGATATCCTCATTTCTGAGTCTATCACGCAGAGAAACTCCGAGCATAGCCCTCTCCATAGCTCGCTGAGCGACCTTGAGCGTCCTCATACGGCCAGCAGTGAAGGACCACGTCTCAGATCCGTAAGTCATCACTGGCAACACGCACTGGTTGTACAATCTAGTTTTTAGAGATTGAGGTATACCTGACGAGAAGATATGTCGTAATTTCCCGAACGCTGCCCAGCCGAGTTGAATCCGTCGATGACCTCTCGGTCGAAGTTGGACTTACCTAGTCGGACTATTTGTCCCAGGTAAACGTACTCGTCAACAACTTCGAGCATAGTGCTCCAACATCTACCGGCATAGGTGTGACATGGACATTAAACATGATCTTTGTTTTGTCCATGTTCATCTTAAGACCTATCCGTTGGGAGGCACTATTGAGGTCATTGAGCATAGTGCTTAAGTCCTCCAGCGATTCTGCCATAAGGACTATATCGATATATATATAGTCCCATAAACATGCTGCTAAATCTTTTTCACCTAAATATAACACCGTGCACTCACTGCTGTATTTCTTTGGGTTTGAATATTACAGAAAAGCGTTAGATTTAAGACATAGAGGTGTAAGTCAACACACCTGTAGTCATTGTGGAGTTGTCTACAAGATGTTTATAAACAACGGTAAACACCTAATATCCTAGTTTAATAGATTTCCTAGTTATATTATAAAAACACTACCGTTTTTCAAATTTAAGCGTTACTTAACAAAATTACTTACAAAATGATAAATGATTTTATAGTTTACTTCATTTTCTAGATTATTAACTGAAAGCTGTCAACTGTAATCTGAATCTGTCATTTGTGTTTAGGTAAAAGTGTATTATGTACTGTTATGAATTTTAAATTAATCTGATGGAGGTGTTTGTATTGTAAACATGTTTTAATAAGAAATAAAAATGTTATATTTGCACACCGAAATCATAGTTAGAATAATTTAGTTGAGATTCTCTGTACATATTGCAAATAAAAGATCTTAATCATCAGTTAAATAATCAAACATATTAACTATACTGAAGTATAAAACAGTATGTACATACATATATTTCAAAAATATCATTAAATCGTTCAATAAAGTAACAAAGTATATCATTCTATTTTTTACTTATTATTTTATGCCATTCTTTCATTGTGTTCCTCAACCCGTAAAAGTCCCAGTGGTGGACATGCGTTTCTCCCACTACAGGTAGGATTTGACTACCCTTACCGTCATGTTTGACGATCGAATGGACGACGTAGCACCAAATGTGATGTGTGTGTGGATACATCTTTGACGCCGGACGTTATATGATCTGGCATTTACATAGCTGCCTGTTTCGAATGCCTGGAATGTCAGTAACAAAGGGATGGAGACATAATTTTAATGTTTTTTAAATTGACAATGACAAATAAGCGGATTAAAATTCACGACCTATAAATTTAGCAGTCTATATTATACACCACTTAGTCTACTTTACTTTGCATTCGCTTAAATGTCTACAAAATTTCTTACCCCTTAAAGCTAAAATATCACTCGTGCTTACTCTTATCCTACTTCTCCTTGATTATGCGGATGCCTGTTATTTGGATGCTACAGAGGAGCTTCTTAATAAACTTGAGCGCTTGTAAAATCAATGTATCCGTTTTATATTTAGGCTCAAGAAATTCGACCGTATATCTCAGTTTCGAAAGCAACTCAAGTGGCTCCCAATTCGACTTCGAAGGAATACTCGATTGTTATGTCTCCTCTATAACATCTTGCACAACTCTTCCTCTCCCACATACCTCAGAAGCCGATTGTCCTTCACCCATCCTCCGGACAAACCATGCAGATCCCTTGTTAAAACTCTTCTTGACTTTCCCGTCTATAATTCCGGTTTTTACTTCCACTCCTTTTCAGTTCACGCGGTAAGGTTATGGAATTCACTACCGTCAATATAAGAAATTCCGAAACTTTATAGGTGTTCAAGAAACGTCTTGGAGATAACTACTTCGCATCCTGTTAATTAATATATATTATTCTATTATATTAGTTTTAGTTTATATATATCTTATGTAACTATCGTATTTAATAATGATTTCTTATATTTACGCGAACACTACACATGATTAAAACTACTTTTACGGATTTTATCGCGTTTATTTTTACTTTTTATTTTTAATTCCCGACGTTTCGGGCGCTTTCCAGCACCCATGGTCACGGTCATCTCAGTCCCCCGTGACCATGGGTGCTGGAAAGCGCCCGAAACGTCGGGAATTAAAAATAAAAAGTAAAAATAAACGCGATAAAATCCGTAAAAGTAGTTTTAATCATGTATCGTATTTAATAATATTATTATGTATTGATATATTTTATTTTTATTTATTGTTTTATTATTTTATATAATTTACGTAACATTTTGTATATTATTTATTTTATAGTAGTACTAATGTATGCACTAAGTTTGCAATTTCAATATACCTAATTTCCTTTATGGGTCTACTGGAAGATATTTCAGTTAATTATGGAATAAATGGAACCTTTGTACGAAAGTACTATAATACTGCTTCTGTATCTTGATGTACCTATATGATAACGAAAGCCATAGTAAAAGTATTGTAGCTGACAAATTGTAAGTATTATTTAATAAGTCGATTCCCTTGAACAATCTTAATTTTTATTTAATATTAAAATATAAAATATAATTTTACAATTTATGTTACTATGTATATAAAATTTAAGTATTTTTAGAAACAATGCACTTAGCATCGCAAAATCACTGAACTACTTAGTACATAATATTGCCAATGTTCTCTCCAAATAACCTATCAAGTCGGCTTCAATCGACTAGGCACGAGATAACGCACTCGCGGCAGCATCTTTACAAGTCATTAGACGTGACTCCCCTCCCCGCAGGCTCCCGGGCGCCACACCCGTTTGTAATTAACCGAGGGCCATAAATTGACCGTAACTGTCATATCATATTGATTTAGTCCCGTGGGTACGGCGGGCGCGCGCTTTCCTCCGAGTTTTGAGCTTCAGATACCGAGACGCGAGGCAGAGCTGCGTTTTTTATTGATTTATACAAATGCTTGTCAGTTACCCGAAATATGTTTAATATAAGTTAAACCTTCAATAAAAAAACAATGATTAATTTGCATATTATATACTTGCATTAACCCAGAATAATGAAATCCCTTTATATCGTAACATCACCGTGAGTTTGAAATATCAGAGACATTGCGTAAGCTATCGAATAAATTGGTTCGAGTGTATCATAGTTGAAAATTGAAATATTTGACGATAAATACTAAAGAACTTAAAACTCTTGTGTTTTAAACCAGCGATAATTCAATATTACTGACCATTTTTGGCAACGATAAGCGTAATCGCGGACGGCATGCCTTACGCAATACTATCCTAACTATACCACTGTTCAGTACTGCGCTATAATCCAACTTCAGTCTTCCCATATTAATCTTTCAAAGTGTGTGTGGAGTGATCTAATTTAATCCACACATGAAGGAGTGAAGACAGCGTTATTGCCGCGTGGTAACGAGTGAGACTGTCAAAACAACACTAACTAGCGAAATTGAACAACACATTTGGCCAGCGATTGATAGAAAACAAACATTCACTTGCCATTCTTAAACAGATGATACGATTCAATAAACATTATCGGAGGATTTTACGAGCCGCCGAGATAATGTTGCTCCGAAATATCTATACCGATCAAACTGCACGACTTATTCCCTTAACATCAGAATATAAGGCGTAAATTTGTACGTTAAATCGTTTTGATGAACGCGACTACAAATCGGCGGCCATGTTGTTCCCATCAACAATGGCGCTCGGCCAGTGTTGCTACATTGATGACGTTTTTCTTTTTCTCACAGTTCTTTATTGCACTAATTCTGATTGAGCATACTTTTTTCTTTCTTTCTGTTTATATCACGTCTCGAGAATACTTCTGATCTGATATCACTGATTGGTTACAGAGACGGCTGATCAAAGAGGCCGTGGTTTTGATTTAGAAAACAAACGCTTCCTTTATTTGAATGTTATCGATCCTTTGCAACAAAACATAAACTTACGAATTGTTTATTTTTGTGTGAGCGCATTGAACGAATTATTATAATATTATTGTGTATCATGAATTGTTCCAATTATATCATCGGGCAATCATTTACAATACTTCAAAGTACTCGAACAAATTTTTGTTTAAGTTTTCATCGCCGAATATATTCAATACTAGATGTAAAACTTCATGGAAATAATATGTTAAGTAGTTTTCGCGTGAATCGTGAATACACATACAGACACATCGGTCAAAAATTAAAAAAAAAAAAAACATTACTTTGGCTTCAGTGTCGGTTATCTATTTCACTGGGTTGTTTTTTTCCAGGAAATAGCAGACTTACAGGCACGATTTCAACAGATTCATTATATTATGTAAAGATGCACATTACATGAAAACTGTAGTATTAAATCAATTTATAACTTACAAACGCAAAAGTTTCACTCAGTCGTAAGTCGAATACATTCATGGGAACTTATTGGTTTAACGCAGTGTGACAGGCCGCCAATAAATTTATTGTTAGAAAAAATAAACTAGTTTCCGAATAACGATATCGAAGACACTAAAAATTCCATGTGAGACGAACTCTGTAACGTAAGGTATAAATCGTGAAATGTGTCAATTAACTCAAGTTTAATGTTGTATTTATGTAAATCATTATCTGACGGACGTTGGGGGGTTAGAGAAAAAGAGACGTTTGACCGCGACACGACCCGGGGCATTTAGATAAATTGGGTATTTTTTCGAAATGTCAGGGCAACTGTAAAAAAACAATCCTGACGCTTGATAGATAAGTGTCGAGATACAGCACGATATATGTGGAGCCGCATAAACTGTATTAATTACTTACTAATATTTGTCTAAATATCATAAATTTCAACAGATATGGTGTCGCCTCCACTAAAAGTCGCATAATGAAAACTGATTTTACACATAGATAAAGTAATATATTAAAAGTTAATTCAAGTAAATCGTTTAGCACAATAAATGTTTATTTCAGTTCTATTTTATCTTAAATACAAAAATAAGATGGTAGGACTTTTTTCTACCTAGGATAGTAGGACTTTTTTACCTAGGATTCTGTCTGGATAGGAATTATACTCTTATCTATTTCTGTCGCCATGCAGCAGTGATGCTGAGTTCTTGCTTAATATTAAGATTAAAGAGAGTAAGTATAACTACGGGCTGTAGGGCATTCCATCTTGGTCCTCAGAGATGACAGTGCATCTGTCGCCTTCTTTATTTGTAGTCGGTTGCAAGTATTCAGGGGCCACTTACCATCAGGTGAACCATAGTTTATCAATTCAATTTAACAAGAAAACAGGCAAACAGTATGAGAATATTTCACCTAGTACAATTACAGTTTATTTATGCCTACTTATTACTTTCTACCAAAAAACTATAAAAGCCACCACTACTGGATAAAGGGAGCCCTTTTTCCGTCACGCCTGTAACTCCAAAGGGCTCCAAAAAGCAGCGAGATACTCGGATCGCTGTAGCCAAAAAAATAAAGGTATAAAACAGAAAATTGCAACAGAAGTGATAGGTGGTTATCCCATCGCCTACACAATGTTGAACCCAATATCCCATTAGTCGCCTTTTACGGCTGGGCAAGTAGGAGTATCACTGATGGCCATGCGAAACATATTATAGTCCCTTTTTAGACAATTAAAGGTGACAATTTTAATAATTTACATTCTATAGTTTTTTTTTTTAATTTTTACGATTATGATTCAGTTATAATTATTAAATGATATTTTCTTATGTTTTTTTTTATTTTTTTTTACATTTACAAAAATGCACATTATATAGATTGAATAAGTATGTGTTACTGGCACTCAGCAACTTAGTATCTTAGATTTTGCATCGTTGTGTTCGACTATGACGTTATGGATGTTTTTTTTTTAAATTAAACATTTAAATATTTCTGTTATAAAATGCCATTATTGATTTAATCCATCATGTAGCGGCAATTTAAAAGAATCCACTACCCCGTATCATAAAAAATTATTTATATGTATAAATAACAATTCAGAACTATATTTCGATATAAATCACAATTTTAAGACAAAAAATATAAGAATATATTACATTTTAAACATGTAACAAAGCATTTTTTTTTTAATTTTTTCTTTCTTATAACATTCAGAAACTTACTGGACCTCTCCATCTATCATAGTGCAATAGATCAGTAAGCTGGAGTGGCAGAGTCCGCCATACAGCTCAAACAATTTACAATCGATATTGAAGAAAGTTTCTCGACCGGCAGTCTAAGAACCAGTAAGCAACGTGATAAGACATGCAGGAAGTCGATGGATGCAGTTGGTATAAAATAGTGTTATATATCATTTTGAGAAGAGTTATAATGATGATGATAATCATGATAGGAACTCAGTCATGAAAATATGAAGCATACTACAAGATAAAGGTATTACTGCGTCTAATATGAAACTTTCAAATTAACCGAAGTCAAAGAACAAAAATGTAATCATTGAAATCGGTTGACGTGGTACTTAAAGAAATTCGCCCAAATGTGGTGCAGGTGCATTTGCGAATTAAAAAGTTTGATAATTTTTTCATGGATCATGTGTGTGATCAGATCTAGACTAAATTTATATTGAGCCACTCCTGATTTCCGTTATAACAAAACAGAATCATTGAAATCGGGAATAGTGGAAAAATTATCGCTATGAGTAGGTTCATAAAAAATATTCCAATTAATACAAAACATGTATTGAGTCAGCAGCTCTAAATGCCACAGGTAAAACATAAAACAAATAAGCTATAATACTTTACAATGACACAAATTTATTTTTCCAAAAGCCATTCTTGGAAATAACAAGGAGTTCATTTAATAATCGAAATTTAAATTAATTACTTGATAGAGCCATTATGTAGGTGTATCATGACACCAATGGGTTCACATCGTCTGAGTAAGCCATGCTCTCACAGAATACTTGGATAAAATAGTAGCTCATATATGAATGTGGTCAGGACTGCCCGACTGCCCCAAAAGGAGGATACTGTTTTTCGAGTGTGTTATGTGTATGTCTATTTCTTTGGCACACTATGTGTGTGTTATATTGATATTTTTATTTAATAAGTTAATTGAGTATTATACAATAAAAATAAATAAAATTTATATCATTCGATAGACTGTGCCTTAGATATTTTGAAAAAATTATGTGCACTTTAACCAGTAAAAAGTTCAAGAAATTAAAAAAATCTTTTCTAATACCAAGTGAAGCTCTGTCCCCTAGGTGATATGTAAATAATACGGGTAATAAATAACATAATGTTATATCTATATTCCATTCCGATGTACTTCAGCAACGAATGTTATGTCAATATTCCCATTGCATAAATAACGCAAATAAAAAACATCCCGAAGGTTGAAATGACTATTAAAACTACCGATCACGTTTAATAGACAGGTAAGATAAAGAAACCGGTGAACGAGAATAAATATGTTCAATAGTCGAAATAAATATGGCGGATGATTTATGACGGTATTGACATTGGTCGCGCGGGCTTGTGCCGCCATCTTGTATTTGCTAATTGCCGGTTTATATCATTAAATCAGTGAAGAGTCGGAAAACAGACAAAAACATTCTCGATCATTTGTTTGATCAGTTTTACTTGTTAGTTCATATTTTTCGATTACGTCATCTATCGGGAAACAAACGGCGTTCGTTGTTCATTACTGGCATGTTTTTCCAATCATGCGCCAGAGCTTCACCTACGATGGATGTGATCTAGACATTGATTAAAAGTTTGTATTTATCAAACTGAAATTAAATATATGGTGACTAATGAATAATTTGTCCGCGTGTCAACGACTTGTGCTTTTAGATTGACATAATGATGAGTAAAGTCGGCTATTACTTATGTCTTTAGGTTTATAATACTGTGACCAAGTGAAACCGACACAATCGAGCATGTGCTTGTACTACCATATGTCAGAGTAATCATCTTGAAAAGAGCTTCTGTAAGAGAATTCTACATGCTGGCAAAGAATTAGATACCACCGACCATCAAGTGTAATGTTAATCTACAATATGCAAGCGTGTATACACACAAGCTTCATCGTGAATGTGGTCTCTCTTACAAAAAGATTTACTTATTAATATCTACGTAAAGTATAGTAAGTAATATAATATATAGTATTTATATAAAACTCAGTCCAGCGAAGAAAAAATTAATAGTTAATGTACTGGACACTTTTTAAAATTACTTCATTTACCCCAGTTATACAGCCGTTATTAAACATCCAGCAAACAAATTAAAAAAAAAAAACATAACCATAGCCGATGCGGTTTGAAGGAGGAAACACTGAATGATGATTTCGACAATTTTTCATAGGGATCATATTATAATCAACTTACGCGGCAATTGTCTCGGTTACTCAAAGGGCAATAGATCGTTTAAAACCTATTAGATATCATATAAAAGAAGTTCGCGACCGATAGCGACTCTACTACTAACTACTACGTAACTAACTACTCGTACATCCAAAACACTGAAAAATACATTTAAAAATCCGACGATACGAAGAAGTGAGGGTAGAGCCACGAGCCTTAATCGGTGTCGTGATGTTGCTGCTGGCGGAAACTCTTTGAAGTGGTTTACAGGTCTGTTTGTCTTAGTGAAAATGGTTGATGGTTTGCATACTTAATCTATTTCAGTGTCATATAATTACATCTATCGCATTATACGAATGTCTGATTATGATCGGGATACTGAGTGTATAACGCGACGCACTGTTTTATTTTTGATAATATTTAATTGAGAAAGCAAGAGAGCAAGTTGAATGTCCGCTCTCACACTTTTATAATTTTTTAACATAACGTCATAATATATTTCTAACATCGAAAATGGGATAATTTCTTGAATAAGTATATCATAAAAAGAAGACGAAAGAACCATTGTATAACACTGCGATTGTGTAACTCTGGTGGTGATCGTGTATAGGTTCGTTTTTGGCCGTCATCAATAATAGTTATTTTGAATACCATCGAAAATGGCAGCGTAATGCTGCTGTGTTTCGT
Source organism: Parnassius smintheus behrii (assembly GCA_036936625.1). Classification (NCBI taxonomy): domain Eukaryota; kingdom Metazoa; phylum Arthropoda; class Insecta; order Lepidoptera; family Papilionidae; genus Parnassius; species Parnassius smintheus. The sequence goes on from JAUPFT010000011.1 coordinate 50,236,616, forward strand.
ATGGTGAGTGTAGAGAACTGGAGACCCTTTTTAATGGAAACGAGGCATTTCATCTCAGTCCTCAAGGCTGACAACTTTATCTGCATTTTTTTAATTGAAGATAAATGTAGATGTCTATGGGCCACAGCATCCAGTTACCATCAGGTGGACTGTGTGCTCGTTACTCACCCTTATTCTATAAAAAAGGAAGTTCTCATTTCGACATGTTTTTTTTGTATAAGTTACACTATATCTTCGTCAATCGAGACCCGATTTTTACGGTTCTTTTTTAATATATATATATATATATATATATATATATATATATATATATATATATATATATATATATATATATATATATATATATGTGTGTATATAAAAGCTACATACCCTTGAGGATGGTAAAACAGAGAATAAGGTATATTTTTATTTTATATTGTTTAAATATATTAGTACCGATTATAAGGTAATATCTCTTTAATATTAACAACTTAAAAAAGGTTACAAAATATTATAATAGTGAAAAAACATAACGCACTTAATCGCAGCAGTTCCGTGATACACACCGGCAAACGTTTCCCACTAGAGTAACATATTCGTAATTCTAGTCCCGATATATTACAGATTATATTACAGATTCGCATGCATATTCCACAAATATGGCGACTGTTTGAACAAGACTAGAAGCAGTGACTATGACTATGTTTGCTGATCTTAAAGTTCGCGAGTCGTGATAAGACAAAGTTTAAGGCGTCTAGTAAAATCTTAGAACCATACAGAGACCAGCACAATGACAAATACGCACAAAGGAATGATGAAATGCTAAGATAAAACAATTACGTATGCAAGCAGCTTCTTAAGTAATTTAATCCATAATCGATTCCATTTCTAAATCGGTTTCGGTAAATACGTTTTCGAGCTATAGTAAAGCTTTGGTATTTATTTTACATATTGTTTAGTTTTAATTACTTACAAATCCAAATATATATAAAAACGTTCAATGTACGAAAATCATTTAATTAATTATCTATTGTATCCACCACCTCTACAAAAATATATTTATCAAAAAAGAAAAACACCTATTATCTATTATGACAGAGGTATAACAGAAAAAAGTTAAGGGTGATTAACAAATGTACATAAAGTAGATGTTTCAAAATGGACCAGGTCTATGACACTACCTCAAAAAAAAGTGAAAAATCTGTAGAATTTGGGAAAAATACAGACAATTCATTTAAATGTATCCTGAAATGTATCAACTATTTTTATCGTCTTTCAACATGGCGTCCTACCGATTTAGTTACTCTCTGCTATAGACATTGATGGTAAACCATAAAGCGACCGTTGATCATAGAAAGAGAACTGTCAGTTGTCCCAACAGTGTCAAAAATACGTGAAATAAACATGTCAAACGTCATTAAATAATAAAAATGTGACAGTTGACCGCCATGATGAGTTTTTGTTGTGTGTTGCAATTTCAGGTATAATTTCCTATGATTTACTAGCAAACATAGCCATTCTAAAATAATTGGACAGTAGATAACCGTTTAAAATGTGTTTCCCTAATTTTGAGTATAATGTACAGGGATATCATCTTGCAAACCACACTCTTCTTTCTTTTCGTTTGCAAGATGATGTTGTGACGAAGATTAAGAAAGGAATGCTTCGGTGGTTTGGACATGTGGAAAGAATGAATGAGGAAAGAGTGACAAAGCAAATTTATGTTGCAGAAGTGAACGGCAGAGTCTGGAAGGGGCGTCCTAGGCGGAAGTTTATCGGCCAAGTTGGTGATATATTAAAAATGGGCCAAATTTGGAGTACCCTTAACCGACTAGCATGTATGCGTAGGTATATGGATGTGGAGGAGGCGAGAGAGATATGTCAGGATCGTGCCAAATAGAAGTTTGTACTCTCTGTATAATCGTCTGAGTGACAGGCGTGAGTGTTTATGAAATTTTATATAGAACGACCTGGCCCCAGGCTCCATACATTCTGGAGCATCCTTATTTTGTTAGTTTATAACTGTTGCAACAAAGTTAATTCTAAAACATTTTATGAATTGCGATGACGTCGCGGTTGAATATTGTCAAGTTCTTGTTGTATTATATACTGAGAACTTATATTTTAATGCTTCTGCCCTCAAAATCTTCCAGTTTTCTTATAAACAATAAGAATGACAAACGAGCACACAATTTATCAAATAAAAAGCGGATGACGTGATCTATACACCTATATCTATTGACATCTACATATATTCTTGATAAAGAATCAAAACGCAGATGCGTTATCACCCCTGAGTAAGATGGAACGCTTCATTTGCGGTAAAAAGGATCTCCGGATCTCTACTCTCACCATAAGTAACATAGCAGGAATAATATTACATAAAATTTATAATTATTATTGGTACCTACTCTGAGTTAAATGATAGATTATTCTGTAATCTTACTTACTTACTTATTTTGCATACTAAGATATTTCCCATGTTCAAACTTATGGTAAGTGGCTACTACAGACCAAAGACACGTGCAGTCACCTGCATATAAAGAAGGAAAAGGGCTATAACTCTACTGGTTCCTTAAGCTTCGATTTTGAATACAAAATTACACTGGTGCTTTGCGGCAGAAGTAACTAAAAATAACTATCTCCAGCCGGTCAGGATGCTCCTTGCATTACCATCCAAGGGAAATTATATTTTTTGTAGAAGTAAGGAAGACAAAGGAGCACACATTCAACGTGACTGGAAGTAGATGCTGTGGTACATAGACATCTATATCCGTTCTCTACTAAGGACAAAGACGAAATGCCCAATCACTGATATAATAGGTCTCTGGTTCTTTACACTCGTCATATGAATATGAAATATTAAAATAATTACGCTGCTATTTTTTGCTGGTATGCTTTGAGAGCGTAGTCCTTCCCCGATCGGTCCAACCTAATCATGCATGTTACCCAGCATGACTCTACCTTACATAAATATCTTTATAATTATATATTTTAAGATTTTTTTTACAGGATCATTAAACGAAAAAATTAAAACTGATCAATAAAAATATCCCTGAAAAGTGAAACCAGTTAGGGTAAGAACAAAACAAATATTATAAAAGTATATGTAGGTAGCAGTAATCAAACATTTCATCACCATGTCAACCATGACCTGCATATATCCCGGATTATTTACATGATTACAAATATGGTGCAGTCAGGTACACATTTACGATATCACCATTGCAATCATCATAACAAGTAGTGACTTAAGACGGTTCCCCTAGCGAGAGACCTTGAGCGTTCGGTCCCATACAATCCATGCGCTCTCTCGCTACAATATATCACGGAAAAATACGCCCGAATATTTGGAATTATTTCAATTAAAAGAGATAAGCGAACTTAAGAAATTAAATAAAACGTGTAGAATATAGATTTTTAAATTATCTATCCATTAGTGTAATTCTCAAATGATTAGAGCATTTCCTTTAGCAACTGCATGTAATCAATAATTTTAGTCATTTTTTAAAAGTAGATTTTAAATGTATTCATAACACATAAAAACAAATTAGAACGTGGAATGTGATGATAGGATATCGAACATTAATAATGTGTTTTTAGATGAAGCTTATTTCTCATAACTAATGAGATAATAGTCTCTGAAAAACGCACTTTTGCCAGGTTTTGGTCAGAGTACCGCCTTAACTAGTATTAGAAGTTAAAAGTCAAAATTCATTCATCAGGTACTTAACCCATTATAATAGCAATTATAATTGCGGTATAAGGCATCGAACAACAAAGTACACTGCATAAATTAGTTTTCATTTATGTTTTTGAATTTGTTAATTTAAATTAAATATTTTAACGTATGTACTCCGGAAAGCACAATGTAGGGCGGTCCCCCATTAGGAGTGACCCCGATAAGAGATACATCTATGGATGCAGGAGAATCAGGACCGTATTAGTAATAATATAATGTTAGACAATGATGATTCAGCGATGTAGGCTATAGAGCATGGTTACACGAAAGTAACAGATATCCAAAAAATCGCACAATTAACTGAAAGCGAATTTTCTAAAATGACATAATTAATTTGTCATGTTGATACGATTTTTTCTGTAAAGAACATTTTAAGGCATCTTAAGAACATCTACATAATGCATTCAATAATTAAATTAGGACATCATGTTCACATAATACCCGCTTTTTAGAACACGAGAGTTTAATCTTTGCTTTTTGTACAACACCCTATTTTAAGTTCATGGACAGGCAACCTTAAAAGTTAAATTGAATCTTACACTCCCTTCAACACCGCTGCTACAATTTCTATAGTATACGACTTTATCATACAGGTTACTTATACAACGTGTTATTACTATATAGCACAATAAGAACTATTACAAGCTAGTTGCCTAAAATATTGTTTATGAGTCTGAAACATACATCAGTTTTGTTTGTGCGCTTTTTAAGCCTTAAATTAAACTTTAGCGTTTTTTAAGTCTTTAATTAAACTTAAATCAAATTATATAATCTAGGGCCGTAAAAAGCTTTTTGTATATAAAAATTAGAATATACAAAAATTGATGCAAAGAATAGGCCGCGATTATCTATAATTCTTTATTCCTAAAATGAAAATGTTTCTTAAAATTAATCGTCTTGATTAACAGATAAATTCATAATTATAAAATATATGTCAGAAAAAATTATTCAAGTAGCTTATATAAAAAACGTACCTACCCTTTATTTTTTACCAATAAGCGCTCTCATCATTCAATTTCTAAGTATTAGTACAAATAATGTTATATTGTATATTATATGTATATGTATATTGTATATTATATGTATATGTATTTAGCCGTGTAGTGGCGGTTAAGAATATCCACTACCCCATATCTTCCCGAGGGTGTCGTAAGAGGCAACAGAGGGACACAGGCAGGAGATGTGCAGCAGCATCTTCCTGATAACAGCAACTGTATGACAAAAAAAAAACTGCGGTTGCCAACCCGCTCGCCAAGCGTGGCAACTATGGCAATATACCCCCCATGAACAATTACACAAATAGACGGCCCCCAGTCCCCGGCGGCCCCGCTATTCCTGGCTACGGTGGCGACCATGGTAACGGCGGGGCAGGGGGTGCTAAGAATCTCTGGTGGAGGTTCGGTTGCCACCTACGACGACTCGACCTGGCAACATTTAACGCACGCACTCTGAGGACTGAAGAGAAGATCCTGGAGCTGGAAGAAGAGATAGACAAGTTGCGCTGGAATATTATAGGATTATCCGAGGTCCGAAGAGAGGGGGAGGACACGGTGATTCTCGAATCCGGCAACTTGTTCTATCACCGGGAGGGCGACCATCTGTCCCAAGGAGGTGTCGGATTTATCGTCCACAAGTCTCTCGTCAACAACGTTGTAAAGATTGGGAGTGTGTCGACGAGGGTCGCGTACCTGATACTCAGAATCACCAAACGGTATTCGCTGAAGGTCATACAGGTTTACGCACCAACCTCGGCACATCCCGATGAGGAGGTGGAGGAAATGTATGAGGATATTTCCAGAGCCATACATTCCTCCACAACCCACTACACGGTGTTGATGGGAGACTTCAACGCAAAACTAGGCACAAGAGAAAGCGGTGAGCTGAAGGTAGGGAAATTTGGAGTAGGGCAACGGAACCTAAGGGGCCAGCAGCTGGCCGACTTTATGGAGAAAGAGGGACTCTTTATGATGAACTCTTTCTTCCAAAAGCGGCCCCACAGGAAGTGGACCTGGTCGAGCCCCGACGGTTCGACAAAAAATGAGATTGACTTCATTATGACGACCAGACGCCAACTGTTCAGTGATGTCTCAGTGATTTGACAGCATACAGGCAACTGAACAGACAGATCTCCAAATGCATGCGGCGAGACTTAGGCAACTTTAATACTGCTCGTATTAAAGAAGCGATCGAGCGGAACCAGGGCTCCAAAGACTTTGCCAGAGATCTGTCTGCCAGTAAGAGCCAACTGTCGAAGCTGAAGACTGAGTGTGGCAGCATCGTTTCCGGGACACCTGAGATTTTGAGTGAGATTGAGAGGTTCTATGGGCAGCTGTACACATCATCGTTGGAGCCACACGCAAGTGTGAGTAACGATCCAAGAGCAAGTCTTATCCGACACTATTCCGATGATATCCCGGACGTCAGTCTGAGCGAGATTAGAATGGCTCTCCAGCACCTTAAAAACGGCAGGGCCCCAGGCGAGGATGGAATTACAGCGGAGCTTCTGAAAGCGGGTGGAATACCGGTACTTGAAGTCCTTCAGAAGCTCTTCAATTCCGTCCTCCATGGTGGCACTACTCCAGAGGCGTGGAGCAGAAGTGCGGTGGTCTTGTTCTTTAAGAAAGGCGACAACGCTCTCTTAAAGAACTACAGACCGATTTCTATTCTGAGCCGCGTCTACGTGCTGTTTTCGAGAGTCATTACGAATCGTCTCGCACGCAGACTCGACGACTTCCAGCCTCCCGAACAAGCCGGTTTCCGAAAAGGCTTCAGTACCATAGACCACATACATACCCTGCGGCAGATTGTACAGAAGACTGAAGAGTACAATCTGCCACTTTGCCTGGCGTATGTGGACTATGAGAAAGCCTTTGATTCCGTCGAAATTTGGGCGGTGCTACAGTCCCTTCAGCGGTGCCAAGTTGACTGTCGGTATATCGAAGTGTTGAAGTGTTTGTACAGTAGGGCTACGATGGCTATCCGAGTACAGAACCAGAGTTCGAAACCTATCCAACTGCAGAGAGGTGTAAGACAGGGTGACGTTATATCCCCGAAACTCTTCACCGCTGCATTGGAAGACGTTTTCAAGCTACTGAACTGGAAAGGATACGGTATTGACATCAATGGCGAGTACATCACTCACCTTCGATTTGCCGACGATATAGTCCTTATGGCAGAATCGCTGGAGGACCTGAGCACTATGCTCAATGACCTCAATGGTGTCTCCCAAGGGATAGGTCTTAAGATGAACATGGACAAAACAAAGATCATGTTCAATGTCCATGTCACACCTATGCCGGTAGTTGTTGGGAGCACTATGCTCGAAGTTGTTGACGAGTACGTTTACCTGGGACAAATAGTCCGACTAGGTAAGTCCAACTTCGACCGAGAGGTCAATCGACGGATTCAACTCGGCTGGGCGGCGTTCGGGAAATTACGACACATCTTCTCGTCAGGTATACCTCAATCTCTAAAAACTAGATTGTACAACCAGTGCGTGTTGCTAGTGATGACTTACGGATCTGAGACGTGGTCCTTCACTGCTGGCCGTATGAGGACGCTCAAGGTCGCTCAGCGAGCTATGGAGAGGGCTATGCTCGGAGTTTCTCTGCGTGATAGACTCAGAAATGAGGATATCCGCAGTAAAACCAGAGTGACCGACATAGCCCAACGGATTAGTAAGCTGAAGTGGCAATGGGCCGGCCATATAGCTCGAGGAACCGATAACCGATGGGGAAGAAAGGTTCTTGAGTGGCAGCTTCGTACCGGTAGGCGTAGTGTAGGGCGACCCCCCACTAGATGGAGTGACGACCTGGTAAGATATGCAGGAAGTCGATGGATGCAGGTGGCTCAGGACCGTGCTTTGTGGCATTACTTGGGGGAGGCCTATGTTCAGCAGTGGACTTGTGAAGGGCTGTAATGATGATGATGATGATGTATATTGTATTGTGTTATGTGTAAATTGTAAAGACATTAACCGTGTTGAGACATTACAAGAATATCCACTACCGCAACATCGTCTGGTGGGTGTTGTGTACCGCCTGCCAAGCGGGGCTAATACTGCAAACATCCCCCTTATGATTTTTTTATAGAATAAGGGTGACAAGCAAGCACACAGTCCACCTGATGGTAAGTGGATGCTGTGGCCCATAGACTTATTAATCTCTATTAAGAATCAAAACGCAGATGCGTTGTCATCCCTGAGAACTAAGGTGGAATACCTCGTGTTCAGTAAAAAAAGGTCTCCAGATCTCTACACTCACCACACAAAACACAGCAGTATTAAGCTGCTATTTTACGTTGGTATTCTGTGAGAGCGTGGTCCTGGCCCGGTCGAGCCAACTCATTCGTGCTACAACCATAATATAGTCGCAGCGTGGCTCTACCACTGTATGTTCAGTAGTGTCCTGTAAAATGAATGAATTAGTAAAACTCTAATGAAAACTAACAAAAATAACTTTCATTTCAAGTTAGCATGCATTATAGCAGAAAAAGTTAGCTTATCCAGTAGCAAAACTAGTGACAATAATATATATTACCAGTAAAACACATTATATAAAAGTATTTTTATAAGTATGTTATTAAATAAAAAAAAAACACTAATAATTACTAGCTATTATAAATAATATTATAAAACATTATATCTAAGACGACAAAGATGTGTAAAATATCAACATGATCGTTGAATTAAAATAGATCGTTATAAACCAATTTTTACGAGCCGTTCGTAAGAAATAAAAACTATAAATGTAATTACGCATATTAAAGAATATATAGACATAAACGATTTAGTAAATCAACACACATAAAATATAAAATATGAGCAAAGAAGTCGTTGCCGCGGTATCGATGTATTAATTTACGAACAACCTGAATTAGTCTAATTTTGATTTAAGTTTATGGTCCAGCTATATCGACAGTTTAAATATTTAAGCAGCCACGAAGCTACAGGCGTCTTTACCGTAGCATACTTATGTGATGCAAGTCAATTGACTTTAATACAAAATCTTCAAATTTAATTTATAAAAAAAACATATAAAGTGGACAAAAATATAAACCTTTTAAGAATATTATGTTACATAACCAGCTGTTCCCAAGACTTCGTCCGCGTGAAAATTATTACGATTGGATTGGGTCATTACGTCATTACATGGGTCCCGTCGAAATAGTTCCAGCAATTTCGATGATTAGCCGAAACAAACAAAACAGACAGACAGATTTTTTTTGTTATAGGTACCGTATAATAAAATAAGTAAATAGCTGTTATTTTGACATTACAAACTGACTCTTCAATTTTATTTATTTGTACAGATTTACAATTTCCAAACTGTAGCTTCTATAGATTTAATATAGTTTACAATTATTTACATAACTTTTCCAGAAATCCCAACTGATACGCAAAATGTGACGTAGGTATATATACACACACATATTATATATATCTCAAAGCACGAATCACAAGTAACAATGAGTTCGCTTGCGTGTCATAAAAAAGACCTTTAACCATTGGGTTACCTTTAGCCTTACATTACCTACGTAAAATCATTTTAATAGTTTAATTCTATAAAGATAAATGTGTTGTACATATTGTAAAAAAATATCAGTTAGAAACACGTTCATAATATGATGGTGTTGTAAAATTAACACTGTTACATCATGTTTATAATGAATTATTAATTGTGATGGATGCTTACCGTTAACGGATTAACATTGATGGTCATTTTTTATTAAATTAAAAAAATTGAATCTACAGTGTAGCACAATATTTTTTTTTTATTAACAGTTGTTATTTTAATAAAGCGTTACAATTTAGACATTGTTCTTAGGGCCAATCTTTAATCCTCAGTTATCCAGAAATGAATTATAATCTGAATAAACATAAAAGTCAAACAACTATTCAACTATTTTATTAATACGACTGAAATTTAATTTGTTCATGTTGTATTTTATTACACTACACTACTAGGGGCACTACACTCTATTATGAAGAACCAGAATGTGTCAAAACAGGCACGTATGGTAATTCATAATGCCGTGTTGGTCCCTACTTTAATGTATGGTAGTGAAAGCTGGGTGTGGCAGAAGAAGCACGAAAGTAGAATAAATGCTGTAGAAATGCGGTCTTTAAGGAATATGCTAGGGTTGAATCTGAATGACAGGGTGAGAAATTGCGTGATAAGAGATAAATGTGGTATGCAAGATGATGTTGTGACCAGGATTAAGAAAGGAATGCTTCGGTGGTTTGGTCATGTGGAAAGAATGAATGAGGAAAGAGTGACAAAGCAAATTTATATGGCAGATGTGAACGGCCGAGTCGGGAAGGGACGCCCTACGAAAAAGTTTATCGACCAAATTGGCGATATTTTGAAAATGGGCCACGTTAGAAGTACCCTTAACCGACGAGCATGTATGCGTAGATATACGGATGTAAAAGAGGCGAAAGAGGTATGTCAGGATCGTGCCCAATGGAAGTCCGTAGTCTCTGCCTACCCCTCTGGGTGACAGGCGTGAGTGTTTATGTTTATGTTTTTTTATGTATTTTATTCTATGAAGAATTTCCTTGGGCACAAGATACACGATCTTCATTAAATTATGTCCACTGCTGAACATAGGCCTCCCACAAAGTACGGTCCTGAGCCACCTGCATCCATCGACTGCATATCTTACCATCCATTACTCCATCTAGTGGGGTGTCGCCCTATACTTGGCCTACGAGCACGAGGCTGCCACTCGAGAACCTTTTTTCCTCATCGGTTATCGGTTCTTTGAGCTTTATGGCCGGCCCATTGCCACTTCAGTTTACTAATCCGTTGGGCTATCATAATGTCGGTCACACTGGTTCTACTGCGGATATCTTCATTTCTAAGTTCATCACGCTCTCTGCGTGCATTGCTCTCTCCGTAGCTCGCTTAGCGGCCTTGAGCCTCCTCATACGGCCAGCAGTGAAGGACCACGTATCACTTTTATAAGTCATCACTGGCAATACGCACTGGTTGTAAAATCTCGTTTTCAGGTTTTTAGGTATACCTGACGAGAAGATGTGTCGTGATTTCCTAAACACTGCCCAGCCGAGTTGAATCCGTTGATTGACCTCTCGGTCAAAGTTGGACTTACCTAGTTGGAGTATTTTTCCCAAGTGAACATACTCGTCAAAAGCTTCGAGCTTAGTGCTCCCAACAACTAGCGGCATAGGTGTAACATGGACATTACACATGATCTTTGTTTTGTCCATGTTCATCTTAAGACCTATCCCTTGGGCCCTATTAAGATTATTGAGCACAGTGCTTAAATCCTCCAGCGATTCTGCAATAAGGACTATATCTTCGGCAAATCGAAGATGAGTGATATACTCGCCATTGATGTTAATACGATATCCTTTCCAGTCCAGTAGCTTGAAAACGTCTTCCATGCAACGGTGAAGAGTTACGGGGATATAACGTCACCCTGTCTTACACCTCTCTGCAGTTGCATAGGTTTCGTACTCTGGTTCTGTACTTGGATATCCATCGTAACCCTACTGTACAGATCCTTCAGCACTTCAATATACCGACCGTCAACTTGGCACCACTGAAGGGACTGTAGCACCGCCCAAATTTCGACGGAATCAAAGGCTTTCTCATAGTCCACATATGTCAGGCAAAGTGGCAGATTATACTCTTCGGTCTTCTATAGGATTTGCCGAAGGGTATGTGCTCTATAGTACTAAAGCCCTTTCGGAAACCGGCTTGTTCAGGAGGCTGGAAGTCGTCGAGTCTGCGTGCGAGACGATTCGAAATGACTCTCGAAAACAGCACGTAGATGCGGCTCAGAACGGAAATCGGCCTTTAGTTCTTCAAAAGAGCGTTGTCACCTTTCTTGAAGACCAGCGCACTTCTGCTCCGTGCTTCTGGAGTAGTGCCACTATGGAGAACGGAATTAAAGAGCTTCTGAAGGACTTCAAGTACCGGTTTTGTACCCGCTTTCAGAAGCTCCGTTACAATTCCATCCTCACCCGGGGACTTGCCGTTTTTAATGTGCTGGAGAGCCATTTTAATCTTACGCAGACTGACGAGAAATTATATAAGGTAGGTGAACCATGGAAGGCCACAGGCTCCTTCGAAGACCAATTATTAAAATTTCGTAGTTATTGACACGTGATGACAAATTCCTTCTACTTACACAAACACCCATCGAACTGAAAATCACAGACGCGGCGGCGAAACGCTCGCGCTACTACTTTGGCGGTACGGTTCCTCGCTTCATTGATTTCGGGAATCGACGACGTTAAGTTAAAGTGGGTGTACCATGGAAGGCCGCTCTACAAATAAACAGTTATTATTCGTTTATTTATTGGATAAATGAAACTAACAAATATTTAAGTAATACTTTGTTTTATTAAACTTTAGTGTTAAATGACTGATTTATTAAAATGGCCTTCTAAGGAGCCTTGTTCCTAACAAGGCCATTTGGAAGAGTTCAATGAAACTTAAGTTCAATCAATATTGATTAAATCTGCAATTTAAAGAAGTGGTTTATATGTTATGTAATAAAACAAAGTATTACCTAAATATTTGTTAGTTTCATTTATCCAGTAAATATACGAATAATTACTGTTTATTTGTTAGAGTGGTCTTCCGTAGTACACCCACCTTACTTAAATATTTTTAATTTTCTATTTTCATATTAAGAGGATAATACTCCCATTACTCTTAACTGCTTCATGACATCTGAACTCTTACTATGCACAACTGAACTGGATTTCTTCCGTTGGAGAGAATCTGAAGACCACTCGCACTTTTGTACCGTGTATGGTATAAAAAATTGTTACAGATAGTTATCTTACTAGAGGCACCACTTTGTTATTTAAGTTAAAAAGAATCGTTTCTGTACCAGAACGCCACAATAAAATAGAGGATATTGTTTCCAAATGGTTTGTAGCAAATAGCTTACTTCTAAACGCGGAAAAAAGTCTAATTTTACACGTCATTGCAGAATATTGTCAATAGTTTATACAAGTAATATAATTAAAAATTTTGTACAACCGACTTAAATATAAATAAAATGAGAACATCATCAATGTAGTTGAAATCAGTTTAATACGCAATCAATCAATTAAATAAATAAATAATAATATCTAAAGGTTAACTCAAAGACTTATCTTGATCAAATTTATATGAAACCACATGAGAACTAACAGCTTTCAAATAAAAAAAGAATCAACAAAATCGGTTCACCTAGAAAAAAGTTCTGGGGTAACGTAAAAATACAATCGAAATGAAAACCTCCCCCTTTTTATAAAGTCGGTTGAAAGTATCAATTTTGATTTTGAAACGTCGCGTCGACTGTATTTCTCGGAATTCTTATTAACTCCTGGCTCCAACGGTAAAGGACATACTGTTAGCTTCGGAATTATATTAGAAGGAATAGGGAGCTGACTTATGAGGAACAGTTAAATTACTCTGCTTTGCTTTCTTCACAGTACCGCGTCCTTTACTGCGAGTACTTGCAACCGTATTGTAAACATTATTATTTATTATATATATTCGTTTTTTTATTACACGCAAAAGCGAGCGATACTGGCAGTCAGTAACTTTGAGACTGATAGCCGCTACGGGACCTTTTAAAAAAAATAATGGCCTGTATTTACTTTGATTAGTGCGAGTGCTGGTGATTAGTAATTGCTTTCGTGATTAGTGCAGGTGTGTAGTGTAAGTAGTGTCAAATTCTGTTTAGTGGTTGTGTTTAGTAAATTCAGTTGTGTGCCGTTGACCAGCAAGTACCTACTCTGTTTAACTGTCTTAACCTCTAGCGAATATGTAGATCTCAAGTTTCTTACTTTAGTATAAACTTCTTTACTTCCAAACTCCGGTCTATTTATAGCTTCACTTATACGTAGAAATGCTGCATCTGGTGCTCTTATAATTTTGCAGATAAGGTATTTACTATTGTAAAACATTCATTTTTTAGATACTCCTGCACAAATTTTGAGGTTGTCTTCGGTCCATTTTTTCTAACACAAGCGAGTGTCCGACGCTAAACGCTAAACACTAAACACTGCTGTCGAGACGGGTTTAGTGGCAGACATGCTGCGGATGAGGGGGAAGGGAGGATGCACGGGACGGGGACACTCGCAAAAAAAAATAGAACACGCTTCTAATCACTTTACGACGCAGATTACTTATCACTTGCACTAATCAATCGCCGTCCACACGTGGTAACTCCTATTCACTAAGCACCTACACTAATCACCTGCACTAATCACTAATCAAAGTGAATACAGGCCTTTATATTCTGTTAATCCTCTATTTTTTTAATAAAAATACCTGTTTCCTCTTGTAGAACAGGTTTAGGTGGATACCTACATTAGTTTCCTAAATTTAGGTTGGCTGAAAAAAAAGAAAACCTTTTGTGTCTGAATGCATAAACTTTTCAAACATAGCACAACTGTCTGACATAAGGCATAATTTTTTTATGGAATTTCTATTAAACCTTAGAATGATTTCTTACATTTACTCTGAGAATGAAATAGACCACTTTAAAATAGATCAAAATTTAGAACCTTCAGTCGCCGGTTTGGATAAATTTCGTTGTATATATCAAAAACGTGGAGTTTTTGAGAGGAAAGTTGCCTCTAGAAATTATTAAGTTGTATTACTTTATTGATTTTAATAATAATTTAGTTACACCTAATTCATACAACGTGTATTATCACTATATAAAAAGAAGACTGTACGATATATAATATACGAAGCGTACCTTGGGAGACGCCTATGTCCAGCAGTGGAAAGTCGCAGGCTGCTGCTGATGATGATGATGATATAAAAAAATTAAGATTATCCTGTTAAGATTGTCCCATAGTATAACTAAATATTACAAATAAAGTTAACTAAACAAAAAAAATTACAATGTTACTTTTGTAAAAGCTAAATGATCGTTACTGCTATTCATTCTTATTATAAACTGTTTATAAATACAAGTATTTTCGAAATTCTATTGCAAAAAAAATTCAAAATGTCGGCGCTGTGTTTACTCGCGGCGTCCCGCTCTCGCGGCCCGCCCCTCGCCGCGCTGCAGTCGCTCGCCGGCTCCCTCGAGCGTGTGCACTGCACTACACAAGTAAAGATGGCGGATTGGGGAAAAATTATGCTATGTACTTACATATTATGCATACTGAAGCTTAAAATGTAATCTACGCATAAGGAATATAAAACAACAATCGCTTGACAATTTTAATGTATTACTTATTAAAGGTATTTATATTTATAATTGAAGTAACATATTGAACTATCTTAATATATATAAATTACGTGTCACGTTGTTTGTCCGCGATGGACTACTAAACTACTCAACCGATTTTAATCAAATTTGCACACCGTGTGCAGTTTGGTCCAACTTGAGAGATAGGATAGTTTTTTTGCCCATGAGTGACCCACAATTTTTTTTGCGAATTTAATGATTTTTAATAGGGCCTGACAAAAGGTCGTCGAATAGGGCAGAACAACGTCTGCCTGGCATCTAGTAAATCTATAAAATATAGGTTTATTGGTTTTTATGTAACAGTTTTAGTGTAATGACTAATGAGTTACTAAGTTTTTAATATTTATGTAAGATTTTGTCAAATTTAACTATTTAAGTGCCAAAGCAGCGATAAACTTATCATGAAGTGCGATAATTACTGCTTTTATCGTGTTTCTATACGTTTATTATTTTTATAAATGATTCATACGAATTAGGAGACGTCGTACATCATTATTTTTTTAATAACTGGCTATACGGCTCTGGGTTCTAGCCCTTCTGAGCCTGATCGTATATCAAAAATGAGTATTTCACAGCCTCAAACTCAAACGATTGACCGGCGTCGGCCGTCGCCGCGTTGCTAATGAATTACAGAAGTTTCGTGTTTCAGATTCGCACGTTTTTAACCTTTTGGAAAACAACTACAATTTAAACAACTTTGTACCATTTCATACAATATAAAAACGTACTTTGAATACAAATATTTCATAGTATTTTGAGTAAATCCCGCTTTGATGTGGTATCAGCGATTCAAATTTGCTGCGTTATCACTATTTGTTCTTACCTTATTATTTGAAATGTTCGATATCTGGCTAGTCAACCTGCACACTGGTACACCTGTCACTTGCACCTAAGCAAGCAACGCTCGTCTCAAGTATCCTTTGTTTTCCGACTTCTATTTATTTTTGACATACATGAAACGAATTCCACGTCGGTTCGTACACGTACACGGCACGGATAACTTCGGGAACGGAGGTTTGAACGTAAAAAAAGTGCACAAATTAGGGTCACTTCACTGATACGGAACTGGCACTAAGTTTGGCGGGAGTCGTGTGTCGCGGCGCGTAGGTGTCGCTTACGGACGACAACGAGCACGGCCGGTGCGGAGTGGTCGCACGCCGCGGCCGGAATGGCGCGAGCGAGCTGACGCGACACTAGCGCCGCGAGCGTGAACTCATCGCGCCCGAACTAAAACACGCACGGTTTATGCAATGAGCTGCACTTGTCAGCGTTTGTTTTGATTTTTTTTAATAATATTTTCACATCTTATTAATTATGAGACTGAGAAACTGAGTGTAAATAAAAAAGTTTCTGATTTTTTAATTTTATTTTATGAACGTGATATTACCAAGATAAATCGTAAATCATGAATCAGGGAAAAATTAATGATAGAAAATCGAACGGAACGGAATAACAGACAATTATTTATTTAATCGAAAGAAAAATAAAAAATTATACTAAATAAGTAATAAGTACATAAATCACTAAAATATTTATAAATATATGAAAGGCTTTTTACATTTTGTTTACAGGCGACGGTGTCAAAAATATATTTTTAAAAACTATTTTAATATACTTATTTTTATCACGTCAACTAATTTTAGAAATGACCCCTAACCCTAGCTTTCTAATTAAATGATTTAACGAGATGAGATAAAGAAACAAACAATAAGGTTGAAATTTATTCTACCACAATATTGCATTATTAAAAAAATTTAAATGCCGAAAAAAAGACAACAATGTAAAAGTCAAAATGCTAAAGTCAATCAAAACACGGCCACCAACGTGACCTTGCAGCCGGCGTGCAGCGGCCTCAACTCTATCCGTCCCGCTCGCACGCCGGCGGGGCGGCGTCACTGCAAATCGCCCCGCCCCCCGCCTACCGCACCCACCCGTTTCACCTTTTTTCCCGCGTAACTCACTTTCGTTGCGATTATTGTGCCTACGTTTTGTTGCGCCAACTCGCGGGTCGCGCTGTTTGCCGCGGTTTGTTGCTCTTTTCTTTATTAGGAAGTTGCCATTGTAACATAATACCTTATTTATTCTTTGTTAAGAACAACGATGTGGATGAGGAACGCATTGCAACGTAACTAATGTGCTTCCGAGGATAATTATTTCGCACACAGTGATTTTTATGTTGGTGTTTATTTTAAGCCAAACTTACTTATGAACCACAATGAGGACCATAAATATTTGTATAATAGTGTTTACATTTTATTATTTGATTCTTTACGCGGTAGAGTCCCAATGATGGAAAACTGTTCTATATAAATAGATGATGGATGCACACTAAACAAAACATTTTATTTAGATTTTATTTATTGGTAGAATCATGCTGCAAGTAAAGAAAGAAGGGTGTCAATCTTAAAGGAAACTGTTCTTTATAAATAAGTGATGAATTCACACCAAACGTAACCTTTTATTTAGAATTTATTTATTGGTAGAGTCATGTTGCAATTAAAGAAGGCTGACAAACGAGCACATAGTCGACCTGATAATTGACCTTATTAGAAGCCGTGGTCCAAAGACAGCTCGTGGATTAAGAATTACAATGCAGATGTAGCTTGCACGGCAATCGAACGGCTTGTTTTACCATTAATAAGAGTCTCAGGTTTTCCTCGCACATAAAAATTGTTTTTACATATCAATCAAATCGCAAACTAACTATTGCAACACATTGACTCCTACAATCGATTTAAAAAATTATGCATTTAACCTTGAGAAGTAAAATAAAATCATACACATAGGTACCTACTGCGATACTAGCTCGGTCACCATTAAAAACTGAGAAGTACCCATATATTAGTAATCGACAGTGGGAACTTAAATGATCTCTTAGACACTAGGTGGAAGAATTGTATTTATAATACAGCCTTTTTAAGACATTTTACTGAGTAGGTACTGTACACTCTACAAATGGCAGTATATGTAAATATATGGTACTTTTTTATGTAATGTCATTCGAGACGTTGGTAACGTGACATACCTACGTTAATGCTAATATTTTTTTATATTTACACTAATATTACATATTTTTTATATTTACCTACACTAATATTACATATTTAATAAAATAATTTTATCGCGTTTTATTTAACTTAGTTTTAATTCCCGACGTTTCCAGTACACACATCCCCGTGACCATGATGTTGCAAAGCACTCAAAACTTTGGGAATTAAAAATAAGTTGAATTAAACGCGACAAAATCCGCTACATTATTTTTATTCAATGTATGGCAAAGCTTCTTTGCACCTATAGGTACGTGTCGTGACTATATGCATGAATATGCTATACCTACCTACTTAATGAAGGCATTTTTAGGATTAATACACAAGATGATTCATGATGTAGCTACAAAAGGCTATAAGTAGATGTACAAAATACCTATATAAAAATGCAAAATAAAGAACGCCGTTTTCTAGATTTTTATAAGGTACATTTTGGTTATACTACAAAGAAAGCTATTTTTTCATGTAAATTTACGATTCATGTTTATTCTTAACATATTTTATAGAATTAGTGATAAACGAGCACACAGTCCACCTGATGTTAAGTGGATGCTGTGTCCAATAGACATCTACATTTATCCTTTAATTAAAAAAGCAGATGCGTTGTCACCCTTGAGGACTAAGATGAAGTCTCGTATCCAGTTAAACAGGTCTCCGGTTCTTTACACTCAGCATATGGCAAACAGCAGCATTGAGCCACTATTTTACGTTATTATTCATGATACAGGTATGACGTTGGTATATAATAGGTAGTCAGTTTTCACAAGTCAATTTTAAAGACTGAATTTCCAGGTCGGCGGTGAAGAAAAACATAGTCTAGAAAACTAGGTACTACATAATTTAGAAATTAGAAAAAATATTATGTAGGCATGTGAATGTGGTTTGGTTTGGTCATGTGGAAAGAATGGATGAGGAAAGAGTGACAAAGAAAATTTATGTTGCTGAAGTGAATGGCAGAGTCGGAAAGGGACGTCCTAGGCGAAAATTTATCGACCAAATTGGCGATTTATTGAAAACGGGCTAAATTAGGAGTACCCTTAACCGACGAGCATGCATGCGTAGGTGTATGGATGTGAAGGAGGCGAGAGAGGTATGTCAGGATCGTGCCAAATGGAAGTCTGTAGTCTCCGCTTACCCCTCTGGGTGACAGGCGTGAGTGTTTATGTATATGTATGTATATATCTATATGCATGCGAAGTTCGTCAATATGCATTGAGGAAATACATCGGACACTTTTTGTATTAAAAACTTTGTCAGAAATCAAAAGAATCCTGTGTCTACAGTGATACGAAATATAGGTTGTATCAATTATGCCGCAGTCATTTATAGTTGGTCAGCTACAAACTAATAGAAATATTAGTAGTTTTTACGTAGTAGATTCATGATCATGCAATTACGGAAGGCACTTTATACTTAATACGTCTACATAAGAAAGCAATTTGCAGGAACTTATTACATGGTAGAGCTATATTTGATCTTGATAGAGTCATGACGAACCTATAAACAACTGTAATACGCATTTAAAAGCGTATTTATACTTATGAAGTACTTTTCAAACCCTAGTTTTATGGTAGTCACATTGCACCTATAAACGCGTGTTATATAAAGATTGTGTGTTTCTTGCCCGTTCACATCTAAGAAGGTTTTATATTTCAAACCAGTAAAAAATTTGACGTATATATCTTCAAGCAAGCCAAAATTGTTTAATAAAATTTTACTTTGAATTAATGAATCAACATTCAGAACTATTTACGTGATATAGTCTTGCTGCCACTATAAATAGTTCAATATATATAAAACTGCAATTGATTAAATAATATGTACACTTTAAAAATATATAATCGGTAACAAATTACTTTACAGAGTTATGTATACCTACAGACGACTGTGGTATGCGAACATTTCAAATGTTTACCCTAAATTAGCAGTTTTCGGGAATTAATTACATGGAAACCATGTTGCAAATATGGATGCCTGAAATCCGTAAATATTTGAAGGACATTATGTATACATTAAAAAAACAATAGTTTGGAACAACTTACGTGGTAGAGTCGAAATATACCAATAGACGACTGTGTTAATCGAACTTTTGAAATGTTTACCCTAAAATAGCAGTTTTCAGAAATTAATTACATGGAAGTCATGCTGCAAATATCGATGACTAAATTGTGTAAATGTGTAAGGGATATTATGTATACATTATAAAACAATAGTTTGGAAGAAATTACGTGATAGATTCAAACTATACCAATAAACGATTGTGGTATGCGAACTTTTGAAAAGTTTTCCCCTTAATTAGCAGTTTTAAGAAATTAATTACATAAAAGTCATGCTGCAAATATAGATGCCTAAAATCTGCAAATGTTTAAAGGATATTATTTATACTTTATAAAACAAGTCTGGAAGAAATCACTGGGTACAGTCAAACTATACCAATAGACAACTATCGTATGCGAACTTTGCGAAGCGAAGTGTTTCAACTTAACAAAGTTAATTTCAGAAATTAATTACATGGTAAGGCTTTGTTTTTGTGTAACAAAGCTCCATCATGTAAGTTGTTAACATGACTCTTTCCACCTATAAACGGCTGTGCTGCGCAAATTTTATTATATTATTATATAGTTAATATTTTTTTATAAACTATAATGTCAAAAGTACGTACAGTCCACTTCATAGTAAAAGACTACTGCCATGTCCAGGACACCTGTAGCCAATTTCAAACAAAGAAGGACACAGATGCGTTGTCACCTCTGAGGGTTAAGATGGAACGGTACACAGTCTGTAATAATACTGGCCCTCACTACCCTTCAGACCGGAACACAACAAGCCAAGCACCGCTATTTGGTGCCACAAAAATGTAAGAGCCATCCTCTTACTACCTACCTAACCAAACGGATTCGTAAACCAGTGCCGTCTTTAAGGCAGGGCCCGCAGGGCCCGGGCCCGAGGCCCCGAGGTAGGCAGGGGCCCCACAATTCTGAAAATTTTCGATATACAACAACAAATTTTATAACATAATAAGAAAAATATCAAATCACACACTTGGTAAAATAGAAACAAGATTTAGAAAATTTGTTTAAAAATTTATTTTTGCACTAAAATAACAGTAATTATATACAGCTTAAAAAACTTTTTTTCTCGATTTCTTCGCAGCAAAATTAGATATAAAATTTAAGGATTTTCCATCCCTTACATAGGCCCCAGCCAGTACCTTGGCCCATAGCCTCGTTGATCCTAAAGACGGCACTGTCGTAAACAGAAAAAGAGTTCCACTCTCCATACAATATGCAAGGAGTAGATGTCCATGTAATGTAAGTGAATGAATTTTAAACGTGGTAGAGCCACGCTGTAGCTATATTACGGTTGTAGTTGTAGACCATGCCCTCACAGAATACCAGTAGTAATGTCTCGTATGGTGTGTTTAGAGATTCGAAGACCCGTTTTACTGGTATCGAGGAATTCCATTCCATCTTAGACCTCAGGGGTGACAACGGATCTGCGTTTTGATTCTTAGTCGAGGTTAAATGTAGGTGTCTATGGGCCACAGCATCCACTTACCATCAGGTGAACTGTGTACTCATTCTGTAAAAATATGAAGCATTTTTTACAAAATAATAACGAAGCAGAGTCATGCCGCAACTATAGTGATTTGTAGTATGAAAACCGCTATTAATACAGATATAATCAGATTATCTTGCAAAGGGAAATCTAATCACGTTTTCTTATGTCATTTAGTTGTTTCATGACTCTACCACATGAAAGTTTCTCTAAATGGCATCAGGTGTAACTATGCGAATATTAATTGATGAATCATTAAAATATAGTTAAAGCAAGATCCTAAGAGCTCCTTCGAAACATGGATTATTTATGTATATTATGCAGATACTAACTTTTAAGAACCCTTTTTACAGGAAACGAAGCATTTCATCTTCATCATCAGGGGTGACAACTAATCTGCATTTTTATTTTTAATTGAGGATAGATGTAGATAAACATGGACCACAGCATCCGCTTACCATCGGCTGGACTGTGTACTCGTTTGTCACTCTTATTCTATAAAAAATTGTATATTGATTCAAACGTAGTACAGCTTGCAGTTGTAGTATGGTAGTGCTACGCTGAAATTATTGCTGGCTGTGTTACGGAAATGTATAATTAATGTAACCATGATTTTTTTTGTGTAAATTATTCTATGCTGATCGATAAAAATGCCCTCCGTTTTCAAGGAAAACCATCGTTAATAAGGGATACCATAAAAGTACTAATTTACTAAATGGTTTTTTTATAGAATAAGGGTGTCAAACGAGCACACAGTCTACCTGATGGTAAGTGGATGCTGTGGCTCATAAACATCTACATTTATTCTCCATTAAAAATCAAAACGCAGTTGCGTTGTCACGCCTGAGGACTAAGATGAAATGCCTCGTTGCCAGTAAAAAAGGATGTCCGGATCTCTACCCTCACCATACTAAACAACAGTATGAAGCTGCTATTTTACGCTGGTATTCTGTGAGAGTGTGATACTACCCCGGTCAAGCCGACCCAATCGTACTACAACCATAATACAACTGCAGCGTGGCTCTACCACGTGTGAACGTAAAATTCCTGTTATGATTCCTTTCCGCTTTAGAGTTTGTCTGTGGAGAATTCCATACTCTTATCTACTTTTGTCGCCAGGTAGCAGTGCTTTTATTGCTGCATTCCAATCTGAGGGAAGCTATTATAATAATCCTTAGTCCTCAGAGGTGACAACGCTTCTGTAGTCTTCTTTGTCTGAAGTTGGCTTCAGGTGTCCATGGACCGGATCTGCAGGCGGACTGTAAGTTCGTTTTGCACTTAATTTATATAAATGAATATGCAATTAAATAAATAAAATAAAAATAAAAAAGCCCTTTATTTCTTGTTTCATAGTATAGATTTACAGTTTGAAACAGTGTGCGTGCAAAAAAAAATTATTTGACCCAGTGTTACAAAACTTAGTATTTTGGTAAGTATTACTTTTGATATTTATGTGCTTGTAATAGAACAAGGACAAATCTTTGTTACAGAGAACACGAGGGATCTGTGACAGCAAACACTTGGCCGCCGAGCTTCAGCACGTCAAGCAAGTTCTGCACGACAACAAGCTTCGGGTCCCGCGCCTACGTCACAGTGACCGAGTGAAGCCGGCCACAGTCGAGCGTGTGCCTGCTGTACTACCATATGTCAGGGGTATCACAGACAAGATTGGCTATTATATCTTGAAGCGAGCTTCTATTAGAACATTCTACAAGCCGCCGAAGAAGATTAGTCAGTTCCTACCATCCGTCAAGTGTCATATTCCTCTACAAGACGCAGGAGTGTACAAGCTTGATTGTGAATGTGATCTCTCTTATATAGGACAAACAAAAAGATCAATTAGGACCTGCGTAAAAGAACATATAGCTGATGTGAAGCATCAACGTTCCGGGAAGTCTGCAGTTTGTGATCATATCCTAGACAGCCCCAACCATTACATCAGATTCGATAGACCACAAATCCTCGCGAAAGAACACCGATTCCTACCAAGGATGATACGTGAGGTTATTGAAATTAAAAAACATCCTAATTTCAATAGAGAAGGAGGCTGGGTACTACCACCTGCTTGGGATCCTATAATCAATAAAATTAAAACTAAACCCAAGCATACCACTTTTTTTTTTTTTTTTTTTTTTTTTTTATAGAAGAGGGGGCAAACGAGCATGCGGCTCACCTGATGTTAAGTGACGACCGCCGCCCATGATCAACCGCAACACCAGGAGAATTGCGGGTGCGTTGCCGGCCCTTTAGAAAGGAGTAAGCTCTTTTCTTGAAGGTCCCCAGGTCGTATCGGTCCGGAAAAATCGCCGATGATAAACTATTCCACAGAGAGGTTGTACGTGGAAGAAAACTCCTTGTGAAACGTACAGTGGTGGACCGCCAAGCATCCAGATGGTGTGGATGGTATTGGGACGTTTGCCGTGTCGTGCGTTCACGAAATTTGGCGGCTGGGATTAATCCGAACAATTCCTCAGAGCACTCCCCGTGATAGATGCGATGAAATACGCAAAGAGATGCAACATCTCTTCGCAACGCCAGTGAATCGAGCCGATCGGAAAGCACTCGGTCGTCGACGATTCGAGCCGCTCTGCGCTGGATGCGGTCAAGTGGAAGGAGCTGGTACTGGGGAGCCCCAGCCCAGAGATGGGAACAGTATTCCATGTGCGGCCGAACCTGCGCCTTGTAAAGTTGCAGGCGGTGTGCCGGCATGAAATACTGTCCCGCTCTGCTGAGCACGCCAAGCTTTTTAGAGGCCAATTTGGCCTTCCCTTCCAAGTGACCACGAAACTGCACGTCACTCGATATGTCGACGCCGAGGATTCCGATACTGGCTGAGGCAACAAGGGGAGTGCCTTGAAACTGAGGGGATACGACAAAGGGGTTCTTTTTAGCGGTTAACGCGCAAACTTGTGTCTTCTGGGGGTTAAACTGGACTAGATTTAGTCGTCCCCAATCCGAGACTCTGTTCAGCAAAGACTCGACTTCAGACACAAGTTTGTCCCGGCACTCGGAGACGTTTTCCCGAGAAATATTGGCTCGGCCGGTGTAAAGAGCATCACCAGTGCTGTCATCTGCATAGCAATGAATGTTACGGGTATGCAACATATCATTGATATGCAGAAGAAACAGCGTTGGCGATAGCACGCAGCCCTGTGGAACACCAGCATTAATAGGCTTGCAATCGGAGCTTGCACCGTCTACAACGACCTTGATGCTCCGATCTGCAAGAAAGCTGGTGATCCAATTGCACAATTTCTCGGGAAGCCCATAGGAAGGGAGCTTCGAAAGAAGCGCTTTGTGCCAAACCCGATCGAAGGCCTTCGCAATGTCCAAACTAACGGCCAATGCCTCCCCCTTGAACTCTACTGCCTCCGCCCATCTGTGAGTGAGGTAGACCAGAAGATCACCAGCTGACCGACCACGGCGAAAACCGTATTGGCGGTCACTAATCAGCTGGTGATCCTCAAGGTACCTCATAAGCTGGCAGTTTACAATGGACTCCATTGTTTTGGAGAACAAGGAGGTGATGGCGATTGGCCGGTAGTTGGACGGGTCTGAGCGGTCGCCTTTTTTAGGGATCGGGTGGACGAAAGCCGTCTTCCACGATTTTGGGACTACGCCTAGGGAGTAGGAGTACCGGAAAAGACGCGTTAAAACCGGTGCCAACTCTGGAGCACACGTCCTCAGCACAATTGGGGGGATTCCGTCAGGCCCACTCGACTTGTGGATGTCCAGGGAGAGGAGTGCTTTGCGAACCGAGCGCTGTGTGAACTGCACTTCCGGCATGGAGCACTCACACCGCGGGATGGTCGGCGGCGTACTCCCCCCGTCATCGAGAGTCGAGTTAGACGCAAAGAAGGAGCCTAGAAGATCGGCTTTCTCCTTTGCAGTATGGGCCAGTGAGTCGTCCTCCCTGTGCAGAGATGGAAGAGATGGCTGACAGAAATTCCCCTGGACAGCCTTGGCGAGAGACCAGAATGCACGGGTTCCAGAAGGAAGGCGAACTAGTTTCTCGCCAATTCTGCCTATGTGCTCTGACTTTGCCTTGGCAATGACTCTTTTGAAGGACCTAGAGGCGGAATTATACTTCTTTTTTAGAGCGCTGGTGTTTACATCCCGGGACGCTGATGCATCAACCCAGGCTTGGTAGCACTCCTGCTTATAGCATGATGCTATTTTACAGGAGCGACCAAACCATGGCTGAGATTTGCCTCCAATGGGCACCACAGAGGAAGGAATAAAAAGTTCCATACCCTGAAGTACCACATCAGTAACAGAATCCGCAACAACGTTGGGATCATCCGGCGAGAAGCAAACCCGCCCCCAAGGGTAGGATGCAAAGAAAGACCGCATCCCATCCCAATCGGCTGACCTATAGTGCCAAACACGGCGGCAGCCTGCAGAATGCAACCGCGATTTCAGCGTGA
Source organism: Parnassius smintheus behrii (assembly GCA_036936625.1). Taxonomy (NCBI): domain Eukaryota; kingdom Metazoa; phylum Arthropoda; class Insecta; order Lepidoptera; family Papilionidae; genus Parnassius; species Parnassius smintheus. The sequence continues at coordinate 50,262,607 of JAUPFT010000011.1, forward strand.
GTGGCACAACACTCCGGATCAGACAATGGTCCGAGGAGCCTAAAGGGGCGTCGACGGAAATCTGATATCCGTCCGGGTGAGAGGTCAGCAGAAGGTCCAACAGGGAAGGTGCATGATCCTCCACATCTGGAATCCGCGTAGGCGAAGTAACCAGTTGTGTCAGACCATATGCCAAGGCAAAATCATGAACAGATCTCCCCGCATGATCGGTTAAACGTGAACCGAGCCATTCGGCGTGATGGGCGTTAAAGTCGCCGAGGATCACGATCTCTGCGGAGGGGATCTGCTGTAGCAACGAATCCGCAGCCATTTGGACGTGGTCGAAGAGTCGGTCTGTTTCGGCATTACCGCTGTGGGACCTATAGAGGCACCCGTAGACGCGCGGATGGTCGTCGCTGTCTACGCGTAGCCAAAGGATGGACAGGTCCGAACCTTCAAGTCTGCCGAGGCGTCGAGAACAGATGTCCTCTCTGACGTAAACGCAAACTCCAGCCCGAGGCACAAAGGAGTGTTCCAGTTTGTACCCCGGGTAGGAGAGATACGAAACATCAGCCGGAGAGGACACCTGCGTCTCGGTCAGAAAGAGCAGAGCCGGCCTCGCCGTCTCGAGATGGTAGTGGACGGCGTTTAGGTTGGAGTGAAGTCCCCTGATATTGCAGAAATTCACGGACAGCGTGGCAGGGGTCGCCTTGGTCTTGTTGCTCCGTTTGCCCCGAGCAGTTGTAGTCTTGAGCGGAATTTCGCCCCCCCCAGAATACGCGGGGCAGCCTGAGCACCCACGCTCAGAAGTGAAGAAACATGGTCGTGGATGCTCAGCGAGGGATTCTCCAGGGGTGCTGGTACCCTCCTGGGGTAGTCTATCTTTATTTAATTCCGCTACCATGTTGATGGGGGGGGGGGGATTTGGGCCTCCGGCCACCTGCACTCACCAAACGAAACGCGGAAGCAGAACTTCCACTTCACGCCGGTATTCTGTGAGGTCGTGGTACCACCCCGGTTTGAGCCGGCCCATACGTGCAACAGCAAAGCTGCCGCATGGCTCTACCACTGCAAGACCTCAGGACATAGTCAGTTCATTTTGCATAGATCGGACCATAAAAAATAATTAAAAAAACCGGCCAAGAGCGTGTCGGGCCACGCTCAGTGTAGGGTTCCGTAGTTTCCCGTCCGTCACAATAAGTGTTCCCACTTATGAGTTTAAAGGTGGGTATCCATTATGTTCGCGCTCCAGCAGCGCTCCGCGCTCCTGCAACTGCTCCCGGTAGTGGGTACGTGCGCGAACATGGAGCGTGCAACATTGCACGCTCCGCGACATGCGATGCCAAGGAGAGACCAACCGAACAATTCGATAATACCCGACCCAATGTAATAAGTACCTACAGCGCCATCTCTCGGGGAATTGGGTTACTAATTAATACATAGACGTGCTAGAAGTTTTCGATGGTAATTTTGGATTGCGAGAACCGATTTTAATAATACTTTTTTTGTTTGAAAAAAGATACGTTCAGGATGATAAAATACGTAAACGAAGTTAAAAAAATGCCTGCTTAAACGATTATACTACAAACTTAGTCCAGAAATTATTTTGTACAACTTTTTGTCTTTTTTGTACAAAAACTGTTTCCATCCAGGTTCAAAATAATTTTCCTAGAAAGTCCTTATAAAGTTCTACCTTTCAGATTTTTTTCATATTTTCTAAACCTATGGTTCAAAAGTTAGAGGGGGGGGACACATTGTTTTTTACTTTTGGAGCGATTATTTCTGAAATTATTGACATTATCAAAAAATGATTTCAGTAAACCCCTATTCATTTTTAAATACCTTTCCAACAATATATCACACGCAAGGGTTGAAATTAAAAAAAAAATCACTTCCCACTTTACATATAGGGGGGCTACCCTAATAAAACATTTTTTTCCAATTTTTATTTTACCACTTTGTCGGCGTGATTGATACACATATTGGTACCAAATTTCAGCTTTCTAGTGCTAACGGTCACAGAGATTAAGCGAGGACGGACAGACGGACAGACAGACATGGCGAAACTATAAGGGTTCCTAGTTGACTACGGAACCCTAAAAAGCTGAAGGTACTCCGGGTTTAACAATGACATCGGGACGTAATTCATCTCAGTCCCCCGTGACCATGGGTGTTGGATAGCGCCCGAAACGTCGAGAATTAAAGATAAAAGTAATTAAAAATAAAAATAAACGCGATAAAATCCGTAAAAGTAGTTTTAATCATGTGTAGTATTCGCGTAAATATAAGAAATCATTATGGTTTATAATACTTAAAATTTTATTAATTTCATTAACACAATTTCATTAATTGCAATAAATTACTTCTTACTTCTAGTAGTTGTCTTAGACCATTATAATAATGCATTTTAAAAGTTTCAATAAATCCTGATAATATTTTAAAAATTAATTTTTTCTAAAATTCACACACAGTGTACAATTAGTTTTTTTTAGTTTTTTTGTTTTTTTTTTGTCAGTATATGCAATTACTTTATCATAAATCAAATTAGAGTTAAGTTAAAGTTACAGCCTGTATACGTCTCACTGCTTAGCACAAGCATCCTCCCATTCTTGGGAGGGTTTTAGGGCAAGGAAATGCGCCGCGCAGCCCCAATGCGTGTTGACGAACTTCACATGCCTTTGAAATATATTTTTTTTATTTTTCAGACATGCAGGTTTTCTCACGATGTTTTCCTTCATCGTTGAAAACGCGGTATCTCAGCACATAAAATTGTAATTAACAATTTCAATTTTCACGATGATCGAACCCTGATTGCTCACGTACTACTACTACATGTACCAGATCAAAAAAGTACGAGAGCTATAAAAACGTAGAGTATATTAAAGCTATGTTTACATGATATGAGACGAAAACTCTCTACCAATACACATATGTAAGCATTTCTCAATGGTAACAATGCACATTTTGTTGTGTAGCGGTGGTGTACGGGAATTAATTCTCCTATGTCACGGCGTGTGGGAGAGATAACGGAGGGAAAATATCAAGAGATGAGCAGCGACATCTACCTGCAAACAACTCAACTAATAAAACCTGCCGTGACCAACAACCGAGGTGCCAAGCGTATTAACTACGAAAAATAAGGCAATCTGTGGAAGGCTTCGCAAACTTTTGATAGAACGTAATAAATAAATGAGTGAACGACGCACACTTTATCGTTCTATGTTCATCAACCTGCGAGAGAGAGTAGATGTCTATGACAGTATCCACTTACAGTCAGGTGGACTGTGTAGCAGTGCCACTTTTTTCTTTGCTTTCTCTTCTTCCTTTTTTAGTTTCTTTTCTACCTTTTAGGATTTATACAGTAGTCACAATAGGAACCATTCTTATCCATTTGTACCGACAAGCAGCAGTGACTACTCTCATATTAAAATTTGAAAAGTATGAGGAACTGGAAAGGGCGTTCTGTTTTAGCCCTCAGGGATGACTATACATATTTAGTAACGTAAAAAAAAAGTAAAGTTACAGCCTATATACGTCCCACCGCTGGGCTCAGGCCTCCCCTCATTTCTGAGAGGGTTTAGGGCAAGGAAGCGTCCGCCGCGCTGCCCAAATGCCTGTTGACGAACTTCACATGTCTTCGAAATATTTTTTTTCTCTTATTACTCAGACATGCAGGTTTCCTCGCGATGTTTTCCTTCACCGCCGAGTACGTGGTAAATCAGCACTTAAAATTACAAATAACAATTTCATTGGTGCCGGCGGGGATCGAACCCGGGTTACTCGCGTTCTGTTATATTTACAGCGAGCGTTAACCACTGAGCTACCACGGCTCATTTAGTAACGTAAAAAGTATTATTTGCCACAAAAAATACAACGTTCAAATTTAAACAGCGTGGCTTAAACAGAAACAACTTAACAATTACTCGTGAAAAAACGATCTGCGTCTCAGTTGTTACGGAGTCGTGATATGTGACAAGGGGAACCAAGCCAGGAGATGGGCAGCAGCGTCTTGCTGATGCGTACAACTCAACATTATTAAAGAAACGTCGGTTGTCAGCCTGCCAAGCGTGGCAACTATGACAAAATGCCCCATATGAAGCAATCCAGCAGTTAACTATTATAATCGTTGTAATGGTATTGGCTGGTAATGGATGAGCCAGAATATTAGAGTTGAATCAAATTATCCAATGGAATATTTGTTTGTTACTATTTTTAATTTTCGGTTAGGTAAACAAGATTACGATTGTGTTTTACATGCTGAGGATTCACTCTCTTAGAACATAAAAACAACTCAAACAAGATCGACAATTCGGAAATTAACACAGTTTAAATACTGATCTAGGATTTGCATACCACTTAAAATTTATTATCTGTGTATATGCCTATGCATGGAGCAGTATACGAGTATAACGGGTGGCAGGTTAATAAAAAATCCGTACATCATGAAGTAGGCATGTGGAGAGCCAACAGACGACCACTTCTGCATTAAATATAAGGAACACCGCAGTTTTACGACAATCGTAAAATTTTTGTACCAATATAATTTTATACGCCTCTAAGTTGGCTTATTCAGCGACGTGGACAGTTCGATTTAACGACCTATCTTTATGAGGCCTTCGGATTCAAACTAACTGTTGATGGTTAAGGATTGGTTATTTTTGTCATAATATAACAACCGTATGGAACTCGGAGGCTAGTCGAAGGAAACATCGCAAACAAACCTGTTCAAGAATTTGGAAAACTAAGCGCGGTCGACGCGCCTTCATCCCTTGATTGTTGATATTCTATGCATACGAAACAAACGGTTTGCTTTTTCTTTCATTAGGTATTACACCTAAAGCAAAGAAGCGAAATAAAAATAAATAATAACCAGCATTTACAATCCGCGAGAGAGAATCTATTCACCATCTAAAGCTTCATCAGTTCAGTTACTATCAGATAGTATTGTTGTAAAATACTGAATTTATAATATATACATGCATACATAAGTACTCACGCTTGTCACCCAGAGGGGTAGGCAGAGACTAAAGACTTCCATTTGGCACGATCTTGACAAACCTCTCTTGCCTCTTCCACATCCATACCTACGCATACATGCTCGTCGGTTACGGGTACTCTTAATTTGGCCCCTTTTCAATAGATCGCCAATTTTGTCAGCAAACTTTCGCCTAGGGCGTCCCTTACTAACTCTTCCGTTCACTGCTACCACATAAATTTGCTTGTCACTCTTTCCTCATTCATTCTTTCTACATGACCAAACAACCGAAGCATTCCTTTCTTAATCCTCGTCACAACATGATCTTGTATACCACATTTTTCTCTTATAACACAATTTCTCACCCTGTCACTCAGATTCAGCCCTAACTAACATACTCCTTAACGACCGCATTTCCACTGCATTTATTCTACTCTCGTGATTCTTCTGCCATACCCAACTTTCACTTGCATACGTTAAAGTAGGGACAAACACAGCATTGTGGATTGCCAAACGTGCCTTTTTTGACACATTCTGACTTTCTACAATAGAGCGTAGAGTCCCATTAACTCTATTTCCTTTATTCACTCATCGATCTATATCATTATCACATCTCCCATCCCTGCTAAATACGCATCCCAAATATACCAACTCATCTACTTGCTCGACCAACTCTCCTTCTATTCTTATTTCACATATCGTTTTACTTTCTTCTCTTTCAAAAACCATTACTTCCGTCTTAATTGCATTCACTTTCATTACCCTTTCTTTTAACGACCTGTTCATTAATGTAACCATCATTTGCAACTCGGCCGCCGATGATGCGAATATAACTTGATCATTTGTACACAAAAGGCATTTGACGGTTACCTCACCTATTCTTAACCCGCATTCTTAAACTTTAAAATTTTCCAAACAACTTTATAATAATTTAAAAAAAAATAAAAAATATAATTAGTACATTTAAGCCCATAACACTTATCAAAACGACATGGTGGACTCATATCATTAAAATATATAAAAATATAAGCGATTTACCCGACTTCGTACGAGCGATTACGATCCTCGACAACAGCGCCACCCCAATCCAAAAAATTTAAAAATTTATCATAATCGGTCTAGGTGCTTAGAGGAGATTAGTGACAAACACACGTACAGTACACGTACACACACGTACAGTGTCTGTAACCATGTAGTGGCAGTGTAAGAATATCGCTACGCCATATCGTCCTGAGGGTGTCGGAAGAGGCGACAGAGGCACAGTATTAATAAATAATAGTACTACGTTCAGAAGTTGCACTCCTTTGATGTCGACTGCTTGCCGACGTTTAATAGCCTACATTATTATTATTAATTAGATAAATCGCACACCCAAGCTTAATAACACCTTATCGTTGCACGCGTGTTTTTTATTTTTTTTTATTAATTTGCATTTTTTCTCTTTCCTAATTCATGGTGGACTTTCCGTAGTTACTAAGGGATGTCAATAAAGAGTAAAAAAATAAATTGCGAAATGTTAATTAAGTTACTTAGGTGAAGTACCTATTCTGATTATGATCGACTGACCATATTTTCGCACCTATGTGCGAAAATATGGTCAGTCGATAATGCAACTTGCAAGGCCATTCGTCGGGAAACGCGACGCTTTGCTCGGAAGAAAAAACAAATAATTATACTTACCTCAAATGCGATTCCTAGCAGATATGTGATCGTATTCTACTTAATTAAAAATCTTGTAAGTAAACAAAGTTTTAATTTTAGTATTTTGTGTTAGTATAATTTAAAATATTTTAATTACAAAAGAGAAGTGTAGGTATGTAAGTAGATAATTGGATAGTGAAGTAAATTTCAACTAAGTTGTAATAAAGTACGTATTACTTCTGTAGATAAATTATTACTTAATACTTTTTGCTATAAATACCTAAATTGAATTAAATTCACATTTCATAACTTCCTACTGAAATCCTTTTGTAACTTATGGGATGATATATTTGAAACCTTTTTTTGGTCATTTAGCATCTATCCACGCAACAGTTATAGTAGGAACGACTTTTTGCCATTACAATTGATCAAATAAGTAATATACGTAATATATATAATTTTTAAATTACATTAAAACTTTTTCAACTATTTTATCCTATAATTAAATATATTTAACACTAAATAAAACCTATTTCAACAGGTATTTACAAAAAATATATATACATAAACACCGTTAAAAACTTTAACCTTCAATCAGCTTTTAGGTAACATTCAATCGCCTACAACGCCCAGCGCGTTGTAGGCGATTGAATGTTACCTCTGACTGCATATGTTACCCTGGGTGCCTAGCGATTATAGGTAATTTTTTCACGTAGGTAGCAAGAGTGACCAAGTACTGACAGAGGGAAAATGAAACAGGAGATGGGCAGTAACATCTTCCTAATAACAACTCAAAATGGTAAAAACTGCGGTTGCCAAACCGCTTGCCAAGCCTGACAACAGTGGCAAACTGGGGGGGGGGGAGGGGTTGTCAGACCATGAAGCAATGTATGAGGGAGGCCTGTATTCAGCAGTGGACTTTTATAGGCTGTAATGGATGAATGGACACATACAGAAGAATGACGTGTTCAGCTCTTTCCGTTAGGGGATGCTTATGACGTTAAATAGGTGCGTGTTACTCTGAATTCACTCCGGAATTTATAAATTACCACAAGCCTACCTATAGGATAGTTTTGTAAATTTATTTTAAAGTACTAAACTAACATATAATACATATACTCGTATTGTGAACATGGTCATTTTGGTTCAATATGTGAATGAAGAATATGCCAACAAATAAATTGACTACAGCGCCTCCTATGGGATCCTAGCATAGCTATTAACTATCGAATAACCAATTATAAAGTGTGAATATAACCATTATCAGTAGTTCAGAAGCTACACGATCACTAACAGACCAACGATTATATGTATAAAGATAAAAATTAAAAGAGAAATTTACGGATCAGCGGTATATTTTTATGAATGTCAACCCGCTACCAACCCGTTTTGTTCAGGAGCATTGGAGTGAAGTGTTCTACGCTCCGTCTGACCCACAAATCGAGCTGATGTGTAATACTGTCATGTATTGCGGCATTTTAAAAGTGAAAACTTCTTTACAATCGTTATGGTTTTTGAAACTCCATGAAACGAAAAAGCGACACTAAAAAGAGACAAACATATACATCTACAGGATTTAACCTGCGAGAGAATGGGTGCGTTTGGCAGAAAAAAGCGCTAGCAAGCGCTTGTAAGCAAAATGGAGATCGTAAGCGGTAAGCGCTGTCAAATCGTAAGTAGCTATTTTCCTCTAGGACACGATGTTAGTTTTAACCAGGGAACCTAACCTAATTTAAATATATTTTTGTGAATTATTCATATTAAAAACTTACCAATCATGAATTTTTAATAACATGTATATGTCTATTCATGTCATTATAATACTTAAAACTAATATTGCAAAAAAACAACTTATAAACTCTACTTCAAAACAAACAAATTAAATAAGCAAAATGGCGGATTGTGTCAGCGCTACTGAAGTAGCAATCGTGTCCTGGCCGAAAACTATTTTAGCGCTAGTAAGCGCTTGATAGCGCTTTTTTCTGCCAAACGCACCCATTGAGATAAAATAAAGTATTTAGTGCTTTCTGTGTGATCCTATTATGATCTATGAAGAGTAAGGATTAAGGACGAAATTTGTTTATTACAATATATCTAAGTACTAACCATGACGAAGTAGAATACTTGTAGTGTTTATAATATGTAATGTAATAAATAATATGTATATTATGAAGAATAAAACGTAGAATAATTTTTTTAATTTTATAATAAAAATTAGTAACTGTTCGTTCGTTCCCATTCCCATTCCCAGGGGTTATTATCTACCACGTATTCATTTATACTCAGTTTTTGTTTAAATAAACGTTAAAACTTGGTAACAACCTTGTATATTATCTAAGACTGTTGTAACAGCGTATACACTGCCCTAAGAATGAATTACTGACTCTGTGGAGTCGAGAAATTGGTACCTAGGCTGCACTAAAAGTAGCGGGAAAGGAATATTTCCACTGTTCCTGTCATATTAAAATCTTTTTAATTGAAAACTCCTTGGTTTTAAAAATCGAATACCATTTATTTATTTAAAAAAAGATTCTCAGTCTTGTCACAAGGTTTTGTCAAACTTGTTTAGTCGTTGAGAAAATGGAATTGACTCGAGAAAATTCAAGAGCAATGATTTGCTATGACTTTCGAAGTGGTTTAACACAAAAACAGTGTGTTGAACGGATGATTTCTGAATTTGACGATGAAGCCCCATCCAAAACCACAATTTATCGCTGGTTTGCTGAATTTCAACGTGGACGTGTTAAACTCAGTGATGATCCCCGTCAAGGTTGTCCAAACACTGCAGTCACCCAAGAAAACGCTGATGCTGTGCGTAAGCTGATTGACGAAGATCGGCATGTGACATACCGCGAAATTCAGGCAACTAGACAATAAAAATGTCTAAACATTGGCATGAGTCAAATACAAATAATCTTGCATGAACAATTAGGTGTAAAAAAGTTGTTTTCCCGATGGATACCGCATTCGCTCTGTGAAGAGCAAAAAGCTGCTCGCGTTACTTGGTGCGTCAGAACTCTCTAAAGATTCCACGCAGGATCCTCAAATGCTGTATACAACATCGTATCAGGTGACGAATCCTGGATATATGCGTACGAACCCGAAACAAAAAACCTGTCACGAGTTTGGGTGTTCGAAAATGAGTTAAAGCCAACAAAAATTGTTCGTTCACGGAGTGTACAAAAAAAATGGTGGCCACGTTTGTCTCCAAAACCGGCCATGTTACGATTATTTCTCTTGAGAGATAAAGAATGGTTAATGTAGAATGGTATGCTAGCATTTGTTTGCCACAGGTCGTTTCTGAACTCCGTAAAGAGAACTGCAACCGCCGCATCATCCTCCGTCACGACAATGCGAGTTCTCACACCGCACACAGAACAAGAGTTTTTAGAGCAAGAAAACATAGAATTATTAGACCATCCACCGTACAGCTCCGACCTAAGCCCTAATGATTTCTATACTTTCCCTAAAATAAAGAATAAATTGCGTGGACAGAGATTTTTATCACCTGAAGTAGCTGTGGACGCCTACAAAACGGCCATTTTGGAGACCTCAACTTCCGAATGGAATGGTTGCTTCAATGATTGGTTCCATTGTATGGAAAAATATGTCAAATTTCGCGGAGAATACTTCGAAAAGCAATAATTACATTTTTAAATAATAATGTTGTGTCACTTCCTTGATTCCTGCAATTTTCAGTGCCGCCTTATCGCTAGCTAGTATTTGTTCCTCGTGTTTACAGACTGTATATCACTTTTTTTTTAAAGCTACTTTTATTTTTGTGAACATAATTCCATTTAATTTTCGTAAATATACTGAGAGGCCAAAGTTAATATATTTATTTCCTTAAATTTTTCACTAAGGGACTGAAGTGACGGTTTTAGGTTATAAATAGCTATAGTAGACCATCTTCTGCAAAACAAAAATAGTTTCTAAATCAGCCGCATTTCCCCATAACAAAATCCCATAAAAGTTATGCTACGGAAATATCTGTAATAAACTAATCTAGCTGTCTCGACACTCGTGAGATCTTTAATCTTTTTGAAGCATAAGCTGTAGTGCTTAGTTTGCTTGCTAGTTTGGATTTATGGGGGCCCCACTGAAGCTTTGCGTCGAGAGTGATACAAAAAAATACAGAGTATTCAACAAGGCTCAGTTCTTCCCTATTGAAAAATACATTCTTTGTTGTAAATTTAGCATTCTTTGTTGTAAATTTAATACATTTAGTTTTATTAACATTGAAATGTAGATAATTAACGCTAAACCAATGCACTAATATTGATAAAGTATTTATCACTTAGTCACATTTAAATAATATACGTCTAAGTTTATAAATCAAGAAAGTATTATCAGCAAATAATACTGTTGCGCGCTTAAGTTGACTTCTGGCACTAGCGCCATCTAGTGTCGGGTAACAGAGCGAGGAGAGCTTTCCAAAATATGACATAACTAATCTTTCAACCAACAGCGCCATTTAGTATCAAATTGAAGAACTAAGTTTTCTAGAAGCTCCACACTCGAACTTTCTAAGCCTGGTCGGTCAGCGCCCGTATTTACTAGAATATTCTGGATGTTTCGGTGGAAAATGTGTATTTAAAGCCGCTGCAACCTGCTATCGGAGCAGTATTGATTTTGGCGAGACAAGCGAAACTTCGGAGCGAAATAAAGTGAATCAGTGTGATTAATTATTAGTGTCTTTTAAGTTTTAATTAGTGTAAAGTGAATTAAAGTGTTAATTTTGGTAATTCAATCGGCATTTTTTACTGTCACGAACCTGAAGCTCGTAACAATACTATATCATGATCATCCCCTACAAAGGAAAGTAATGTTACGCGCTCAACTCGACGGCACTAGCGCCATCTAGTCTCGAACCGAAGAACTAAACTTCTTGAAGTTGAAACACGAACTCTCGGTACCTTGCGCGTGTTTACTTGAATATTCTGGATATTTCGCTGCTAATTTATATAAATAGGTGCTGCAAGATGCGATCGGGGAAGTATTGGATTTGGCGAGACAAGCGAAGCTTCGGAGCGGAATAAAGTGAATTAGTGTGCTTAATTATTAGTGTTTTTAACTTTAATTAGTGTAAAGTGAATTAAAGTGTTAATTTAGGTAATTCTATCGGCAATTTTTATTGACACGAACCTCAAGCTCGTAACAATTGGTGTCAGAAGTGGGATAAAATCATGCCGATTTTACCTAAGGAGAAAACGGAGGGTGTCCGTACCCGTAGTCAACGCCAGCAGGAGACGGACCAAAGAAGATTTGGTGGTGCAACGCTGCAGACGTCGGAGGACCAGCCACCGGCTGCAGGCCCGTCAGTAGCTCCTACATCTGCAACACCCGACTTAGGTGCCCTGATGGTGATGTTGCAGGAACAGGTCCGTCGGTTGGAAGAACAGCTGCGGGGCGGACAGGATGAACAGGCCCCCCGACAGGAGGAACAGGTCCGTCGGCTGGAAGAGCAGCTGCGGGGCGGACAGGATGAACAGGCCCGCCGACAAGAGGAACAGGCCCGTCGGTTGGAAGAGCAGATGCTCCTCATGAAGGACCTTCACGCTACCTTCGGAAATGAGATACGGGAGGTGAAGGATAAGGTTGCTCAACATGACAACCGATTGTCGGAAGCTGAAACCCGAATCGACCAAGTAAACAATCGGGTTGACAACGTAATGGCTGACATGGAGAAATCACTGGACGAACTCAAACTTGGAGATGGAGCTACAGCTCCCGTAGTAGCTGCAACACCTTCGCTACGTGGGTTCAAGGTGCCACCGTTCGACGGTACCTCTTCCTGTTCAGCCTACAAAATCCAGTTCGAGGCTGTTATGAAGGCGAACGGCTGGAATAAAAGTCAGGCCATGACTGCTCTCACACTAGGCCTGCGCGACCAGGCCTTAACAGTTCTGGAAGCTCTCGGTGAGGAAGTGACTTATGAGCAACTCCTTGAGGCATTGGAGGCGAGATATGGCAACGCTCACCTTGAACACGTCTTTCGTGCGCAGCTTAAAGATCGCACGCAGCGCATCAACGAAAACCTGCAGCAGTGGGCTCTAGAGGTGGAGAAGCTGGTGCGAAAAGCATACCGGTCCGTACCGGCGCTCATGGAATGGAACCTGGTGCAGGCGTTCATCGACGGCATCCGCGACCTGGAAGTCAGAGCTGCTGTGAGGCTCGGGCACAACGAGACGCTTAAGGACGCCTTGGCCCATGCGCTGGAGGTGGAAGCCGTGCGGCAGGATCTTCGCTCCCATCGCGTCAGGGAAGTTGCAGCAGCCACAGTTCGCGACCGCAACAAAGGATACAGCCCTAGGTGCTATGGCTGTGGGGAAAAGGGCCACCTTCGATCCAGCTGCCCTAAGCGAACCCTAGAAAGGGAAGGTGAACGATCTCAGGAGGGTAGTGCGGCCAACAGCACCGTCCAGCAGCAGCAGGGAAACGAGTAAAAGCCAGAACTGCGGGGCGGGTGCTGGCTGATGTTAAAAGAGCCCCAAGGATCTCGATTTCACAAACCCACGATGGGAACAGTCTAATCATCAAGGGCGAGGTCAACGAAATGCCGTGTAAACTGACCATAGACACTGGAGCCTCTCGTACGGTTGTTAGTTCCCAATTAATAAGTCAGTTCCTTGCGGACTCCGCATACAACAGAGAACGCATTAGTTTGGTAACAGCCACCGGTCAGCGTATACCCGTCCGTGGAGAGAAAGAGATGGAGTTGAAGCTAGGCAACATGATATACCTGCATAATGTCATCGTGGCTGATGTAATGGACGACTGCATCCTGGGCCTAGACTTCATGAGGAAGAATTGTTGTGGGATTGACGTTAAGCAAGGTGTCTTGAAATGTGAACAAGAGGAACTTTTTGTGGAAGGAGCGTTACCAGGGAACGTGTACAGCCTTGAGAAGTTTGTTCTTCCTCCGAGATCGGAAACGATTGTGCCGGTTAGTCTTCCTCGGAATCCTGGGCAACCTCATCGTTGTGTACTCGTGGAAAGGTTAGAAAATGACCTTCCATGGAAAGAGGCTCGAACCTTGGTCAGAACCACTAATATCTCAGGAGTACGTGTGCTGAACCTTTGTGGCCAGGAACTGATTATAGAAAAAGGCACACTGGTTGGTACTTGTGAGGAAGTGGATTGGTTACGTCGGTGCCAATATCTATCGACTGGGACCCCCAGCAAGGATGCACAAACGAGAGTGAGCACACTTTTAGAAGACTGTCGCAGCGTTCTCTCCCCGAATGAAATGGTCAAAGCGAAGAAGTTGTTACTCAAGTATGCCGATGTATTCTCATCAAACGATGCTGACATAGGAAAGACTGGCTTAGTTCAACACAAAATAAACACAGGAGAAGAATTGCCTATCCGTCAGCGGCCAAGAAGATTGCCGGTAGCACGTGAAAAGGAAGTGGAAACCACGATTGAGGGAATGGTGAAGGATGGTGTTATTGAACCTTCATCTAGTCCATGGTGTTCACCCGTGGTACTGGTGAAGAAGAAGGATGGCAGCATGCGGTTTTGTGTTGACTACCGCCGTCTGAACGACGTTACTAAGAAGGACAGCTATCCCTTACCAAGAATTGACGACACGCCGGACATGCTTACAGGAGTGAAGTGGTTTAGCACGCTGGATCTAAAAAGTGGCTACTGGCAAGTTTAAATTGACCTTAAGGACAAGGAGAAAACTGCGTTCTCGACAGGGAAGGGTCTGTGGCAATTTAAAATAATGCCGTTTGGGTTGTGCAATGCTCCAGCAACGTTTGAAAGGCTGATGGAACTTGTACTTACCGGGCTAATTGGCGATGCCTGTCTGGTCTACTTGGATGACATCATCATAGTGGGCCGTACGTTTGAGGAACACCTTCAAAATCTGGAACGCGTGCTCATAAAGATTCAGAGTGCCAACCTCAAGCTGAGTCCGAAGAAATGTTCACTATTCAAACGGCAAGTCAACTTTTTGGGGTATGTAGTGTCGGAAGAAGCTATCCGCACGGATCCAGAGAAAATCGCAGCTGTAAAGGATTGGCCGGTTCCATAAGACAAGACACAGGTTAGAGCATTTTTGGGTTTGTGCTCCTATTACCGGCGATTTGTGAAGAACTTTGCAGATATAGCCAAACCTCTGCATAAGCTAACCGAGGAGAAGCGACATTTCTGCTGGGATGAAAGTTGTAATATCACATTCCAGGAGCTCAAGGCCCGTCTGTGCAAAACACCTATTTTGGGATACCCTGATGCAAGCAAAGAATTTATAGTTGACACAGACGCAAGTGATATAGGACTTGGCGGTGTGTTGTCTCAACGGAATGGTAACCAAGAGGTCGTGATAGCGTACTTCAGCAAGTCGTTGTCAAAACCGGAAAGGAACTATTGTGTCACAAGACGCGAATTGCTAGCTGTGGTAAAGTCGTTGCAGCATTTTAGCAAATATCTTCTGGGGCGAAAATTTCACTTACGAACTGACCATGCTGCACTAAAATGGCTATTGCAGTTTAAAAATCCAGAAGGACAAGTTGCGAGGTGGATTGAACTACTGCAGGAATACGACTTTGAGATCGAACATCGCAGCGGGAAATCTCATGGCAACGCAGATGCATTGTCAACAAGACCTTGTCCTGAAGATTGCAAACATTGTACTAGGCAAGAGAGTAAGGAAGTGGTATCCGTGAGGATGCTCAGGGCCGACCACCGCAGCAACGAGTGGAAGGACAGCTTTCAACGTGCACAGCAGGAAGATCCGGACATCAAGCCGATCCTGGAATGGATGAAGGCCAGTGCTCCCAAGCCCAAGTGGAGCGACGTCTCAGCGATGAGTTCGACCACTAAAAGCTATTGGGCCCAGTGAGACAGCTTGCTGCTTCAGGATGGAGTTCTGTGCCGTAAATGGGAAAATGTTCGGGGAGACAGCTGTCCCTAAAGGTTGTCCCTAAAGCTAAAGTACCGGATGTTCTACAGCTGTACCATAATGATTATTCAGGAGGCCATCTGGGAGTTAAACGAACTCTACTGAAGATCCGAGAACGGTTTTACTGGGTCCACTGTCGAAACGATGTCGAGGACTGGTGTCGCAAATGTACAAGTTGTGCGGCTGTAAAGGGACCTCAGACTCGTAGTAGAGGTGCATTGAAGTTGTACAATGTTGGTGCACCATGGGAGAGAATAGCCATTGACGTGGCGGGGCCGTTTCCGGAGAGTGAAAGCGGTAACAAGTATTTCATGGTTGTGATGGATTACTTCACTAAGTCTTCGCCATTCCAAATCAAGAAGCTTCAACAGTTGAAGATAAACTAGTTCATAAAGTCTTCTGTCGTTTTGGAGTACCTTTAGAGATTCACAACGATCAATGAAGGAATTTTGAGTCTCAAATATTCCAGGAAACTTGCCGAGTTATGGGTACTCATAAAACAAGAACGACTTCTTATCACCCGCAATCTGATGGAATGGTAGAACGATTTAATCAGACATTGGAGAGGTACCTAGCAAAAGTTGTAGACAATCGGCAACGAGATTGGGACAAGCACATACAACCGTTTTTGTTGTCATATCGAAGCGCTGTTCACGAAAGTACAGCAGTGACACCAGCTTTCGCAAACTTTGGAAGAGAATTACGGCTGCTTGCAGACCTGATCACCGGGATACCACCTGATGATCCACGCAATATAACCGATTATGCAAATGACTTGCGGAACAAAATGAACGACATTTATGAGCACGTCAGACAATCGGGCCAGCAAATGTCTGAAAAGATGAAAACCCGGTACGACCGCAAAATGAACAACAAAGGGTTCGACGAAGGTTCACTTGTGTGGTTGCACAATCCAGTCCGCAGCAAAGGGAAATCTCCTAAGCTTCAAGCTAAATGGGACGGCTCGTACCGGATTGTGACCAAGATCAACGATGTAACCTACCGGATACAGAAAAGCGCAAGAGGGACTCCTAAGATCGTCCATGTGGATCGCCTGGCTCGTTATTATGGGGCCGATAATGCTCGGGACGAGCATGTCTTAGGAGGGGGCAGTGTTACGCGCTCAAGTCGACGGCACTAGCGCCATCTAGTCTCGAACCGAAGAACTAAACTTCTTGAAGTTGAAACACGAACTCTCGGTACCTTGCGCGTGTTTACTTGAATATTCTGGATATTTCGCTGCTAATTTATATAAATAGGCGCTGCAAAATGCGATCGGGGAAGTATTGGATTTGGCGAGACAAGCGAAGCTTCGGAGTGGAATAAAATGAATTAGTGTGCTAAATTATTAGTGTTTTTAACTTTAATTAGTGTAAAGTGAATTAAAGTGTTAATTTAGGTAATTCTATCGGCAATTTTTATTGTCACGAACCTCAAGCTCGTAACAGTAAGTTATTTATATGTAATAAAAATAGGAATGGGCCAAGAATTGAGCCTTGAGGGATACCCATTTGTAGGGGTGACTCGGCCCGATCTTTTACCATTGATAATAACATTCTACATTATATTACTTAAATACGAAATAATAAGTTTAAGCGTTGTGTTCTTGGCACCACAGTTCTGTAGCTTTCTTATTATTGTCTCATGGTGAACACAGTCTAAATCCTTAGAATCCTCTGAATTCTCCCATGCTCAAAAAATATGTTTTATAAGCTCAACTCTAGCGTCGGTTGTCGAGCAACCTTTGGTAAAACCAAATCGACGTGTATGAAGCCATTAATTTATATTAAAAAAAAAAACTAAATATTTGACATAAAATAATTTTTTCAAATATTTTCCTTAATGTTGGTCATACAGAAATTGGTCTAAAATGAGCTGGATCTAATGTAGAGGAAAGTAACTTAATATGGGCTACCATTTTGTTTTTAAGTCAAAAACTAAAAACCATTTAAAAATCAACTTTATATTAATGTTATAATATTCAGACATATATTTTTAAAGAGCAAAATATCAGTTTTATGTTTTTATTACTAAAATATACTATCAAAATTGAGCATCAAACAAAATTGCAAAATTGGCACTAAATATGGAACAGGTATTCAAATATGGGCAACAACTTAATTATCTCTTAAGAAAATTTAAAAGAAGTTTTAAAGCATAAATGCTTATCTACTAAGAGATCAATAATTAACTTTGGTAAAAATAAGAAATGAATTATTTTACTTCCAAATGTCTCATATCCAACAATCAAATTCTAGTCCAGCACAGTCATTTTGTGCCCAGAGCCCAAACATCAAGAATTTAATCTAGAGTCTCCTGAATTTTCTGGAAAAGTTGCTGGCAGAACATACATTATGCATCTGCAGAATCAGGAGCTTCTTTGCTGATTATGATATCTGGTTCAGAGTCTGAACCAAACCGAAAAACCTCTCCACCTTCACTGTCAATCACTTCATCGTCACTAGTTGTTTACTTGTATTTTTTTATTATTTCTAGGGTTTCTTTTCTCTACTTTGACTTTCTTACCTTTAGTTTTCTTTTCTTTTTCAATATTCTTTTTTTTAAAACAACAAAGTTATAACAGAAGCCACAGCAGCTTTTCTACCCCTATTAGACATCTTTCTGATATTTTTTTTGGTACAGGACTTATGTCATAAAGAGATACTGGGCCTAGGCTACAGCGATCAATTCTGGAAAACGATAGTTCGTATTATTTATAGATTCATGTGCAGTTCTAGAAGTAGATGCTTCTGTTTGAGTATCACGTGCGGATGTTAAGGTTGAAGGTCCGGCCAGCCCATTTTTAGGACCATAGTCATAGCCCATATTGAAAATTCTTGAACGAAATGATATTGAACTTGTACTTCACAAGTCATACATTACTAATAATTAATCTACCGATGGACATAAAATTAAACTTGTATTCTACAAATAAAAGATATAGTTACACTATTTAGTCCCGATTATCATCGACAAAATAACATATTTTTACGAATGTTACGAAATTTTTTGAGAGAGGTGAAGCAACAACGTCTTACCTCATCATCACCTCTCGCAGAACTCACGAGATAGAGTGATTGCGGTGTTGGGGCTAATGACGGCAATAGAAGACACTCATTTGCGGCGCCTTTTAATTATTTGTTTTCGAGAATTTTTACTAGCTCATATTTAAAGCACTAGCCCACATTCAGTTAATTTCCTCTACTACCAGATTTAAATAAAGTTATGTCTTTACTATGTTTCATTTAATCAAGAAACACGCCAGATTCAACAATTGATATATATTATATATGCAATATCTATCTAGTATCTATTATATATGCAATAAATTTAACGGAAATCCCCCTTGGCTAGGTTTACTTATAAGTCTGCCGTTTTCTTAACATCAATAGTTTTAAAATATTTAATAATATATTTTGGCAATATTCTATGGAATTTAAAAGTGCTTAAACAAGTCTTTACATTTTGTTTAAGCAATGATTCGCCGACAGTAGAAAAAAAATTTAATGATTTTGTGTCAAAAAAGGAACATTAGTAAAATGTTTCTCAAAAGTCAAAGCTACTTCTTGATCTGATTGAGTTAAATTATTGTTAATATTCAATTGAAAATAAAAATAAAAACAATACAATTTTGTTTACATTAAAGTTATTAAGTTGTTCAGTATATCTTAATAACTATTTGTTGTTTACTTGTTGTTTATGCCCAAATAGGGCAAAATTTAGTAACCATAATTTTAATTAGGATGTCACTAAAAGATGCTCCAGGCATGCAACAATTTGTAGTTTTATGTCCCTTTGAAACGTTTTTTAAAATTATACCTAAATTTTTCGGGACCAATTTTTCTTACAACTTATCACCAGGGTTGTAATCTATAGGTGTATTTTGACCCGGTAAGTGGCGCTGTAGAATCCAGATAGCACACACAGAAGTAGGATAATTGTAGGGTTTATTTATTACTAGCGATCTGCCCCGGCTTCACACGGGTGATTACTGGATCTTGAGAACAGCGCCACCTGCCGGATTCAATAGTGAATCTGAACCATCCAGGAACTTACTCAAAAACACACAAAAATTTTATCAAAATTAAAAACGGTTTAAAGGGAACGTACAGAAGAATTATATAATATACTAGCAATCTGCCCCGGCTACGAACGGGTGATTTCTGAGTGTTGACAACAGCGCCAACTACCGGACCTAATTACGATTAATTACGAATATATTACGAATATATACGAATCTAAAGCATTCTTGAATCAATTTCAACACAACAATCACACAAAATTTTATCGAAATCAGTCCAACCGTTTAGGAGTTCAGTCACATACACTCCGAATCATACGAGTATATATAAATATAACGAACGAATACGTTGCAAACAAAAAAATTTATATTAAAAATCTTTGAAATACAGACTGCACAAAAATACCAGTTTGTTTATTACAGAAATGTCTTAACAACTTATGAAGTCAGATTTGCATGTGTTATTAATTCGATAAGATATAAGTTAGCTCGTTTCACTTTATGCGAACACTTTAAGTGACAGTTTATTAAGTACCACTGTAAAGCACTGATCTCTGATAGGGCGGGATATAGTTAAAAAAAACTGAAAAAAACTATTGTCAATATCATATTGATGACACTCACATTCAGAAGATTTGACATTGGAATAAAACTCATGTTATGGATATTATTGCGGTTTTTTTGTTCTCGAGCGGACGCCATACAACACCCATGACTAACTAAGCCAGGGGAATGTGGGAGGAGGCCAAGGGTTTGACTTCCTGATGTCATAGTTAACTAAAGATACCTTCTACTTTTAAATACGCAGCACGAACTTATAATTTTTATTTTAAATTTACTTCAAATATTTGAAGAAATTTTAAAAAAACGTATTAGGTTAACGTCGATGTTTCAAACGCATTTTCATATTTATGCACAGATTATAGTATATATACCTCGTATGTAATATAATTATATGGCAGCAATATTCCATGCACGATCAGACTTGCGCTTATGGGTCACCTGAGATTACGAGTCAAATAAAGCCCAAACAATTGCAATCAATGACTTAGACTTGTTACCTATGGGATCTAAGAATAAGATGCAATTATTTACCTCCTATAATTATCACCGTCATCACAGCTTATTAAAAGTCAACTTCTACATAAACCTTCCTTAAAAACTGTCAAAAACATGGTTCCTGTAATTTTTTACCATATTAATGTTACAATAACCCGTTTTTTCGAGAGTATGTTCTTTGGCCCTCTCTGTAGCCTAAACGGCTTGATGGATTTTAACATAAAATGAAGTGTAGTTACTAGTGGTAATAAGAAAGGCTATGTAGTATTTATATATTGTACCTGTAGCTACAAGGGATGGGAGCATTTTTTTTCGGTATACTTTTTAACACAGTCGGGTTTTCAATCACGGTTTAACCAACTTCGATTTTCGTTGTTTGTTTACTTGATGTCATCAGATAAACATTATAAATTTCGCCACTGTCCTATGAAATCGACAGGTCAGTAGTCCTACTAGCTGTGACGCTTCATTTTCTTATTCAATTCTCGCGCAACGCTCAGTTTGCCTTCAAATAGTTGTTCCATTTTTGCCTGTTTTACATGTGCAATTTAGATATTATGTAAAACGTCCATACCATAATCGGGAAAAACCTAGTGCGCTAACATACTTATTACAAAAATAGATTTTATATAGAATAAGGGTGACAAGTGAGTACACAGTCCACCTGATGGTAAGTGGATGACGTGGTCTATAAATATCTAAATTTATTATCGACTAAGAATGAAAATGCAGATGCGTTGTCACCCCTGACGACTAAGATAGAATGCCTCGTCACCAGTATAAATATTCTCCGGTTCTCTACACTCACCATATGAAACCCAGCCGCATTAAGCTGCTATTTTATGCTGATATTCTGCTGGAGCTAAACCATTCGTGCTGCAGCCATAATATAGCAGCAACATGGCTTTACTGCGTTTAATTTACAGACTGCGCAGTTAATAATAATATCCATGGTCAGTCGGTTATAATAAAGTAAAGTAACGGCCTATATATGTTTCACTGCTGGGCACAGGCCTCGTCTCAATAATAAAAAATATCTAATTAGTGTTTGCAATTTACGACCTCCATTGTCTTCCGCTTACATATCAAAATAATAAGCCGAACGTGAACGCAAAATTGGACACAGACGTCCCTGTTTCCATTAAAAATATCCGACGCGCGTTCATTATCGCTCGATAATTATACATCTCGGCACAACAGCCTCCGTTGACAGCTGACAATAAAATGACAGTTTTATCCGCGCGCAGGCGAACCCACGGCGCGAGCAATATCTCCTTTATTATGACCATAAAGTATCCGTGCCTTTTTTGAATCTGACGCGAGATACGGACTTTATGTCCGACGGGGACACGTGGTCAATTTTAGTTTTAATTGTGTTGTAAGGTCGGATGTTGCTTATTTAAATAAATCAGTATTAATTTATTGTATGCATTAGCATATTTCTGTATTTCATACTAAAAGCTGTTAAAACAGTCAAAATGCGTCGGTGATTTACTTTTGATTCATATGTAAATATAATAACAGAACAAAAGTTATTATCTTCTGCTAGCTTGGTCCCTCCTAGTCGAACCAACTCATTCATGTAGACACTGTCCAGATTCCACTGTTATCTCGCAACGGAATCTTCGCCCTTCGTTACAATCGCAAACCCCGAAAAAATGTCCAATACTTTGATGTTTTCTTGAAATAAAATAATTCATATAAGAATCATCGATTATTATTAATACGTAGTAAAGCCATTCTTCATCTATACTGTGGGTGCGTTTAATTTTAACTTTTTTTAGTACTCAGGGCGGCGTTATACAGCACCCATGACTAACAGAAGCTGAGGAAAGAGGGTAAGGTATTTGACGTTCTGATGTCACGATCAACGAAAGATACCTTTAAATACGCAGCACGGGCTTATAGCGTTTTTAGTCTTGTAGTAGTATAGTATTTATACGTGGTAGAGCCAGGCTGCAGCTGTGCTCAACCAGGAAAGGGCCGCACTCTCACAGAATACCGGCGTAAAATACCAGCTTAATGCTGCTGTTTTTGGTATGGTGAGTGCAGAAATCCGGAGGCCTTGTTATAGTGGACACGAAGCATTCCATTTTAGTCTTCGGGGGTGATAACGAAACTGTAGGTATTTTGATTCTTAATGGATAGATGTAATGTCTATGGGCCACAGTATCCACTTACCATCAGATGGACTGTGTACTCGTTTTTCACCCCTATTCTATAAAAGAAAGAAAAAAGTATTGCATAAACACTTCACAACTTAATGAATCCTTAACGAGTCGGCTGTAAATTACACATAATATCAGTTGACTGCTTCAAGATTTTATACTACAAGGTCAGTGGGGTTAAGCATGTCCTCCGACGCAGGCTAACTGACACATTCTGACACAACACCCGACAAATAAACAAAATAATACATCCGCAATCATTCAGCTGTCCTTTGCGACGTGACTCTTAAAAAGCATGACATATTTACGACTTTCAAATGAAGCGCAACCTTTATTACGTCGCCGTTAAGTTTGTAATTGCATTTATAGAGCGCATTACTGTGCGGTTTTCGTGCAATTTTAGATCGTAAAATCGGTAATTTTCGAAGCAGCCATGATGGATCTGTCATCACGGTACAGCGGCTTTATGGCGCCAAATTATATAGTGTGATGCGTTCGCGCACCGTTTTTCTCGCACTGGGTGCGATCAGTCGTAATCCCGCAAATTGGGTTAGTGGTTTTAATACCATAGTTACTGGGACCTAATACGTCAATACCATTATTGTCTAGACAGGACTGGATATAAAGTTAAGTAGGTTAACTTAGGCGTGGAGGTGACAACAGATGAATGAAGTGGTTTTTTTTTCAGTAATTACTTTATTTAGTTCAGTACGGGTCAATGAGTGTGAGGAATAAGTTACTTTTCGAACATAACTTGTCAAGCAGTAGTATGTTATGATTTCCCTTCATAATGTAAGGCTTAGGGCTGTCAACTACAAAAAAAATTGTATAAATTAATAAATTATAACTTACAATATTTGTGATTTCTAATTATAGTCGTTCGGACCCACTAAAAACCAGCGCTGTCGTTTCGGCGACAGCATAATAAGCTGAGTGAGTTCCGATAGTCTAACGCGCCACAATACACACGAGGAACGTATTTTATTGTAAATTTTATATCTGTCAAGTTGTCTTTTTTTAATTTTAATATAACTTTATTAAGGTATGTGTTTACATATATTTATATTTAAGTGCCTAATTATGTGAGTGACTTATTTAAGTCATTATTACACTTATTAATTTCTTAAGTTATAAAAACTTGTTTTTTAAATACATAAAATATAAACTCTCTCTCTCTATAAGCTCGTCGCTGCTGGCGATAAGAGGTCTTCTTTCTCGCACTGTGTTACACGGCACTATACCGTGGGGACTAGAACTGTATGATAATTTAAGTTTATAGTTTCATTTTTTATTATGATTTTTATATTTTAATGTTTTGTAAATCTATCTAATTTAATAAAAGACGTTTTAAATTTTATGTCTAATTTTTTTGTTCTAATCGTGTTTAAAAGTGTTTTCAGCATACATCCACCAGGTTGCATACATTCAGCATACATCCACCACTGATATCGTGTACCCGACAACTCGGACTATTAACCTCACTTTTTCTTTGTTACTTTATAACAAAGATTTTAGGTGTTTAACATTTTACACTTTTATGCTTTTAATATCTAAAATTTTAATTTATTAATTTTTTTAAATTTATTAATTAGAATATTCTCAATCCCATGTCTCACAGAAGATTATACGGGCTCATGAAAAGAAAGATGTAGATGAAAATTTTAATTAAAATTTATATTGAAATTCCCCCTAACCCTCAGCTGATTGGTCCCCCTGCCAAGGTCTTTCGTTTATTTGAGTTTTATTCATTTATTTAACCATATTTTTTAAGTATTTATATAATTATTTTATTTACATAAATGGATATTAACGCTTTTGTATATGTTATAACATCAGATTTTTATATATTTTTATACGTGATAGAGCCATGCTGCAGCTCGACCTTGGAAGAACCACGCTCTTACGGAATACCAGCGTCAAATAGCAGCTTAATATTGATGTGTTTCGTATAGTGTTTGTAAAAAACTGGAGACCCTTTTTACTAAAAACGAGGCATTTTATCTTAGTTCTCGGGGGTGACAACGCATCTGCATTTCGATTTTTAATAAAAAATATGAATGACAAAGGAGCTAACATTGTGTCGTCAACTAAAAGGCTACACACAATATTTAGCATCAGGAGAATTCACTGACGTTAAATGACCACAACAGCCTGTGACACCTTTAAATATCTTCTAATGCAGAAGTGTATTTTTATTGCTCAATTAAATATCTGTGTTACTTTGAGAACTAAAATTAAATACTTTAAAGCCTGAACACAACGTCAAACAGGAAAACAGAATAAAACGTGGGGAGTCAAGATTGAAATATGTAGTGAGAATTCGATTCGAAGACGTAGTGTGGTTCTAGCCCAGACTGACTTCTAGGTGAAGAAGGAACTCGAACAAAGTAAGTACATATATCGATATAAACCGATATAAAGAGAGGTTCATCTATGTATAATCGCCCTCACTAATCTAAGTAATTACAGTGCTACTACACTGTAAGCTCGACGCTCGTCCGTCATGGAACTTGAGACAACAGATTCTCAAACTGTTGCTCTGTTACGTTTAACGATATTTTACATTAATCGATACAGATACAATCAGTTGTATATTATAAACACATTCTGCGTGTAGCGGCGGAGAAAGAAAATTCGCTACCTTATATCATCCCGTGAGTACGATAAGACACTGACTTACAGCTTTTCGTAGATAATAATATCCCAAGCCTCTTAGATAATATCTGCCATGAATAAAAAATTATATAAAGAATTATGTGATCACAATCGTAAGGAAATAATCTCAAAATTATTTAAATAAATTAACACATCTTACGATTTCAAAATATAACCAAAATCGAATGACACTCTCCTGACATTTCTTTCTAAAGTTTTTTGTTTAGGTTTCATTGCAATGATTTACGTGGTGGAGCCACGCTGCAGCTATATTATAGTAGCACGAATGGCTCGGATCGACCGGGGAAGGACAACGCTCTCACAGAATACCTGCGTAAAATAGCAGCTTAATACTGCTGGTTCGTATGGGGCGTATAGAGATCCGGAGGCCCTTTTTACTGAAAACAAGGCATTCCATTCTTAATCGAGAATAGATGTAGATGTCTATGGGCCACAGCATCCACTTACCATCGGGCGGAATGTGTGCTCGTTTGTCAACTTATTCTATAAAAAAAATCTGTTCAGCCATTACGAAGATTAGCGCGGACAGACAGGCAGACCGACAAACAAAGACATTTTTTTAAAATGGTTAGTTATGTCTTAATAGCAAGCAAATAACAAACTGAGTTTAAGGGGCAATAGTAACTCAGCTCAAATTCTAATTTCGCCCCCCGCTTTCCCGCGCGTCGTATGCTATGTACCGAGATGTTTGTAATCACTAATACTGTACGTGTATAGGTCGCTAAATACTTATTTCATTATGTTTATCTTATTTGTGCTTGTTTCTTTACGTCAACCCAGTCGCTGCTTATTTTAATTACGGTTATTTCCCATTTTAACTCTACGTCGTCCTGTTTCGTAACGTGCATACTGGTCGTAAGTGACACAGCTTTCCCGTTCAAAAGCCGAAGCGAGACTAAACGGGCGACAGGAAACAAGCTTCAAGTCGCTGATAGTTTAGGTAATTTTTTTTAAAGTTATAATAATGGTAATTAAAAAAAAACATAAGCCCTACTTTATAGTTAGTTCAGTTAGTATGCAAAATTTCATGATCTAATTTAAAGTATTTTATGAATACCAGAGGTTTATTGTTCAGTTTGGAGGTAACTTTGGATATTTTTTTATCGAGAAAATATAACGGAATCGTGTTTTTGTCTAACATAGTACTTAACATTAATCCTCAACTTTACTATATATTTATTTAAAAATTAATGCTGCAATATTTTCGGCATAACGGAGCATCGCGCTAAGCCATTTTTTAATATTTTCCCTTAACAGAAGACATTTATTTCAATATATATTTATAGTATATCTTTAATTATTTTAATCAAAGATTACTAGATGCTAATTAAATAAGGGCAATACCCACTAGATGTAGTGACAACCTGGTAAGACATACAGGAAGTCGTAGGATGCAGGTGGCTCAGGACCGTGTTTTGTGGTATTCCTTGGAAGAGGCCTATGCTTAGCAGTGGACTTGTATAGGACTGTAATGATGATGATTATGATGAATGATACAAGAAAAAGAGCTTTTGTATGAAAAATTGTTTTCATAACCTTTTTCCTATGACTGACTAATCGCAAGCATTAAAAAGCAATAGTTACAGAGGCTAACTGGTGACTCCATCAGTTGCGCGGCCGGCAGCCGGGCCGGCGGGCGCGCCTCGTCACGTGCCCTCGTGCGCCGTCCATATTCTTATCATATTAGATGGTTTGACGCCCTTACTCCATTATACTTAGATGTTCAAACTTTTTTTAGACGTATTTATATTCTTCAATATAAGTAAATTAACAGACTCTCATTCTCTCTCTCGCTCGCTCGCTCACATTCTCTCTCATTCTCTTTCCTATTTCTGAACACTTACGCTGCTGTATCCGATCTGAAGGATGTAGAAAAGTAAAGTAAGTAAAGTTACAGCCTATATACGTCCCACTGCTGGGCTCAGGCCTCCCCTCATTTCTGAGAGGGTTTAGGGCAAGGAAGTGTCCGCCGCGCTGCCCAAATGCGTGTTGACGAACTTCACATGTCTTCGAAATATTTTTTTCTTATTCCTCAGACATGCAGGTTTCCTCACGATGTTTTCCTTCACCGCCGAGCACGTGGTAAATCAGCACTTAAAATTGCAATTAACAATTTCATTGGTGCCGGCGGGGATCGAACCCGGGTTACTCGCGTTCTTTTATATTTACAGCGAGCGTTAACCACTGAGCTACCACGGCTCCGTAAAAAATGTAATTCAATTATAATTAATGAGAGGCTTTCCATTCCAGTCCAGAGGTGCGAACACATCTCTAGCCATTTTTTTGCTGCAGGAGTCCATGGACCGCAGTAACCACTTACCGTCAAGTGGACTGTTAGTTCGTTTGTCACTGTATTCCTCACATGACTTAAGAAATCGAAACGTGATATTAAACTACTGACTGCAGGAAGAAACTCAATGTTCCACTTTCATAAATACCGTATTTCCATCTATACGTCACTAAAATTGGATTGTTTATTATAAACTGTATAGCTGCAGTATGACTGTACTACATACAATAAAAGAGTGGAATAATTTTTCACTGTCTGTCCTAACTACCGAACACAATGTAGGTGTATTCAGGACAAAAGCTTTTGTTAGACAAATCAATAAAATAAAGTTTGAGGAGCACGACACAAAACAGTCAATTACAAGTCATAGTTTGCATGCGTTCGAAGCGCATATTTACTATCTCGCTGAGAGGCGGAAGGCAGGGGTGAGCAGGGGTAATTAAACCAGGCTGAGCCGTGGAGCCTCGTAGCACTTCCGAAGCCACTTCCTTTGTGAAGTTGTGTCCGACATGTTGGTGCAACAGTTGTGCTGAGTTATGACCGTTATTGTGGGTTTATCGAGTGTATGAGGCCCGAGGAAACGTCATTGACAGCACTACCGGCTTGTTTTATCTTAATGACGCCAATAGTTTTGCGGGTAAGTATAAATTTTCCTAATATTAAAAAATATTTTTATATCTTACTAAAAGGTTACACACAATATTAAAACAGCTGTTATAAAGAAAAAGTATAACAAAAACTTTAAATTGTCATACAGTCCTTCTCCCCATGGTATCGTGGCACGAACGCTGACTGCGTAATATTTATTAAAAATATTTTTACTACTACCCTCATTATTATAGCGTATAAAATTACACTGCTGAACACAGCCCTCCCCCATAGATCGCTCCATAGGGAAGTTTTTTTTGAGCTATTATCAAGAAGATTCTGCTGCCCATCTCCCGTTTCAGTTTCTTAATGCCACCTCTTTCGACACCTGTAGGATGATATATTTACGTGACTTTCACAGTTAGTATATTATGGTGCAAACATCGAAAATTGTCGAAAGTTTTGTTTCAGTGTTTATTTTAGAAGGAAAAATAAAACTTATATCATTCTCAATGTACTACGCCATAGACGTACAACAAAAGGACATTTTTAACTATCTATTCATTAACGTCTTTACTACGTCCTACGTTCGCATTATTGTAGTATCCACCACTTGTAGGCATTTTTTATACATTATGACAGCGTATATTGGTCCATTAAACAATTTCAAAGATAGTGTTTAAGTCATTTCTTTGAAAATTTACCTTTTGTCGATATACAAATATTCGTACATATATTACCAGACGGAGGGAAACCAATCAGGACTCCCTTCCATATTACAAATTATCCAGAATCCCCGTAATATACATAGTTTTTAATTCATTCTCCTGCTTAACGCAATTCCTTTGTATGGTGCGACGTTGCCACTCTTATTAGTTATTCCGCTTTGTAATATTTTATTTATAGGTGATATTTTGTTTATGTAGGTATTCGATAGATTCCTATAGTCTGTTTTTTTCGCAGGAGAGAAAAATAACAGATCTTTATTGGATTCGTTTAGCACGAATAATACAGTTTTTATGATTCTGGTTCAGATTAGATTTAATTTTAGTCACTTAAGTTGCGTATATTGTTCAAAATAATGAAATAAATCCACAGAATGTGCAGTTTCGAAAAATACGCAATACCATTTTTGTCTCCGGCGAAAAAAAAAGATAGATATCATGATTAATTTAACAACTAGTTATTCGTTTACTAAATACGAAAAAATATCTAGGATTGCCCAGCCATGATACATTATAGATTGACCATATTATTATTTATTTTACTATTGTAAGTAAGTACTAATTGTAGATATTGACAGGTTTAATAGAAGTTCATTTTCTTATATTGTGACTAATAACCTAATATGACCTTGAGAAGAAACTCATTTTTATATAAGGTTTTACTGCCAATGGGTTGTTAATTTCTATAATAGACCGTGGCGTATTGTTGCTGACATGAATAACTCCGAAAATATAATTTATTTACTTGATCGTATTAAGTTTTGGTGCTCTCACTGCGAGTTTACTTTTTATGATCACAATATATACGGACATAAGAATATCCTAAAATATTCACACTAAGTTTTATTTGACGTCCACTTCTTCGATATCCGATGTCCAAAGTTTTTGTTGATTATTGCATTTTACTATTTATTTATGTTGATTATTTATTTAGTGCTCAAGGCACAATTTGGTATTTTTTGTTGGTTTATACTGTACTCAGTGCTAGTAGATAATTTTACTTTCCAATTTGTTTTCGTGTCCTTAGATTTAGCTACATATAATAATATGGACGTCCGAATATCCTAAAACATTCATACTCAATGATATTTGACGTCCATATTTTGGAATTTTGTTATATTTCTATACGTGGACGTCAGATTATCGGTAAAGTTTCATACCGCACGATATTTGACGTCCATATAACCATGAATATATTTATATTTTAATTTCTTGTGCATAAGGCACACATTAATGATCATTACTTTAATGACATTTGTCGCTATTGTTTTTTTTCTATTTTAGTGTAGGGAGCCCATGCGGTATAAATATTCACTTTGGTGTTTCATAAAATGCTCCATTCTGGAAACGATAAAACGCTTAGAAAACCTTTCTTATTTCTTTTTTGATAAATGTTGCCGTTTGTCGGGGATTCTGGGGCACTGTATGCGCCTAAATTTTGACTTTAAATTACTACCTGTTTACACATAATAATATGGATGTTCGAATATTCTAAAACATTCATACTGAATGATATTTGACGTCCATATTTTTGAATTTTGTTTTATTTCTATATGTGGACGTCAGATTATCGGTAAAGTTTAATACCGCACGATATTTGACGTCCATATAACTATAAATATATTTATATTTCAATTCCTTGTGTATTAAACACACCTTAATGATCATTGCTTTAATGACATTTTTCGCTATTGTTTTATTTGTATTTTAGTGTAGGGAGGCCATGCGGTGTAAAATAGTCACTTTGGTTTTTTATAAAATGTTTCATTATAGAAATGACAAAACGCTTAGAAGCTTAGAAAACTTGTTCGAAAAATTAAATTGTATTTCCACTAACTGCAAAACCAAACATAATATCATAATTTAACAAAAATAGCCTTTCACAAAAATGAATCTAGTTAAGTAGAGAGTAATTTCGTACAGATTAGGTACAATAGTCGCACTCATCTTTAAGATGCAGTGAGAGCACCAAAACTCAACACGATTAAGTAAATAAGTTATATTTTCGGAGTTATTCATGTCAGCAACAATAAGCCACGGTCTATTATAGAAATTAACAACCTATTGGCAGTTAATGCAATGAAACTTTATATTAAAATGAGTTTCTTCGCCAGACCAGATTAGGTTATTAGTCAGAGGTTATTATTCACAATATAATAAAACAAATTTCTATGAAACCTGTCAATATCTACAATTGAGTCCATCTTCCTGTACTCAATCAGAAGGTAACTTATACTGAAACAGAATTATGGGTTGCTTACAAAGTACCAAATGTAAAATGTTAAAATATAGTGCAGCATGAAATAAACCGATACGCCGACGTCTGCATCTACATATATAAAAATATAACTGAATTCAAAAATACGGGTGTCAAATATCATTCAGTATGAAAGTTTTAGGATATTCGGACGTCCATATTATGTGTAGGTAAATGTAAGGTTAAGAAAATAAGTTTAAAAGTAAAATTACTAGTACGAAGCGCAGTATAAACCATATAATAATGTCCTGCAGACCGAATTACGGTCACGGCGGTCTGGCTCAACGGAGACTAGCCATCGGCGCAGGACATGATTATAGTGCCCAAGTGTATGCTCAACCACAGGTGCACTCTCTATTCCCTCACTCTCATAATCCGATGGGACGGTAAACTGACACGACCGGAGAGGATTGGGCATGAAACGTGTGTCAGCGAAATTTGTTCCAAAATTGTTCAATTTCGACCAAAAGAACCGTCGCATGACAATCGCTCAAGAGCTATTGGATGATGTCAACAACGACCCAGATTTGCTCAAAAGGGTCATAACAGGTGACGAAACATAGTTATACGGTTATGACGTGGAAACTAAGACTCAATCGTCCCAGTGGAAGCACACTGAATCACCAAGACCAAAAAAAGCATGCCAAGTTCGATCAAATGTGAAGGTTTTGCTTACAGTTTTCTTCGACTGTAGGGGTGTGGTGCATCATGAGTTCTTGCCACAAGGTCGTACGGTCAATAAGGAGTATTACGTTGAAGTTATGCGCCATTTGCGAGAAGCAATACGTAAGAAACGTCCCGAATTGTGGGTAAACAATTCATGATTTTTGCATCACGATAATGCACCTGCTCACTCTTCGTTGCTTGTGAGAGGTTTTTTGACCAAAAACAACACTACAATCATGCCTCAGCCACCATATTCACGGATTTAGCCCCATGTGACTTTTTCCTGTTCCCAAAACTGAAGAGACCTATGAAAGGACGAAGATTTGCAACGATTGAAGAGATAAAAACTGCGTCGCTGAAAGAGCTGAAGGCTATACCAGAAAGTGATTATCAGAAATGCTTTGACGATTGGAAAAAGCGTTGGCACAAGTGTATTATATCTGAGGGGGATTACTTTGAAGGGGACAACATAAATATTGATGAATAAATAAATAGTTTTTCGTAAAAATATAAAGTCACCTTACTTTTTGAACACACCTCGTACACTAACCTTTTCACTCTTTGGGTGCGCTCTTGTAGGTAACTGCTTAGCAATTTAAGCGGTACGCCTCGGAAACTGACGCACTCTAGTTAATGTAAAAGGGTGGGAAGGGAGACGGTATCTAAAGCCTCTTTCAAGTCTAGAAAAACAGCCATGCATTTATTTCTTCGGTCGACTTGATCTGTAATAAGAGACGTGAGGGACAATACTGCGTCCTCCATAGATAATCCAGGCCTAAAACCAAAATGTGAGCTAGAGATAATGCTGAATTTTTCTAGATAATTAAGCAGTCGAGTATTAAGGAGTTTCTCAATGACTTTTGAAACCACGGGTAAGACCGAAATGGGTCGATAATTATTGATGTTACATCTATCCCCACCCTTATGAACCGGAGTAACAATAGATTTTTTAGGGGTGCAGGGAATACACCTAATCTAAAGCTTTGATTTGCAAGATGACTTATTATGGGCGCAACAATAGGGCTACAGATCTTAAGGAATTTGATCGATATATTGTCCCAACCAGGGGCACTATCCGTTTTGAGACTCATGATCATACTATTAACTTCCCCAGGATCAGTCTCCAAGAGGACAAAAGATGTGTTATGTCGTTTTAGCATGTTAATGGGAGTACTACTTTGTGAGATGAGATATACCTTTCATGACATCATTATCTAATTGTTTGCCAATATTAGCAAAATAACAATTTACCAAATTAACAGAGTCAGACGATGTTGGTCCTATATTAATTAGTTCTTTGCAATGTGATTTTGAAATTTTAGAATAGGTTACCGTTTTTATTCCTTTCCAGAGTTCTTTGGAACTTTTGGCAGCTGTAGTTAATAGTTCTCTGTCATATTTTCGTTGTAGTTTTTTTAAAAGGTTATTAACGTAGTTTCCATATCGTCTGAAAGTAATTTTTAGAGTTTCATTTGATGGATCGGACTTAAGCTTCAGCTGCATTTTATTTCTATTTCTGATACACCTAAGAATTCCATCTGTGATCCAAGGTTTAATATTCTGCTGGTTTTTGGTAACATATTTTATTGTTTTACTCACTTCCAATGACACCGCAAGCCATAGCAAAAGGCGCTTGGTAACTAAGTCGGGATCTTCGCAAAGAAGCAAAGACTCCAGGTTCTTTTGGAGCAGCCTCTCATATGCAGTTTCAAAATTTACACACTCAATGATTTTTGATTAATTGTTTTGCTTTTAAGTTTTGATATGCACATGAATATAGTCAGATGATCTGTAAGTGTGGTATTTAAAACAGCGATATTTGCGGAAAATTTTATTTTGTTTAATTTTACCATGAAGTGGTCAAGGCAGCTGGATTCTCTCGTGGGCAGTTTGTGACCAGCAAGTAGGCCGTGACTGGCTAGCGTATTTAGATAGTCAATTCTATTATTGCGGTCATTAGTTTGTTCGTTCCTGCACTGAATGAGGTTGATGTTGATGTCTCCAGAGATGACTATGTTACAATAAGATTTTATATTTCCAAGGTGTGCACTCAAGGAGTCAATGAATTCTTTTTTGACTGGCCTGTTAGTCTAGTGGTTAGTGACCCTGACTGCTATGCTGGAGGTCGTGGGTTCGATTCCCATCCAGGACAAATGTTTGTGTGATAAGCACGATCATTTGTTCTGTGTCTGGGTGTAATTTATCCATAATATTTATGTATTTAGAAATATATAAGTATTTTTATCAGTTGTCTAGTACCCATAACACAAGCTCTGCTTAGCTTGTGACTAGATGGCGTTGTGTGTGATAGTTGTGGAATATTATTATTATTATATTATTATAATTCAGATGCGTTTGAGTTCGAAGGTGAACGATAAATGCCCAATATCATCTGATCGAGAATTCTTAGTTGTATGCAAGAGGCATGTTTGAGTTTAATTTCTATAAATTCAGGATTTAGGTGAGATTTAGCATAAACTACACCATCATTCTGGTTAATGTTGTACGTTGTTTCTAAAGCAGTATAATTAGGGATCTGTGGAATTGGCTTTGATTTATCTAATCTGCATTCTGTTAAAACTAAGACGTCCACTTCAAATTTGAGAAGTGATAGGGTAGCTTGGAGGTTATCAATGTTACGATAAATACTTCTAATGTTTTGACATAATATGGTAAGATCCGTTTTACCAATACTAATGCACTTTGTTAGGTCCTGTATATCGCAACTTATATGGTTAGCTTTATCAACTTGATCCAAGTCCGTTATTGTGCTTAAAGAGTTAGCTAACCATGTTTGCAATAAAAATAAATAAAGTACTTAGATTTAGTATCAATAGGTGTGTGAGAACACAAGTGTTACTGTATAGATGGTTTAGCCAAAAGGTTTGTTTTTAGTGTAATGCTGTAATGGTATTTATTCGAGAAAGGTCTGAAATAAACAGGAACGAACAACCTTAGAGTTAATGTTTGTAAATAAGAATCAACATGTAAATGGGTGATGATTGCGTGAGTATGAGCTGTGTGTGAGTGTATTGTATGATTCAAAAGTGTGTTATATATGAGTGTGAGTGAAGATACCGTAGGAGGTTTTTGTCAGTAATTGAAGTATAAATTATAATAGACAGAATTTCCACACAGATGTTAATACCTACAGTTGGGACAATATACTTATATAATACAATGTAACTTATCACTGATAATATTAATGAAGATGACAAGAATTGGATGAAACCATTGAGTCATGCCTGTGAACTTTCTTGTAGAAGATGGTGTATTTGTGACTCGTTTCTTATTACAGTAACTGGAGAACTCTCGTCCTTTCTCACATAGACTCGACCAAAGGACGTCCAGCAAAACTTAAAGGTCTTTGATTTTGCGAGATCTCTGGTTAGAAAAAATAGTCTCGTGCTTTCGGGAGTTAGTTGTTCGGAAACAAAAACGGGTGTATCTTCTTTTGTCGTAAATCCAAGGTGTTTTGCTTGAAGTTTATATTTGTTTTTAATATTAAATGATTTCGACATCCTCAGTACATCGCTTTTCAAAATAGTGGATCCCAGTTCTACTTCAACGGGAAGGTTTTTAGTATTTTCATTTTTTCGGGTTTTTGTACGCACTCTGTAGATATCCTTTATATCGGATTTATCGATCTTACAGTCGATGTGATTGGACAAGTGTTGAACCATGCTTATTAGATCTTCCTTTGTTTCACTGCTTGTAATTGGTACATTTTTTATCTCAATTGTAGTTTTCCGATTGTCTCTTTGTATGTCTTCGACTTTCTCCTCTAGTAAGGTTATGTATTCTCGGTCTTTTTTGGCTTGGATCTCCATTTGATCTATTTTCTTTTTGTACTCCTCGTTTTGGCTAGTCAGGATAGCGATAGAATTATGAATATTATAATTCGATTGCTGAATTTCCTTTATTTTACTGGCGATAGCTTGAAGTTCTAACTGTTGCGCAGTTATAAACGATGAAAACAAATTTTTTATTTCCTCTTTAAAATCATTCAGTTCAGAAGTTATGTCATCTTCCCTTCCTCGTTTAAATCTCTGTGTGATATAGCTCGATTGTGTGCTATCAGTAAGCTCGTGTATGCGTGAATCCGAAACGGATTTATCCATATAGGGATTAACTTGAGGAATTGACGTTGTTGCAGTTACTTTCTTAGGTGGGAGACTGCGTTTAAAAGGCATTTTATTAGATCTGTATAACTTGGCAGTTTAGTTTTGCCACAAGGCCACTTTTCAAAAATGCCTATCGTTTAATATTGTACTAGGGCATAAGAAAACAATAGACTTACTTACTTATCGTCACGCACAATCCCTAACGGGGTAGCCAGAGAGAACAGATCGCCAAGTGTCACGATCCTTACATACCTCTTTCGCTTCTTTCAGGTTCATTAACTTCTTCATACATGCACGTCTAGGTATCCGAGTACTCTTGACCCTCCCCTCTTCGAGCAATTTGCTCACATGGTCTTCGAAAGTTAGTCTCGGTCTACCTCGACACCTTTTAATATTTACTTTCGCTCTATATATTTTCTTCACCATTCGGTCTTCACTCATTCGTTCAACGTGTCCAAACCATTGGAGTACGCCCCTATCAATTTTTGTGATAAGATCATCTTTCAATCCTGCCATATTGCGAATCTCTTCGTTTCGCTTTCGGTCGGCTATGGTAACGCCACACATTTTACGAAGAGATCGCATCTCCACTGCATTCAACTTGCTTTTATGCTTCTTCTGGCATACCCAGGTTTCGCTGCCATATAACAAAGTCGGTACCAACACTGCAAGGCGTGCACTCTTCACCACGCCTTGCCTTTTTATTAATGCATTCAGGGCACCATTGACTTTGTTTCCGGCAGCGACACGCCTATCCACATCTAAATCACATCTTCTATCCCGGCTGAAAGCACTCCCCAAGCATACAATTTCATTTACCTGTTCTAGACATTCCTGATTTACCCATATTTCACATTTCGTTCTCTCTTCGTCCTTTTCAAATACCAGAACCTTAGTTTTATTAGCATTCAAACGGAGACCTTTAATTTCACATTCCTCTTTCATACACGTGACTAATGCCTGCAGTTCTGCTTCTGATGGTGCAATAAGCACTGCATCATCAGCATACAGCAGACAATTAACTTTTATGTCACCCAATTTCACACCCAAACAGCTATCTTTCAGCTTCTGTAAACAGCTGTCGAGATACAGTATGAACAGCCAGGAAGACATGACACAACCCTGTTTTACGCCCGCTTGGACGCTAAACATGGGTGACAGGTCATGCCCTACCCGCACACAGGCTTTACAGTCATAGTAAAGTGACTGCACAGCCCTTAACAATCGACCATCCACACCATATCCCGGCAACAGTTCCCACATTTTCTTCCTTATAACCTTATCAAATGCTTTCTCCAGATCCACAAAAGCACAGAATCCTCTGGTTAACACTCAGAAGCTTCTCCGTGATCATGCGGAGAGAAAACATTTGATCCGTGCATCCTCTTCCAGGTCTAAATCCGCATTGTGCCTCCCATAAGAATCTTTCCGATTTCTCTTGCATCCTGCGTGTCAAAACCTTCGAATAAACTTTACTTGCTAAACTGGTCAAGCTGATCGCCCGATAGCTCCCGCAGTCAAAATGTGAACCTTTACCTTTATATAAAGGCACAATGACCGCGGATCGCCAATCATCCGGGACATCTCCCGTCCGCCAGCACAAATTGCACAGCATATGAAAGCTGTCCCAGACGCGAGGCCCACCGTACTTGACCATTTCAGCAGTAACTCTGTCTAGTCCCGCAGCCTTACCACATTTCAAACTTCGAATCGCACGTTCAATCTCTTTCATGCTGATGACCTCAGTGTCATCGAGGTCCGTGTCTGGCGTGCCAGTCACGGCGTCACCCCCGGATCCTTCATTAAGATCATGACACGCATACAATTCTCTATAAAATTCACTCCATCGCTGCATGACGTCCGATTTTTCTGAGAGGACGTCATTGGTTCTCGAAAGCACTTTGTTCATTCTTAAAGCTGTCGCACCACTCCGGGACCTTCCAACCTCTTTCCAGAAGAGTTTGGAGTTTTCCCTAAAGTTGTGCGACAACCTCTCGTCCGCTTCTATTCTACACCTTTCACGTACTTCCTCAATCAATGTTTTCGCATGAACTTTCTGCAGCTTATATCTTTCTTTCATCTTCTCTCTCATATGCTCATCGTTACTAGAGGCTAAGTAGTCTAACCATGCTTTTTTCTTCTTTTTTACAGCTTCTTTCACGTCGTCATTCCACCATGCATCTCTTCTTTTACTACTACCTCTTTTTGTCGTACCACATACTTCTTCCGCTGCACTTACCATTCCATCCCTAAGGTTCTGCCATATTCTCTCCACACATTCTTTCCTGCCATCGATGGTGTCAAGCTTTTCGGCTACCCTCGTGTGATATTTGTCCCTAGTATCCGCTTCCTGAAGCTTCCAGCTTCGGATGCGACAGACCGACTGTGGTTCCGTTACTGCCGTCCGGTGGCGCCAACCCGCGAACAAACCCCTAAATCTAGTAATTACTAGATAATGATCCGTTCCCAGGTCAGCACCCCTGAACACTCGTGTATCCATCACCTGTTTTCGCAGTCGGTCATCCACCAGGAACAAATCAATCATACTTCTCTCATTCTTTCTTTCTCTAGTGTACATATGGATCTTCCTGTGATTAAACATAGTGTTTGTCACAAGAAGACCTTTTTCCTTGCATACAGCCAGTATAAGCTTGCCAGCATCATTAACCCTTTTATCTCCAAACTTTCCAAGCACCGACTCGTATCCTGGTCGAGCGATGCCTACCCATCCATTCAAATCACCACATACAACAGTTCTTTCGTTTCCCTTAACCAAATCTAGAACTTCTCTTACATTCTCCCAAAACTCCTCCAGCTCAGCCCTGGACGACGAAGCTACCGGCGCATAAACAGCCAAAAGGAATAACTTCGTCAGTCCCATTTTGAAGCGAACCCAGAGAAGTCTTGAGTTCACAACCTTGTATTCAGTCATAAGATCGACCAACCGGGACGACAACAGCACTCCCACTCCTTGGCAGGCGTTCTCGCTTTCCGGGACTCCGGACCATATAGCTAACGTCCCGCCAGGAGCTCTTCAATACCACTGCCTTTCCGTTTGGTCTCCGACATACACACGACATCTAATTCTCTTTCTTTCATTATTTCGATCAACTCATTCGTCTTATCTCTCATGCCTCCTCTAACATTCCACGTGCCAACTCTGCACTCCGTCCTCCACCTTCCGCCGTGTCGGGCTGTGCGTGACGGGTGACGGTCCCCATCGCCGCTTTGCGCGCTGCATTCCACACCAACGGGGACGAGCTGGTGTGCGTCGCCTTGGGGGGACGCCCTAACCCTCGTTCGCATGGGTGCGCAGCTGTGTAGAATTGCAGCCCTGAAAAGGGCTGGCAGGGGTCGCGACGAGCACGCTTCTACAATGACCCCCTATAACATTATATTATATTTACATTATAGAAAACAATAGAAAGTTAATAAAAACCCAAAAAAGGATATAATAGTTTCAGGAGTAACTGTTGTTTGTATTATTTGCTCAATACCAGGGTAGCATAATCCGAAAGCGACATCAGAACAATTGAAGAAAATACTCAGTTTTATAAAGTGACAGGCGCCTTAATTTGCTGCTATATTTTCTTCCGGCTATCAGATGTACCAGGGTATCATAAATTCAATGACTGTTTTGTGAAGAAAACAATAGTTTGGTAATAATAGTCACTAAAACCGTGCCAAAACAACCCTGAGCAACAAAAATGAAAAATCGTACCTTCCAATTTTGCGCTTGTGAACGGAAATTAGGCGTGTTGATTCTCAATGTACCAGGAGCGCACGCGTAAACGTTATATGTAGGTTTCTTAGTTTTATGCACTCCTATTTATTACTTGAGTGTTTATTTTATTCAATTTCAATTTAAGGATTTTAATTAATTAATAAGGGTTTACAGACGACTACTCGTATACGAGGTCCGAGGGGAATAGGACAATTACAGTCAGTTATAATATTCTCCTTCAACGAGTCTTGTATGAACCATAAAACACTAAAATGCCTGACACCAGGATCAAAAAATAACTCAACATTCTTGTCTTTGAGCCTGCCTTTTCCATTTTCCTACAGAGTTATATATAAGAATGCTTCGATACGACACGTCCTACACATAAACATACAGTTTCCTCACTTATCGTAAGTTACAACCAACGTAAAATATGAGGCACGTTTATTATAATATTATATCAGAATCTCAATATTTAAATTATTCGAATTTACTTAGACATTATATTTTAAATTGCTAAGTTGCATTAAACTTAGTACCTGGTTGACCGAGCTTTGCTCGGTATTTTTCGCTCGATTTATTTAATTCGTGTTTTGGAAATTATATTTAGATACAAATTACATACTGACGAAACATAAATAATATTTTTTGATCTTAGCGACATAACAGAAAAAACGGAACTGGTTATTTGAATAAAAAATCATGAGTGCAATTATTTTAATTTAAATTTTCGTGTTTTTAAAAAATACTAAAAAAAAGTGAAAAAACATGAAAAAAAAATTAAAAAAGTCGGTCGGTCGGTGTGGGCTCGATCCGGGGTTTTAAGATTCTGTGACCGACCATTATACCAATTAAGCTATTTATAATCACTAACAATCCGTCAAAATTTACCTTCTTATTCTAACGATATTGTAACAGTTTTTCATTGCCTAAAAACACGGACAAAAAGACATTTCCTAAAAATAAATCCTAGCTAGATCGATTTATTATCCCCGAAACTCCCTGGACACTAAATTTTATGAAAATCGTTGGAGCCGTTTCCGAGATCCCGATTATATATATATATATGTATATATATATATATATATACAAGAATTGCTCGTTTAATAGTATAGGATATGAATTATATATAGTGCTTAGTACTTGCCTAAATTAAGCATTTAAAAAAATGTAATTTTATCATTAGCTTGGATCTTGTTTAATATATTTAAAATGGCATAAATCAAATCCGAGCACACCACTTAGTGCTTTTTATAGGATAGCGTGAAAAACGAGCAAGCAGTTCACCTGATCGTAAGTGGTTGCTCTGGAGTATAGACATCTACATCTATCCTCGATTACGAATCAAAATGCAAATGCGTTGTCACTTGTCAGGATTAAGATGTTATGCCTCGTTTCACACTCACCGTTTCAATTCAGCTTCGTACACTTTTGTGTACGAAAGGAAACACAGCAGCATTAAACTGCTATTTTCTTTCTTTCTGGTATTCTGTAGGAGCCCGGTCTTCACCCAGTGGAGCTGACCAATTCGATCTACAACCACAAAATAGCTGCAGCGTGGCTCTACCACGCTTCGTGTAAAACTTGGTTAAGTTTCGTGCACTGTCCATAATGAATTAAATTTTAAGTATATGAGAAAGAGATATTTTATTATAATAACGGCATTGCTTTGGCTTGTGATTTGCGAACGCGTATTTATAAAATTCATGTCCTTCAAATATTTATTTATTTTTCTTCACCACCGGGAACTTGCACTTAAAATTGTGATTAAATGTTTTTGATGGTAGTTGAGTTCAAACTTTTTGCTCGAGCTATTTCCATACTTGGTTTACGACCGACGCTCGCCCTGTGCCACCACGCGACTTAGATGTCTTATTAGATAATAATATTGTAGCGGGAAATTCGAAAAATATCAAATACTAGAAACATTGACTCCATTGACATGGTCAAATAGCTTACAACTGGACATACAACTAACTTTCCTTGATCACAAATCTGCCTTCCCACTAGTCTGAGAATGGATTCATTCCCGTTGCTACTTCGATAGCAGACATGTTTTGTCTTCTTCGATTTATATATATATATATA
This sequence comes from Parnassius smintheus behrii, assembly GCA_036936625.1. Classification (NCBI taxonomy): domain Eukaryota; kingdom Metazoa; phylum Arthropoda; class Insecta; order Lepidoptera; family Papilionidae; genus Parnassius; species Parnassius smintheus. Next base: position 50,304,496 of record JAUPFT010000011.1, read on the forward strand.
TATATATATATATATATATATATATATATATATATATATATATATATGGAAAAAAAGAATAAAAGAACATGTTTATTTATTGGTGCGGCTTACTTTTACAAAAAAAGAAAAAAAATAAAAGCAAAATATTTACATAAAAGAAATATGGACTGTAGCAAGAAAACACGACCGACTCAGCATAGCGCTACAGTAACAGAGTTACCACAGCGTTGATCCGCAGCAGCCGGTGGACTTGCCCAGACTCCTCGCATTTTTGACGCCGCTGCCCGTCGCAGGTCTGGGTATTTTACATCTACAAAGCGTAAAACAAGATGGTTATATTTCGTCTGGCTTTTTCTATGGTCGTCTCTTACGATAAACACGGTACGAAATGAGGTAGTAGATTATTATTTAAGTTGATTTCTAAAACAAATATATTTACACCTAGAATAACGAAGCTACGTTTCATTTGCCAGTTTCGTGCGTCACTTAAGTTTCTAAGCGTAATTATTCCAGGCAGCAGGGTTTATGAAGATAATAATAACTATCAAGCTGAATATGGTACTGTATTCTCTTTTTATTTGAATAGAAATGCTTAATTTAAATAAATAGTACAATTATTATCCATTAATTTTATGTCTTGTTTTACTAAACGAACATAAAAGCTAACACAACGAAGCAGTAAAAGGCGAGCCGATGCCAAACTTTATGGATGGTTTTAAACGCATTCCAACTCATGTTTATGATGGAGTCTATACTTCATCTCTATACGCAGCGATATCATCGTTACTTCATATTGGTTAGTTGTAAATAGTGTATATGCCGGATCACTAAAAAAAATGCAAAGTATTTTAATGAGTTTTCTATTACCTTAAAGGTTGTTTGTTACTATTTAGTTAAAGATATGTATTTTAGAGGATATAAAAAGCATTTTTTATAATATCGAACTGAAAAACGAACTTACAATTCACTTTGTTCTTGTAAGTGACTACTGCAGCCCGTTGTCATGTTCAACTAAATTCATACAAATAATGCTTGCTATAAATGCGATGCCACTTTCGGGTACTAAGCTGGACTGTCCTGTGAGTCATTATCATATTGGCTCTCTATACTCGTCCATTAGGCAGAAACAGTTAAGTGGGTACTTATCCTGACGGATTCCTAGGCAAAAGAGAAGTCCGACCACCTATTTGAACGATATAATTGTTTTTCCTTTCGTTTTGTTCACTTATGACTCTTTTATCTTAGCCGCCAAGCAGTAAGCTCTCTAGCCCTTCAAGTTACGGCAGATCCCTGTTTGAATAGTTAGAATACCTGTGTAATTAAAAGCTATATGGCATTTATTGGCAGTCCTTAAAGGTGACAACACGTATGTGTTGTTTTTCCTTTTCTTTTTTTTTCCTTTCGTTGTTCCTTAGGGAACACCAACGTTCACTGTGGACTTGTGATGGGCTGTAATAATGAATGAAATGATGATTGGCGTCAATTTAAGAAATTAATTACTGTTACCTCTTTAACAACAAATTTCACGAAGTACGGCCTGATTCTATTAACCCTTTCCCTGTCCCGTCAATCATATATGAATATTTCAATTGCTTACTGTTTCGCGGACTGGGAACCTGTTAATTACAACCTACGGTTATTGAAAAAAGTACTTTTCATTTCACAAAGAATCGCAGGCGTGTCGTTTGCGTAGGTGACTCCGTTATGAATGAATCGTAAAAACGCGTGGTTCGTTCACACGGCAAATGTCAAGGCCCCGACGGTTTCGAAGCGACCGCCGTAACTTGTCGTGTTTACTACCAAGTGGGCTTTATAGGTTTCAATGGAAACAAAAAAGCCGAATCTTATCTTTAATTACACTACGTGATGTAATTAGCACAAGATAAAGCTTTAGATAGGGTTGTAACCCATTTGCAGAATATACGTAGAATGAAATAACTATAATAATTAAGTTACCGTTATAGCCTACTAGAGTCCACTGCTGAGCACAGGCCTACCCCATAGATAGCCTCATAGAGGAGAAATTTCTTGGCAAGCGGGTTGGCAACCGCAGTTTATTATTTCTTATTTTTAGTCGTCATCAGGAAGACACTGCTGCCCGTGTGATTGGTTCCCTCTGCGCCGCCTCCTGCCACACCCACGGGACACTGTGGGGTAGTGGATGTTCTTACACCGCCACTACACGTTCCAGTTAATTTTACTTTATAAAATCATCGTTTGCGTCGTTATTCATGGGGGGATATTTGCCGTAGTCGCCACGCTTGGCGAGCGGGTTGGCAACCGCAGTTTTTTATTATATCACAGTTGTTATCAGGAAGATGCTGCTGCCCATCTCCTTTCTGTCTCCCTCTGTCGCCTCTTACGACACCCACGGGAAGATGTGGGGTAGTGGATATTCTCAACCGCCACTACACGGCACACACAGGAAGTCGATGGATGCAGGTGGCTCAGGACCGTGCTTTGTGGCATTACTTGGGGAAGGCCTATGTTCAGCAATGGACTTGTGAAGGGCTGTAATGATGATGATGATGATGAAAATCATCGTTCAATAAACTGTTCTATATTCATTTAATAACATTTCATTTTAAAACTCTACTACGTTAATTCATTGTACAACTTCTACACGCACTTAAATTATTTCCATTTTTTAACGTGAATTTGACAGTCGACAACAATAAAATTATCTGATACTAGCGACCCGCATCGACTTCACCTGGGTAGGATCTTTTTTTTTTAAATAATTAAAAGATTACAAAAATAGCTCAGACCCCCTCCCCGCAGCATTACTCTCTATCTGTTTGAAAATTTAGCTATTTATGTCCCAACAGCGTACAAATAAGCACCTGACCTTAATAGAACCAAGTTACTTCAATATTACAAAGAGAAACTTTAGTTTTATTTATATGTATCGATTAGGGTTTTTTGTTTACATATCTTATGGTAAAGTGAATTGGGTACTTATAGGTTATTGTTAGACTGTAACTTAAACTTAGATTAGTTTATTTAAAAAAAGATCATGTACATTACCCATGCACAAGCTTCCAAGCTTCTCATTTATAAGAGGGTTTTAGGGTTGTAGGCCGCTGCACAGTCCCGATTCGTATTAGCGAACTTTACATGCATTTGAATTATTTATTTTTTATTAATAACACATGCAATTTTCCTTACGATGTTTTCCTTCGACAACAAACACGGAGTAAATCAGCACTTAAAATAGCAATTAACAAAGTTATTTAAATTGACTAAAAAATTTACGGTAAGAGCTCAACGTCGTAAGCTACCGCGGCTGATTTTTAAAACCTTTCCTTAACCACCAGTGCTCCTTATAAATTTTGAAGTATTTTTACAGTTATACAAGTTGTAAATTGCAATTTTAATAGCTTTTGTTTGTGGTAGTTCGTAAGCGATATTATGTGCCGACAATTAAATGTTTTATAACTTTGATTGAAAAATAAAACATTTTTTAGGAGATGTCTCCCACGAACTTCCAGCAGTCACGCACTTGCATCGTTACCCTCTTCAGAATATTATTTTAAAGATTAGGTTAATGATTTTTACAAATAGTCACATTACTTGCTTTAGCACTGTTGGTGTAGCGTGGTATTAATTATTATGGTTTTTTTAAATTATGGGTGGCAAATTTGCACACACACTCACATATATATATATATATATATTTATATATTTATAGAGGTAGGTAGAAAGGGAGAGAATTGATGCGTTCGAAATGCGGTGCTGGAGGCGAATGCTGCTGCAAATACCGTGGACTGCGAAGCGCACAAACGTGTCAATCCTATCACAACTCAAGATCAAGACACGTCTTTCAACCACATGTCTTCAGCGCATCCTCAGCTATTTTGGTCATATCTCTCTCCGCGGGGACAAAAGTGTTGAGAAATTGATAGTTTTTAGAAACGTAGAGGGAAGAAGGCCCAGAGGTAGATCTCCAACCCGGTGATCTGACCAAGTCAAAGAAGTCGGTGCGCAAAATTTCTACGACGCTCTCCATTTGGCCAGCGATAGGACCCGGTGGAGACAGATCATACGCTTACTCTCCGTGATGGTGATCACGATCCTCATTTCTCAGTCATGAGGGACCGACTAGAGAGAGATAGAGGTAGGTATATTATAGTTGTAACATTGGTCCGGGATAAGACCACGCTCTCACAGAATACCAGCGTAAAATAGCAGCGTAACTCTGCTGTGTTTTGTACGGTGAGTGTAGAGAACCGGATACCCTTTTACTGGAAGCGAGGCATTTCATATTCGTAATTTAGTCTTACTTAATCCTCAAAAGTGACAATGCATCTGCATTTTAATTCTTAATTGATGATTATATATAGATGTATATAAGCCACAGCATCCACGTACCATCTCGTACCAGCCAAATGCGTTGTTACCTCTGAGGACTAAGATGGAGTGACTCAAAGCCTATAATTATACGTGCTCTCTATAACCTTCAGACCGGAACACAGTAGTGCCAAAGTACTTCAGAAATTGGTAAGGAGGTGTTAACTTTCCCGATCGAACCTGCGAACTCGCAGGCAGGAATGGAGTCATACTACCTCGTGTAAAGTATAAATTTTCAGTTTTAATGCTTTCTCGTAAAGTTTCACTTCCCAGGTCTATCAGTTTCCAATCTGTTTATCCACCACACCACACGCCACATATGTAATTTTTGTATAAGGGGAGTCAACGAGCTTGCGGCTCACCTGGTGGAAGTGACCACCGACCCTTATGAACAACTGCAATACCAGGGCAATTGCAGATTTTCCTCTTTTATAAAAATTCTATTAAAAATTCGCTTTTCTGGAAATTCTACCGCGTGTTCTAAATAAGGTTACCTTATAGCTAACATTGTAAGTTTGAAGCAATAAGATACCAAGTTAATAAATCGCCTCACATCATCAATTCCATTCGAGTAATACAAGTCGAATACATGTAATAAAGTCTCTCTTTCCAACGTCAAAACTATTTAAATTTCAAACCTTACTCCACAAGGCAATTAAAATACTCAATATCTTTTAATCTAAAACGACAGCTATAAAATAAACAACTGCGTCGTAAACAATAATATAAATTTATTTATTATTCCCGTTTTTAAGACAAAACAACATCGACATATTAAATATATTATTAAAATAATTAATAGAATCAGGCGTTACCTGCAGAAATTTATTATATTAAATATATTAAGAAAAATGAGAAAAATGTGGTGTGCAAGATGATGCGGTGACCAGGATTAAGAAAGGAATGCTTCGGTGGTTTGGTCACGTACAAAGAATGAACGAGGGAAAAGTAACAAAGAGGGACGCCCTAGAAGAAGGTTCATCGACCAAATTAGCGATACTTTGAAAATGGGCCACACAAAAAGGTGGTACCCTTAACTGACGAGCGTGAATGCGTAGATATATGGATGAAAAGGAGGCGAGAGAGGTTTGTCAGGATCGTGCCAAATGGAACTCCGTAGTCTCTGCCTACCCCTCTGGGAGACAGACGTTAGTGTATACGTAATTATGATGTATATTAAAAATTAATTAGCTAAGATCCACGTAATAAAATTATTATAAATTATTATTGTTATTTATTACGCATATCGGTAGTTAATTTTAATATCTTTAATATATTATTAAAGGCTGATCTTTCAATCATTGAAAAAAGTAAATTACAGGATAAAATATAACAAATCGCCAATTTGGTCGATAAATTTTCGCCTAGGACGGGCCAAATTAGGAGTACCCTTAACCGACGAGCATGTGTGCGTAGGTGTATGGATATGAAGGAGGCGAGAGAGGTGTGTCATGATCGTGCCAAATGGAAGTCTGTAGTCTTTGCCTACCCCTCTGGGTGACAGGCGTGAGTGTTTATGTATGTTTATGTAAAATACAACAAATAAATCAAAAAATATAGTTGCATGATTAAAATACGTTAAATTGTTTCACTTTTATATTCTGTCAGGTTATAGTTTATTTGATGGATATGTATATTTTATCTTGGTTGTGCGTTAACCCATTCGTATTTATTTTATATTGGACGGTAGGTGCCAAGTCGCTTATTCCTTTCCGAAACGATATCATTCATACCCTTCTATCGACACATCGGGGTGGTGGGGTGGGAGGGGCAAGAAGATGATTCTAGAATGTCACGTAATCATCGGAACCGAGGATATATAAGGCACGCGCTACCGACGCGGGCCCCCAAACAATTTAATTCGTGAGGCGGCTTCTTATGCAGCCCCACCCCCCTCTCGCTATCGAGTCCGCAGGCCGAGAAACTCTCTCTCGGACCCGCCTAATAAACTGTCAAACGACCTGAACTGCCTCCTGGCGGCTCAGGCCAACTCTAATTAGTTTAAATTATTGTATTAACCAACATTAATTTGCCTTCGTAGGCACTCCTTCAGCGGCTCTTAGCCGCCTGCGCCCTCTTTTCCCAAAAGAGGGTCGCTCATGATAAGGCACAATAGAGCTTAATCAGCCGGCTGCCTGTCCCCAAAGGCGGTTTTTAGAGGGTATCACTTAGGGTCCCCGGTAGGACAGTGAGTCCCTCATAACCACGATAGACCGGCTATCGTGGTATGCGTAATGCATTTTCCGCCTCCCTACGTACAGGGTAGCCCTTTAATTGCTTCGGGCGCAAAAAAAAAAAATAAAAAAATAAAAAAAAAAGACGCGGGCCTCTTCCCGCCGCGCTCGTCGTTAAAACTACAACGCTTCTCTCCCGACGTACCCCTGGGGCCCCAGAGTGTCTGTCCAGAAGAAGTTCCAGAAGTTGCAGCTATAGTGCTCTACAGGATAGAAGAAACCCCGGTGAGTCAATATTCCTTTAATTACTGCCTGATTAATATAATTGTTTTAACCCGCTCCAATTTTGTGTTCTCCTAATCAGGCAGGATTCCTTTTCATCGATTTGGCACAATAATAGTTTTAGTTTTAGGGAAGAGCGAGTGCATTGTACCGCATGCTATAGTAGTCGCGTAGAAGCAATCGCATATACAGTCCACTTTAGTTAATATCTCGCGTAATAGGTTTGAGGTTCGACCGGGGAATTAGACTTCGGCAGCCACGTGGCTCCAACATATCTGATGATTGAAAAATCGGCTCTCAGAGTTGTAATAGTTTACTAAATTGAACTAAAACATTAAACAATGGAACATTAAGCATCGCCAGCATTCCTCAAATACGATTAGCTAAAATAATTTTACCAAAATCGAACAAGTTGAAATTTGGAATCTTTGGTATATTAGTGTTGTGGTTAAATGTATGAAGAGGTCAACGTCACCCAATAAGCAGACCCACGACATTAGTTAAGCAGAGGGAATCATTAAATCGAGACACCTTATTAATTTGAGACGTCCGTCCGAAGACAGTAAAGATGGCGCACATCAAAATACTTCGCGCTTATCGGACCAACTTGATAGCTGCACATAATTTCTGGCGGGACTTAGCGTCGTAACGGACGCACCTTATATAATTGTCGTCCGTCAATCGGTCGTACCTGCCCAAATTACCGAATAAAACCTTTAATACCGTCCCGAGATGTAAACTTCTAATGGAAGCAATAACTTGTTGCAAGTTAGCGCCGCCGCCTCTCGCTCACTCCAATTTTATATCTACCCCTTTATCCGTTGCGCCCGCGCAGTAATGTAGATAAATTGATTGCCTCAATCCCTTATTGGATTAATTTATGGTAATATGTTCTGATCGCGATAGCCAGTCCGGAGTTACGATTAAACAGTTTTTATGTAAATCCGCCATCTTTGTTCGCAGCAGTTGGTATCGGACGGTGCGCTGGCGCCGGCGATAAACGTCAGCGGAGATACGCGCCGCGCCGATAAACCTCGGATATCGTTCCCGCTATTGTGTAATTTATGCAAGCAATTAATTATTGTTGTGTCATATTACTGAGATAAATAACAATACATTGTTTAATGTTTCTAATTGTATGCCGTTCTTTTATTCCCTTTTCCGTTTACACCTCAGTTATAATAATGTTCTTAATACGCGATATAGCAAAAATAAATTATTTTACGTCTTAATTATCAGCCATTATCCAATCCATTTGAAGGTAGTTATCTTCATGAGTAACAATTTAATCGGTAACTAAATACATAATATGTAATTTAATACATAAAAAATTCTAAAATTTCAATACAGTTTTCTGTAAAAATAATTAAACATTTACTTCAAATAATTCATAATATAACTTATTTCTCAATAGTTTTGCATTTGAAACTTTTTCATTTCCTTCAACAGTCGTTACTAATATATTTAGTATACAATCATGTATTTTTAATTATAATTTTAAACAAAACATTCTATTAAGTTAAAAGTTAGTTTTACTGGTATGGAGTCCCTAGAAGATCCATCGATTAACCATTGATCCTCTATCAATAACATATAACTCGCCGATGTTCTCTAGAATCGCGTGACGTTTTAAATTATAATAATATAATTTTTTATTATTATATTGTTTATTGGTTTATTAATCTACTTTTCTGTAGAAAACACTTTTCCTAGATTTTTCTTTATTGTTGCCCCATTAAAGTGCATTTCTAGAAATGGATCTCTTTTTCATTACATCCTTTCGCAATTCCACCCCTGAAGTCTCCCAAGAAATGTGCACAGTCTTGAGTCACCTGCGTCTATCGACTTCTTGCAAACCTTACCAGGACGCCATTTCATCTACTGGGGGACCAACCATCATTCTTTATCGATACGATAAAAACCTTTCTTTCCAATCGTTTGTCGGGTCGTCAAGATATACATCAACGTTCGTAATGCAGCACAAAGCTGCAGTCAATTAAAATTAAAATTATATACCTTTCATTCCATCCACTGGGTTACCCAAAAAGTTAGCTTAATGAAAAAAATTCTGTATACTTTTAGCATGTTATGCTTTGGTTTCCCATTCATTATAGAAGCATCTAGACATTTTAAATGGAATTTTTTTCAATTTTAATTACATACTCCGGTTGCAGTGATATGTGCCTCGCTTATCTCAAAAAGGCTCACAACGTGATTCGATGTTACAGAATTTCTAATTAAGCCACCTCTCCTCCCTATTGCTACCTAACTCTGGGTCAAGGCCTCATGGGCGTTTTACACCAAAACCTACTTGTTTCTTATATTACATTGACAAACGAGCTTACAGTCCACCTGATGGGAAGTAGCTGCTGAAGCCTACGGACACATGCAACCCTCTTCAAATGAGCGAAGACCTTGAAGTTAGGTATTGAATTATTATAGCCTATAATGCAATTTAAAATATAATTATAAATATTTTATCTTACGCTTACAATATGATCTTTATGCCCGGTACTATTAACCGACATGCCTGTTTTTTTAAAGAATAGAAATTTTAAAAAACATAGCCCTACCAATCAATCTCCTTACGTATGACTTTATTTCTTTACTTTTTACTGTAGCGTACGCAATATTATACACCTCCATCTAACAAATTTTTACATAATATTATTGTTCAAACTGAAAAAATACAAATAATCTCTTCAATATTTAACCGATAATAAAGTGAAACTATCACGAAAACAGAAAAATAAACAAGCAAATTCTAAATAACGTAGGTATTGAAGTGTCAAAAAGACTACATATTTAATATGTATATATATATATATATATATATATATATATATATATATATATATATATATATATAATATGTAACGTAATTAACGCACACCCTCAGACATCCCAATTAGTATATTATGTTATGATCATAATACATACACTGAATTTTTAGTTAAACATTTTTATGCACTGATTATTTTTCAAATTAGTTAAATTAGTTTAGTATTAATTAGTAATAATACAAATAAAACTGCACTCTTAAAAGTCTTATTACCTTAAGTTACGATGCATTTAAGTTTGTTTTGACCGCACAGATTTAGTATGACTGTAATTTACGTAGTTTTAATTATTTTTGGGATAAAAAATTACCTATATTAAAAATGATAGGAATCGATTCAGTAAACGATTCTGAACAAACTTTAATTTTGACAGTTTGACCCAACTTGAGAGATAGGATAGTTTTTTTGCCGATAAGTGTACCACAATTTTTTTTTCGCATTTAAGGATTTTTAATAGCCTGTAATTAAACTAGCTTGCCATATGCCTGGCAAGCTAGTTTAATATAAAACATTTACATCAGAAACTAAAAACTTCAACTAAATTACTTACCTATGTAAGCCTCCTAGCTGTATAGTGTCAAGAAAGCTAGTTACGTTTTATCGCTAAGTGGCGGTTATTACGTTTTATATTGTGCGACCACATCTTTGTCATCATTGTGATCAGGACTGTACTCTGTGTCAGCCCTTGTGTGAGGCCTACGTTCAGAAAATATCTTGTGATGAGCTATTATGATGATAATGATGATGATATAACCTCTTAATCAAAATCATTCGTGCTTTACTCCTGGCTCCACTAAAAATCAAAGCTAAGAATTTATGTGCATCTTTAACTTAAAGCTCAGTGGTGCATATTAAGTAATTTTTTTTATATTTTATTAATGAGAAAAGTAATTTTTGTTCTGCCTTATCTGATTTATTACCAGATACGGGTATTTCTTTCTTTCTTCATACCACCCGCTCCCGCTTCCGCTTTTAACTTATATCTAACAGAGTTGATAATCAAACAGCGATGCTATTTGTGATTTTATGACAACCGGCGTGCCTGCATAATGTGATGTTGTGTTCCTAGTCGCCTCTAAACGATAAAACTTGCCGCGTTTCGCTAACTTTGACAAGTTTTTACTGCTGTACCTACTGGACATCGACTGTCCACTTTTGTAATGCATATTTAGAGTGTTCCTAAATTAAATAGGTTGTGCGTTGCCGAAGCGACATTCGACTATAATCATTTTTAATTTAGTTTTATTATACAACATTTAGCTTATAAATGGGTTAACATAGACACAGCACGACGGCTCCGTGGCGTATTGGCTTAGCAATGAGTAACAGCGCTGAGGGCCGCAGGTTCGAATCCCACACGGAAGAAGAGTTTGTATGATCTACAAATAATTGTTCCAGGTATGGGATGTTTGTTTTAGTATAATTTATGTATTTAAACTTCCTCCACGATACAGGAGAAAGTCCTAGTGTGGGGGTAACGTTTCTAAAAAAAGGTATGGACACTTGTTAATAACTTCAACAAAGAAACCTAGAGACATGAAGTTTCTCTGCGTACGAGAATGCAAAATAAGGATATTCGCAGTGAAACCGAGGTAACCAACATAGTCCAAGGGATCAGTAAGCTAAAATGGTAATTGATATAGGCCGAAGAACCAACAACCGATGGGGAAGAAAGGTTATTAAATGGCAACCTCTCCCCCCCCCCACTAGATGGAGTAGCGACCTGGTAAGACGTGCACGTTTTATACGTGGTAGAGCCATGCTGCAATTATATTATTAGTATAGTTGTAGCACGAATGGGTCGGCTTGACCGGGGAACGACCACGCAGTAGCTTAACGCTGCTGTGTTTCGTATGGTGAGTTTGTAGCTCGTTTGTCACCCTGTCCTATATATATATATATATATAAACGTGCACGATCTATAAGATCTATTGCTTCACATAGCCATCAAGCCGATGCACTAACGTTTGATGGTATAAATAGATAAAATGGTGTTCATTCATTCCGCTGTTTGATTTCTGCAATAAAAGTAAAATTCAAAACCCTGTCACTCCTATTAGTAACAATCATCCCCAAAATGTTCATAAATTAACAAGGGTATGGCAGTAAAACCATCCTATTTTAAAGTACCTAGATAAGTATCGTAACTAAAAGTTACAATATCACAAGCTTAATATTATTTAATTGACGATCTTATTTTTTTCTTATTTATTCTTGATATCACCAAAAACAAGGTTATTACCGGTCCAATTTAATGCCTTATGATTTACATTGGCAAGCAATCCGGAGAAATAAGGAAAACGGCACAAGAGAATTATAACCAATTTTACCCTGGGAGATGTAACGTTCATCCTATCAAAATTAAAAAAAAATTAATGAGAAAAGTATTAAAACATGGAGCCGATAAATAGTAGTATGTTTATGTAACATTTGTACAAAGTAGTTATCGATCTCTGGACCCCCAAGATGTAATCACGGTACGCGATCTATTAAATACTTCAACATTAAATCACAAGTTATAACATAAAGTGTCACAAACAGAAACTTAAGTAATACCTCATGTGTTATTTTCAACATCGTCGGTAGAGCTAGAAGTGTCTAATTGAACTCGGCCTCGAGCAAACAAAACGCCTAGGGTCGTTCATTGCACGCCTCTAACATGTTCGAAGTCAAGTCGATATTCTCCACAAGAAAGAAAATATTTCCGAAGTTTCTCCAATAAACAAAGTCGGGGCGCGCGCTCCCCGATAGCAGGAAAAACGCGTCGGAGCCGAATCGAAGCACATTTTATACAAACGATGACATAAATACTCATTTACAAGAACAATATCCGATATTGAGTGAGGCCTGTCTTGCGAGAAGCGTACGAATACACTCGGTGCCAAAGAAAGTGTAACAAATTTTTATATTCTTTTTTATAGAATAAGGGTGACAAACACAGTCAACCTGATGGTAAGTGGATTCTGTGACCCATAGATATCTACATCTATCCTTGATTAAGAATCAAAATGCAGATACGTTGTCACCACTGTAGACTAATATGAAATATTTCCAGTAAAAAGGATCTCCGTATCTCTACACTCACCATACAAACATAACAGAATGAGCTGCTGGTTCAAGCAGGTATTCTGTGAGAACGTGGTCCTTACCCGGTTAATTCGACCCGTTCGTGCTGCAACCATAGTACAGCTGCAGTTTGGCTTTACCACGTAAGATTTTAGTGAAAAACGTGGAAACAGACTACTAGATGGTATATGGACCATAACACCGACCAAACTCGTACCTACCAATATAAAGGGTTCCATCCATGTTCTGTCCTGAGCTACCTGCATCTATCCATTCCCCGTATATTTTACCACATCGTAAATTCATTTAGTACGTGACTATCCTATACTTTACTTATCAGTTTGAAACTGCCACTAAAATACCTTTTTTTCTGTTTCGGTTGTCGGTTTTCTACCTATGTGGCCGATCCATTGCCACTTCACTCTACTGACAGTTTGGGTAACTGTTACTCTAGTTATACTACGGATACCTTCATTACGGATTCTATCAGGCAGAAGCAGTAAACCTACTCATACGGCCAACAGTGGAGGATCACGTCTCAGTTCCATTATATCATCTTTCTAATCCCGCTACTTTTCTCATCGTCTCCCCCATCTTGATAAAGCGATGGCGTAATATTTGACTTTCAAAAAGCGATTTGTAAAATCCAGCTTTAAAAAAATCGACTTCAACTTTGACTAAAATAGTAAAAAGAAGATGTAGTTTTTTTTTCAAAAACTTGTAACAATTTTCGTGCCACTTAGTGTAGGCATTCGCAAATGGAACAGTAATATCCTGAAACCGCACTTTTATAACAAAGCATCTAAATTGTGTAGGTTCGATCGGCCGCCAGTGCCGGGCGCTCATGTTTATTCACCGGCCTGAGCCCTCAACCGATGTATTTATTGGTTAGCATCCGCCTGACTATCTACGTGGAAGTCACTCCATTACCACTACTCAAAATTTGTCTTAGACTTTACAACTGTATGCAGATACGGCAAGTTATGAAACTTTCAAGAATTTTCCTCGAGAACTGCTGTTATAGTGTCGTTAAGGTCTATAAGTGTCTATAAGTCGTTGTTCGAAAAGGGTTTAAAATGAAGTCATTGCAGTATACATACGTATTCTTGTTTGATATTTAACATTTTGTAAGACAAAATTGTCCTAAACATGCTCGTTAGCCATCTAATGGCAGGTGATCTATGCAGCTCATGAGCCATGTAGCCAATCCCGTGCAAATGTGTCTCCTGGTCACTGATACATTGGCACTAAAATAATAAACTCTTATCGCGGTCTTGCATAGGATTGAAAAGAGCTTATGTGGGTCGAGCATTGGTGTCGTATATATACGCAGTTAATGGTCTTTGGTTGACCCTTAGGCCTTGTAAGAAATGCCTCGAAGCCTATAAATATAATGACTTTCTTACCTTCGCACCAAAAACACAAAAGTGCGCGCACTGCTGTTTTAAAATAAGAAATAAGTTAGGGAGTGGATACAATTCAGACCTACTCCTAGGCAGAAATTAGAAATAACCAAACGTACCAGGAATGTAATGTTAAAGTAACACAATTGAAAAATACAATAGAATTAAAGCAAGACGTAAAGGAATTATTGTTTTAGATTGAATTACTAACGGGGAAGGAATCCATATATTAATACGTGACGGGAAAACTCTGTACCCCTTTTTAATCATATTGCGCGCATGGAGGAGTGCGAGATTTGGCATAGTTAAAGTTTATATGGAGAAGGTGTGCAGAGAGCTAATAATTTATATATAATACGTGTTATACATATATTAAACAAACTGAAATACATTAATAAATACGCATGGCTCTACTCATGATGTAGTTATGTTAGTGGTACGAGTATAGTTGTAGCACAAATGGGTCGGTTCCCAGGTCAGGACCGCGCTCTCACAGAATATCAGCGTAAAATAATAGCTTAATGATGCTGTATTTTGTATGGTGAGTGTAGAGAACCGGAGACACTTTTTACTGGAACCAGGCATTTTTATCTTAGCCCTAAAGGGTGACAATGCATCTGCATTTTGATTCTTAATTCGTAATTGAGGATAGATGTAGTCTATGGGCCATAGCAACCACTTACCATCAGGTGGACCCTGTGCTCATTTGTCACACTACGCTATAAAAACATTCATTGCTTACGTTCATACTACAAATGTTAAATCATAAAACACGAACAAAGTAGTTAAAGTCAAACCGGTCGCTCGGTTGTATAAAAACAGTTGATTGTAAATAACTGTAATTACACCTGAAAACATAAAATAAAATTAAGAAAACGCTACAAAATTCGTAAAAAGTAGTTTCCTTCAAATAGCATCTTAAAACCTTTTCAACTGCGATTTAAGCAATAATATTATGCCCTATGCAGTAAAAAGCTTCTCCGTTTTCATCAGTAGTCTGCAAAGGCTGCTCATATTGGCAGACGGAGGTCTCGCACTTTTAGCACAGCTGCTCAATGCTGGTCTGGATATTTTACGCATGACGTAAACGAGATTGTATGTAATGTTGTAAACGACCTATGACATGGTTATAGCATATAATCATCAACCGCGTTTACCTCCACTAGACCAACGAGGTAGTTACTTCTACTGACTAAATAATAATAATAATGTCCTCCAGACCTTTTTAATAGAGGTTTTCTTCCTCGCACAACTTCCTTGTGGAATCGACTTCCACCAGAGATTTTTCCAGACCGATACGACTTAGGATTTTTTTTATAGGATAGGGTGACAAACGAGCACACAGTCCACCTGATGGTAAGTGGTTGCTGTGGCCCATAGACATCTACATCTATCCTCGATTACGAATCAAAATGCAGATGCGTTGTCACCCGTGAGGACTAAGATGGAATGCCTCGTTTCCAGTAAAAAGGGTCTCCGGTTCTCTACACTCACCATACGAAACACAACAGCATTAAGCTACTATTTCACGCTGGTATTCTGTGAGAGCGTGGTCCTTCCCCGGTCGAGCCCATTCTTGCTACAACTATACTACTAATATAACTGCAGCATGGCTCTACCACGTATAAAACCTTCAAGAAAAGAGCATACTCCATTTTAAAAGGCCGGCAACGCATCTGCATTCCACTGGTGTTGCAGTTACTCATGGGCGGCGGTAATCACTTACCATCATGTGAGCCGTATGCTCGTTTGCCCCTTCTCTTATAAAAAAGACCGAATTCAGGTCATGGCGTCCAGCCTCAACGGACACTAGGCACAAGACAGGATTATAGTGTATGCGCAAGCACAGGTGCACACTCTTTTCCTATATAACCTCTCATAATCCGATGGGACGGTAAACCGTCACGATCGAAGAGAGATCAGGCGCAGGACAACGGCTTTACGTGCTTTCCGAGACACGGGGGTGAGACCCCATCAATTTCCTGGCTCTGGGCAGCTACTGAGAATTTCTTGACGGAAAAACCTAATAATTCATTTTTTTGCCCGACCCTGTATTCAAACCCAGGACCTCATAATCAGCAGTTGCACTAGTACAACCACTAGACCAACGAGGCAGTAAAACTACTAACTACTAACTTGTTATATAGCGAACCCACCATGCCCGTTATACGACCGCAAACCACATATATTGTTATCTAAGAACCTGGCCCCTTCCGTAGCGTCACCGTTCGCACGGCAATCAGCTACGCATCAATCTGTGCGGCCGAGGCACCCGCTATTAATTACCCATGCCACACGCCACCGCCTTCCTAACTGAGCCGCGAAATGTGATGGAGGTGGCGTTAATCATTATTATGTCAATTTGAGCCGTACACATTACCCGCCTTTTCACTAGGGCAATCTCTTGTTGCCTACATTCCAAGCATTTGAACTGAATAATTTGCGTGCTTGTCCATAACGCGTGCTGCAAAGGAGTGTAATAGTGTGCAAGTATCAGTATGGCTTTCTATGTAATTATAATGTGGGTGTCTTTAATTCAAGAGTAAATAGGCTTTTGTTACTGTGTCAGTGCGCTTCTCTCTTTAACTGCATTACCATTTGTCATCAGATCCTATCCGATGACTAGTAATGTCGACTACAATTACAAGTAGATAGAGCAGGCCATCTACAGCCCAACTCACTCCTAATAAATTTCCCAGACAACGACGACCCCCTAAAAACTCAGCGATGACAAGATAGCGCGAAAAACAGCGCGCAACGCCTTCACCCTGCTAACCCTGGACCACGGAAACTATGTCAAGTCGTAGCTGCAAGTAAACGCGGTGATGATTAGTTGCGCGTGCACCATAGATATTAGTAACGTAACTGGAGTTCACCATCAAGCGTGTAGCATGCGTGCCAGCCGCCAAAATCTTGTGGCGAACCCCTTACAATCAATTGTAAACGTCTAGGATTTCACGTACATCTCTCTGAGCACGTCTATTTGCAGCTTCATGTACGCAGCGGAATGTATCTAGGTGCAGCAGATTGATGAATTATAATACTATTACACGGAGTCATCCGCGTCGACGCTTCCGCGTAAAAGCGCCTCATTACAACCTCTAGGGCCGCCACCATAACTCACACCTCTATTTCCGTAAATTCAAACGAATTAACTAATATATATATATATATATATATATATATATATATATATATATATATATATATAATATATATTTTATAGTAGTATATACTAGTATAGTATTGTACAAAGCACTCACAAATAGACGTCTTTTAGTTAATTGTAACAACCTAATTACACAAAGTTTTCAACTTGTATGAATTCTTAAACCAGCGCGAACAACACGTTTTCAGAAAGTATTGGCCATACTCGTTATTTTAAAATTAAATATTGAAATATTTCTATATAACTTCAAAAATGAATATATCAGAGGCAGTTTGTTAAAGTGGTCGCAGTTACGGAAAAGTTGTGAAGCGGCAGGCTAGCGGTGTATGGGCATTTTATGCGAAGGGTAGTAAAATACGTAACAAAGAGAATATGAAAGTGAAAAGCGACAGTAGCCTAATGGCAGGGCGCGGACTGCGAACTCAAAAAGGTCGTGGGTTCGAATCCACCATTCGACTACTGGCGTGAACCACTCGTAACACAAACAATTTAAGCTTACCACGAGTGATTAAGGGGAATATTAGTAATGTTTATAGCATTGTTAATATTCTTTTAAAAGAAAAAAATATATAAGTGGAGAGAGAATCTTAAGAAAAGATGAATGGACTGTATTAGGGATGATATTTGAAGGAGAATGGAAGAGAAAGACCTACTACGCTGACCATGAAACATGAGATAAAGAAGTTAAAATTTAAATTACCACTGCTGGGCACAGGCCTCCCCTAGTTTCTGAGAGGGTTTTAAGGCCATGAGTGTTCGCCGCGCTGCCCCAGTGCGGGTTGGCGAATTTCACACGTCTGCAATTTTTTTTTCTTATTTCTCAGACATGCAGATATCCTCACAATGTTTTCCTTACCCGCCGAGCGAGTGGTAAGTCGACACTTAAAATTGCCATTAACAATTTTAAGTTAACAACGCGGGATTGAACCCGACTTACTCACGTACTGTGAAATTTACAGCGCGCTAACCGTCTGAGAACAAGTTATTTTTCAAGTTATTTTACACACATTAAGTGACTCAAAATTATTGTACTTACGCAAACCGTATCAGACTTGCTCGCATTCGACACAGAGGCATGTTACCACATACCTTGAGGAAAGAGGATGCGGTCTAGATTACAAGAATTCCCTTTCGAAGACCTAGTCGTTTACGGTAAATACTTGTGCAGTCTGGCTTCAACTACATAATATTCAGGGTGCTAATATATATATGACATCGGGATAATCACTTAAAACCTACTCGTTTTCTTTAACAGCTTTTCAGAAACAGTATTTAACTGATCATAGAAAATTAACCATTTCACTGTTCCATGATATATGAACATTTAAATTGTTTAAATATTGTGTCTTTTTCACGGACGTAGAAGTTGTTAATGTTGGTTTACATTCGTTTTTTATAGAATAAGTGTGATAAACGTACATACAGTCCACTTGTTTGTAGGTGGATGCTGAAGCTCATCATCATCATCATTACAGTCCTTCACAAGTCCACCGCTGAACATCAGCCTCCCCCAAGGAATACCACAAAGTACGGTCCTGAGCCACCTGCATCCATCAAATTCCTGTATGTCTTACCAGGTTGTCACTTCATCTAGTGGGTCGCCCTACACTTCGTCCACGGTTACGTGAATGACACTAGAAAACATTTATTCCCCATCGGTTGTCGGTTCTTCAAGCTATATGACTCACCCATTGCTACTTCAGCTTACTAATCCGTTAGGCTATATCGGTCACTATGATCCTACTGCGAATATCCTCATTTATAAGATTATCACGCAAAAAAAACCCGAGCATAGCCCTCTCCATAGCTCGCTGAGTGACCCTGAGCTTCCTCATACGACCAGGAGTGAAGGAACACGTCTCAGATCCATAAGTCATCACTGGCAACACGCACTGGTTGTACAAACTCGTTTTCCAGTTTTAAGGTATACCTGACAAGAAAGTGTGTCGTAATTTCCCGAATGCCCATAGACATCTACATATACCCTTACTTAAGAATCACCACTAAAATGAGCCTGCTCACCCTGGTTCCTGCTTTCCGGAATGTATCAGTAGAGTATACAGACCGCCTTCAGTTGTTAAGGGTTTAATGTTTTCCGAACCTCAACTATGGGTGGTTAATTGAGTCCAGAGCTAAAGCAGCCGCTAGGAAACTTGGTGTTCTTGCAATAGTGCGGCTGTACTTCACGCGTGGACAGCTTTCTACCTTATACAAAGAGCAAGTACGGTCGTGCATGGAGTACTGCTGTCATATAAGGACTGGTACTGCAAAATGCCACCCGGCAGCGTCTGACTCAGCTTTGTACATGGTAGAGCCATGCGGCAGTTATATTAGTAGTATAGTTGTAGCACGAATGGGTCGGCTCGATCGGGGAAGGACCACGCTCTCACAGAATACCAGCGTAAAATAGTAGCTTAATGCTGCTGTGTTTCGTATGGTGAGTGTAGAAAACCGGAGACCTTTTTTACTGGGAACGAGGCATTCCATCTTAGTCCTCACGGGTGACAACGCATCTGCATTTTGATTTGTAATCGAGGATAGATGTAGATGTAGATGTAGATGTCTATGGGCCGCAGCAACCACTTACCATCAGACGGACTGTGTGCTAGTTTGTTACGCTATCCTATTAAGAAAAACCTCACGAGTGACGCATCTGCATTTTGATCCATAATCGAAAATAGATATCTATGGACCACAGCATCCATTTACGATTAGGTAGACTGTGTGCTCGTTTGTCTCCATAGTCCTATAAAAAAGCATGTTGTACAAATTGATAAATATTAGGTTGGGGAAAAAGTTTCTTCGTATTTGTTTAATTATAATATATATGTTCCATTTAGCTCGATATCTTGTTGCCATCTTGTAAGTAGTGACGCAATCCCGTTGCTGTAGAAATCTTGGGATTTCTGATCAAAAAATGAGACAGTTAGGATTGACAGTCTTCTATTGATGTTAAACTAACACTTCCCAAAGAATTCTGAAGAGATCAAAGTAGGAGAAAAACTGAGGGTGAAATTTTAGGACTATATGCAGGATGCATTAACACTTCCCAAACAAGTTCTCTCCACTTTTGCTGAGTCGCCAAATATGTATGTGGTCTGGCGTTATCATGATGAAATACTACTCCTTTGCTGTTGATCAATTCCGGTCATTTTTTCTCATTTACTTGCTTGATCCTCATTAGTTGTTTGTGTTTTCAGTAGAGGTCCGAATCGATGGTTTTTCCGGCGGTAAAAGCTCATAATAAACGATATCCTTCCTATCCTACCATACACACGGCATCACTATATTGCGTGTTAATCACAGCTTGACTACCCTTATTCCACGATCTTTTTCGCACACTCTTATCTTAGGTGATACTTTTCATCACTAGTGATCAATCTTTTCAAAAATGGTTCGGTTTCATTACTTTCGCTTTCTCTGGTTCTTTTTCTTTTTCTTCCTGTCATTAAATTCATGATGTCAAAATCAGGCAGAATACAAACAGTACAGTACAACAAAAGAGATTTTCTTTAATTTTATACAATCAAAATACGAAGAAACTTTTTCACTGACACGAAATATTTACCAATATTATAAATTTAAATAAAAACACAATAATAAATATAGCTGCAGCGTGGCTCTAGCACGTGTTAAATGTGGATGTTTGCCATGGTCGACTCGCTGGGCGGGCGAATTGGCTACCATAGTTTTCTTCTTTATATTTTCTTTCCCATCTCCTGTTTCGTTTTTCTTTGTTGCGCCCTATAAGCCATGCAGATGACAGCACTGGTGATGCTCTTTACACCGGCCGAGCCAATATTTCTCGGGAACACGTCTCCGAGTGCCGGGACAAACCTGTGTCTGAAGTCGAGTCTTTGCTGAACAGACTCTCGGATTGGGGACGACTAAATCTAGTCCAGTTTAACCCCCAGAAGACACAAGTTTGCGCGTTAACTGCTAAAAAGAACCCCTTTGTCGTATCCCCTCAAGTTTCAAGGCACTCCCCTTGTTGCCTCAGCCAGTATCGGAATCCTCGGCGTCGACATATCGAGTGATGTGCAGTTTCATGGTCACTTGGAAGGGAAGGCAAAATTGGCCTCTAAAAAGCTTGGCGTGCTCAGCAGAGCGGGACAGTATTTCATGCCGGCACACCGCCTGCAACTTTACAAGGCGCACGTTCGGCCGCACATGGAATACTGTTCCCATCTCTGGGCTGAAGCTCCCCAGTACCAGCTCCTTCCACTTGACCGCTTCCAGCGGAGAGCGGCTCGAATCGTCGACGACCGAGTGCTTTCCGATCGGCTCGATTCACTGACGCTGCGAAGAGATGTTGCATCTCTTTGCGTATTTTATCGCATCTATCACGGGGAGTGCTCTGAGGAATTGTTCGGATTAATCCCAGCCGCCAAATTTCGTGAACGCACTACACGGCAAACGTCCCGATACCATCCACACCATCTGGATGCTTGGCGGTCCACCACTGTACGTTTCACAAGGAGTTTTCCTCTACGTACAACCTCTCTGTGGAATAGTTTACCACCGGCGATTTTTCCGGACCGATACGACCTGGGGACCTTCAAGAAAAGAGCTTACTCCTTTCTAAAGGGCCGGCAACGCACCCGCAATTCTCCTGGTGTTGCGGTTGATCATGGGCGGCGGTAGTCACTTAACATCAGGTGAGCCGCATGCTCGTTTGCCCCTTCTTCTATTAAAAAAAAATAACACACACAGGATGATATGGGGTAGGAGTAGGTGGAGTATGACACGGCGCACTCCACATCTTGAACAAAAAGATGTTGCATCGTTGCTATGCAGGCCTAATGAGACCAGTATCACCACCACCAGAAGATCTATTGTCACCGCTAAAATGAACCTTCAATTAATGGAAGGAGTTGGCTCCCAGATGTGTTACGTTTTTTGAAGTGAAAACTTCTCTAGGCACGTTTTGGGATGGGGAAATAGCACTGAACTTGCGTGACCATAACGCTCAGATAGATATACAGATGTGGATATGTATATATAATGAATGTTAACTTAGTGTCTTTTTTGCTTAAATCAAAAGTGTTTATGTTACTTTACAAAGTTGCAAATTATATGGCCTTACCCATATATATATATATATATATATATATATATATATATATATATATATATATATATATATATATATATATAAATCTGGACGCCATTTGCCCCTCAAGATTCCAGCCGCTGAACCGGAACTACACGACTAAAGATATTACGAAGAATTGACATTATCTTAGATTGCAATATACTATACTGTAATATACATTGAAGCCTTTGGTAACAATTAATATCACTGGCTCCGCTAATCACCTACCTTGCTTGGTGTCTTAAAAGAACCCTACAACAAATTGATGGTAGAATAATAAATAATTCCCAAGTCGTGCGGTTCCGCTTCAGCGGCTGGGATCTTGAGGGGCAAATGACGTCCAGAAGCAAAACGTCGTTTGCGTCTACAATACTTCATGATCAGATATTGCCTTCTTCATATTTAAGCCTCTCCCGTTTCTGTTGTTAGCGGCCGGAACCATCGAGCCGTCCCACGGTTGTCAAAATCACTTCGAACGATTTATGCCCTCCTTGTCAGTTATATTTTTATCTGCTAAACTTAGGACAGGCCTGCGGACTTTAATGGGCTACCTACACGATGAAGACGATGTTGATAATCTGTTTATACGTTAAAATTACAGCCTTTAACGTCCCACTCCTGGGCACAGGCTTTCCCTTATTTCTGAAACGGTTTCAGGGCAAATAAGTGTCCATCGCGCTACCCCAATGCGTGTTGACAAACCTCACATGTCTTCGAAATATTTTTATCTTATTTCTCAAACATGCCGATGCCATTCCTCACGATGTTTTCCTTCAGTGCCAAGCTCGTGGTAAATAGGCACTTAAAATTGCAATTAAGGGGAAATATAATCTCAAATGGCTTAGCAAGATCCTTCGTTATGCCGAAAATATTGCAGCATTAATTTTGAAATAAATATATGGTAAAGTTGAGGATTAATGTTAGACGAAAACACGATTTCGTAAAATTTTCTCGATAGAAAAAAAAATCCAAAGTTACCTTCAAAATAAACAATAAACCGCTGTTATTCATAAAGTACTTTCAATAAGATTATGAAACTTTGTATACTAACTGAACTAACTATAAAGCAGTTCTTATGTTATTTACTTTTTTTTAAATACCATTATTTTCACTGTAAAAAGAAATTACCTAAACTATCGGCTTCTTGAAGCGTGATTCCTGCTTCACGGTCACTTCGCTTCGGCCTTTGAACGGGTTGTGTCGCTTACGATCAGAATATACATTATGCAACAGGACGACGTAAAATTAAAATGGGAAATAACTGTAATAAAAATAAGAAGCGACTGGCTTGGCGTTAAGAAACAGGCATAAATATGAGTAACCTAATGAAATAAGTGTCTAACGACCTTTCTACTTACAGCATTAGTGATTACAAACATGTCGGTACATAGCATACGACGCGCGGGCAAGCGGGGACGAAATTAGAATTTGAGCTGACTTACTCTATCCCCTTAACAATTTCATTGGTGTCGGCGGAGATCGAACCTGGTTTGCTCGCGTACTGTAAAATTTATAGCGAGCGCTAAACATCTAAGCTACCACGGCTCTCACGCGATCTGTTTATACGATTGTTTTATCAAATTAAATAAACTTTATCATTTGGCTCGTATATCAAAATTGTACGTGGTAGAGCCATATTGCAGTTATATAAGTAGTTATATAAGTATAATGGGTCGGCTCGACCGGGGAAGGACCACGCTCTCACAGAATACTAGTATGAAATAGTGGCTTAATGCTGCTATGTTTCGTATGGTGAGTGTAGAGAACCGGAGACCCTTTTTACTGGAAATGAGACATTCCATCTTAGTCCTCACGGGTGACAACGCATCTACATTTTGATTCGTGATCGAAGACAGATGTAAATGTCTATGCGCCACAGCAACCACTTACCACCAGGTGGACTGTGTGCTCGTTTGTCTCCCTGTCCTATAAAAAAAAAGTCCTCTTAGCTGAATTAGCGATATTTTCCGTAACATGCAGGTACCTTTTTTTACAAGAAACTGGTAGCAACATAAGATTTTACTTTAATCTATATTTTATGCTAGCGATCCACCCTGGCTTCGCACGGGAGATTTCTGGATCTCGACAACAGCCCCACCTACTGGGTAACTTAACCACTTGAGTGATACCATATACTTTTTTTTCAAAATTGGTCTAGTCGTTTAGAAGAAAAGACTTACGTACAAGCGCACACCGAAATTTTATATACAAAGATAAATATGAATATTTTTTCTTTGGCCCGCATGCGTTCTTACAATATTCATCCTACTACGACGAAATTTCGTTAAATTGTTATGTTCGCACTCGTACCGGACACAGCTAGTATCTTGTAAAGTTGTTCTTCCATTCACACTTATGGAAATCAATACTATACGATCCAAGAATTCCGAAAGAAGTGGAAAGGAGTATGGAGATAAGTGTAGATGAAATAATGAAAGCAATGAAAAGCATGAAAGCAGGTAAGGCAGCTGGATATGATAATGTATCACTCGAGATGCTAAGGGCTGGAGAGGGAGTGGTGGCAGGCCTGCTGTACACCTTGTTTAATTTATGTTGGGAATTAAAACGGGTACCGGATGACTGGTGTAAAGCAGTTATAGTACCAATATATAAAGGAAAAGGGTCAAACGAGGGTCAGACTGCAAATACTACCGTGGTATCAGCTTGCTTAGTATTGTGGGTAAACTGTATGCTAAGGTGTTAATTGAAAGAGTTATGAAAGAAACTGATGGAAAAAATGTGCAAGCGGGTTTTAGAAAGGGAATGGGGTGAACAGATCAAGTCTTTTCCATGCGCATGATTGCGGAGAAGTTTTTGGCCAAAAACCAGAAAGTATTTTGTGCGTTCATGGACTTGGAAAAGGCTTATGACAGAGTGGACAGGAATGTGTTATGGCAAACACTGCACCCATATGGGTTGAGCGCTGGTTTGATACAGGCATTAAGGTCTCTTTATAGGGACTCTAGTTCTTGTGTCAGGATCAATGGGGTCTACTCGGACTGGTTTGGCATCCAAAAAGGTGTCAGACAGGGCTGTGTAGCTTCCCCTTGGCTGTTCAACCTATTTATGGACAGGTGTTTGCAAACTTTGAAAGATGAAGAATGTGGGTTAAGAATGGGCGAGTTAACCGTCAAATGCCCTTTGTATGCCGATGATCAAGTCATATTTGCGTCATCGGCGGCTGAGTTACAAATGATGGTTACATTAATGAACTGGGAATTAAAAGAAAGGGGAACGAAAGTGAACGCAAGTAAGACGAAAGTGATGGTTTTTGAAAGAGAAGAAAGCAAAACGGTGTGTGAAATAAGAATAGAAGGAGAGTTAATTGAGCAAGTGGATGAGTTTGTGTATTTGGGATGTGTATTTAGCAGGGATAGTAGATATGATAGGGATATAGAACGACGAGTAAATGCAGGGAATAGAGTGAATGGGGCACTACACTCTATAATGAAGATCCAGAATGTGTCAAAAAAGGCACGTATGGTAATTCATAATGCTGTGTTAGTCCCTACTTTAATGTATGGTAGTGAAAGCTGGGTGTGGCAGATGAAGCTCGAAAGTAGAATAAATGCTGTAGAAATGCGGTCTTTAAGGAATATGCTAGGGTTGAATCTGAATGACAGGGTGAGAAATTGCGTGATAAGAGATAAATTTGATATGCAAGATGATGTTGTGACCAGGATTAAGAAAGGAATGCTTCGGTGGTTTGGTCATGTAGAAAGAATAAATGAGGAAAGAGTGACAAAGCGAATTTATATGGCAGATGTGAACGGCCGAGTTAGGAAGGGACGCCCTAGAAAAAAGTTTATCGACCAAATTGGCGATATTTTGAAAATGGACCACGTTAGAAGTACCCTTAACCGACGAGCATGTATGCGTAGATATATGGATGTAAAGGAGGCGAAAGAGGTATGTCAGGTGCGTGCCAAATGGAAGTCTCTAGTCTCTGCCTACCCCTCTGGGTGACAGGCGTGAGTGTTTATGTTATGTTATGATCCAAGAAAGGTTCATATGTAAATGAAATGTTGAAGAAGCTCGTTCAAGGAAATCCAGAAAAAAATTATGTTCTGAAGGTAAAATAAATAATTTGACGTATCCTTCTAGCTTCTATAAATAAAAAAAATCATATAATGCAGTTTAATCTAACATTTGATTAAAACCAATAATTCTAAACGTTGACCCCGACAGAAATCAATCAACGGCATCTCTTTTTTTTTTTTTTTTTTTTTATAGAAGAGGGGGCAAACGAGCATGCGGCTCACCTGATGTTAAGTGACTACCGCCGCCCATGATCAACCGCAACACCAGGAGAATTGCGGGTGCGTTGCCGGCCCTTTAGAAAGGAGTAAGCTCTTTTCTTGAAGGTCCCCAGGTCGTATCGGTCCGGAAAAATCGCCGGTGATAAACTATTCCACAGAGAGGTTGTACGTGGAAGAAAACTCCTTGTGAAACGTACAGTGGTGGACCGCCAAGCATCCAGATGGTGTGGATGGTATCGGGACGTTTGCCGTGTCGTGCGTTCACGAAATTTGGCGGCTGGGATTAATCCGAACAATTCCTCAGAGCACTCCCCGTGATAGATGCGATAAAATACGCAAAGAGATGCAACATCTCTTCGCAACGCCAACTCTTAATTAATTTACTTGGTATTTATGCGAATAATTATGTGTATTATCACTGCTGGACTTTTTATATGATAGGGTTGACAAATGAACACACTGTCTCCTAATGGAAAGTGAATGCAGTTGCCCATAGACATTTGACGACTCCGTGGCGCAGTGGCTTAGCAATGAGTTACATCGCTACGGGCCGCGGGTTCGAATCCCGCACGGAACAAGTATTTGTATAGTCTACAGGTAATTGTTCCGGGTCTGGATGTTTGTCCTTGTGAAATTTATGTTTGTAAACTGCCCCCACGATACAGGAGAAAATCCCAATGTGGAGGTAACATTTTTTAAAACAAAGTAATACAAAAAATAATACAAAAACACATCCTCATCTATACTCAAAAATCAAAATGCAGATGCGTTGTTACCACTGAGGTCTAAGATTTGCACTAAAAAGGGTCTCCGGTAAATCCGGAATCCAGATATGATCCAGATTTATCTTCACGCTATTCAGGAACCTGTCGCGTTATCAGATGTCTGGCACTCTTCACGCTACTATTAGTCTCCGATCCGAGTATTTCACATTTGGCATCAACTACGGTCATACCACCATCCTTGTTATGAGATCTGACTGTCATCTTATATAATTTCCTCTATCGGGAATCGGATGATAGATCTTTGCCACCGTCACTACGCGACAAAAATCGCACGGTGGACAAGATAAATCACGGCCTCACTTACGAACGTTGCTGTGATTGTGCTGTCTGTGTTGACTGTCTAAAAATGCTTGAATTTTTTGCTGTGAATTTATAAAGAACTTCAATAGTTATAGATTAATTATTAGTTAGTTAATTTTACTGTTTTTATATGTGAACATTTTGATATTTGTAAATAAGTTAAATTCATCAAAAAAATTGTTATATCTAATTAGTCAATATTTGCACGCCTCGATAAGGCACAATGTGTAGGAAGTAGGAACTTTTATGTTTTAATAATACTCTTGTAATATCTACCTACATTCTATGCAAATAAATAATTATGAATTATGAATTGTTTCTTTTTTCGGTCATTCATTGAAGAGAGAAATAGCAACTTTAAGCACTTTTGTGAAAAGACACTGGCTCCTGAGATACAGGTTCACCTACATTACACTACTACAAGAGCTAGGGACAAAAAGCTTTTGGTGAAATAAAACATTTCTATTACATACATAAAAGGTCACGCCTAGCACCCAAAGGGGTTGGCAGTGACTACGGACATCCATTTGATACGTGATCTTGAGACACCTCTCTCGCTTCCTCCAAATTTTTTTTTTATAGGATAGGGTGACAAACGAGCACACAGTCCACCTGATGGTAAGTGGTTGCTGTGGCCCATAGACATCTACATCTATCCTCGATTACGAATCAAAATGCAGATGCGTTGTCACCCATGAGGACTAAGATTTAATACCTCGTTTCCAGTAAAAAGGGTCTCCGGTTCTCTACACTCACCATACGAAATACAGCAGCATTAAGCTACTATTTCACGCTGGTATTCTGTGAGAGCGTGGTCCTTCCCCGGTCGAGCCGACCCATTCGTGCTACAACTATACTACTAATATAACTGCAGCATGGCTCTACCACGTATATAAATCCTCCTCCAAATCCATATATCTACGCATACATGTCGTTATATGTTATACATCGTTGGTTAAGGATACTCTTAATTTCATTTTCAATAGATCGCCAATCGTCGTCGATAAACTTTCGCCTAGGGCGTCCTTTCTCGACTCTGCCGTTCACTTCTGCAACATAAATTTGCTTTGTGTCCTCTCACTCTTTCCTCATTCATTTTTTCTACATGACCAAACCACCGAAACATTTCTTTCTTAATCCTGGTCACAGCATCATTTTGCAAACCACACTATTATTATTATTATTAAGCACTGCTTACATTGGCATCGATTTGTATGAACGGCATACGGACTTTAGGTAATGTAAGGCACTTTACATAAAGACCATATACCTGCCTCGTTGGCCTAGTGTGGAGTGTGGTCACAAACGCGATTGTTAATCATGAGTTCCCGAATTCGAATCCAGGGTCGGGTCAAATTTAGTTATTGGGTTTTTATAGCAACAAATTCACAATAGCAGCCCGGAGTCCCGGAAATTGGCGGTGTTTCACTTCCGTGCCTCGGAGAGCACATTGGGTCGGCCTGATCTCTCTCCGATCTTGTCTAATTACCTTCTCTTCGTACAATAAGAGTGAAAGAATGGAGAGTGCCTTGATGTCTGAATGATGTCCTGCGCAGATGGCTCGTCTTCGTTGAGACTGTCGGCGAGACTGAAATTCGGTCTGTAACATATTATTGTTAAAGTCCATTTATTAATTAGTTTTCTTGTAATGCTGAATGTAACAGGTCCTATTAACAATTCACACCTATTTCAGTACGCTTAACTGCAAGTTAAAAATCCTAACTATTTAACTTACTTAGATCATATCTCTGCAAATTGCCACTAAGTAATTAGTTGTTGGTCATTAATTAATTTCGCTAAAAGCAATGCTCAAGAACATTAAGTGTTTCCAACGAAATCATTTTGAGCATTAAGTCACTCGTAGTGAAGATCCCAAACGCGCACATCAAACGAGCCGCCACTGACAGTGACCTTTGCTTTTTCAACGCCCGCTGATAACTTCACCTGTCGGAGACCACACAAGCCCATTACGTGCGAATTACCGCGAATGCACTGTAAATAATTGTATATTAATCTAATATTTAATTTACTGGACATAAAATTTGTTTGTGTAATTAGATAACCATGTACAAAGATGTAGTTTTTTGCAGTGGTATGTATTAGTGTTGAACCTAATTTTAGAATTTGGTGACTTGGACTCGTAGAATGAATGAATGAGGAAAGAGCTACAAAATAAATTTATGTTAGATTTACAGAGTCGACAAGGGACTTCGTAGACGGAAATGTATCCACCAAAATTACAATATTTTGAAGATTTACTAAGTGACGCTTACGCGTATTACTAATGCCCTTAACTGACGAGCATAATATATGTGTAGATATCTGGATGTGAATGAGACGACAGAGGTTTGTCAGTATGTGCCAATTGTAAGCCTCACTACCTACTTCTCTTCGTGCCAGTCATTAGAGTACTATATGTTGCGTTTAACCTCATGCCTTTTATCCCACCACTTATCAGGATCCCAAAAAAAGGTGACAGAAGAGCACGTAGGCCACTGGCCGTAGTATCCGGTTGTCGTTATGTTGCGTTGCGTTATCGTTGCCTTGATGAGTTAGTGAGCGATTACATTGAGTGAGTGAGTGAATGAAAAGGGACTTGTCTACTTATATACAACAAGTAATGGAAACCCTGTGGTTCCCGTTAAGGGTGGATATTAACAGAATTAGTATTCAAACATATAGAAATAACTTTACTTCAGAAAACTAGTAACATACAAAATTAAATTAAATTTCAATATTTTTTTATTTCATATTGTAAAAGCTTTATTAGCTATAACTGACACACACATCGGTAAAGCGGGATCTTTGAGAATACTTTTACTCCCTCGTCATACAGAGGTAAATAAAACCACAAACGATTTGCAAATAAAATTTAATTTTTTTTTAATTTAATTTATTTACAGTCGTATTTTCTGCAGTAAAGTTTTTGTTACATGTCGTATATTTGTTACGTGATTATGATTAAATTAAGTATTTACATTTTTTAAATCTCGCTAATTAACACAATCGAGAATTATATTCACAACAATTTACACAAAACAATGAAACCAATTTGCCGCTCTTCATGACGATCGCATAAAAATTTCTCCGACATTTGTAGGAATATAACTGCTAATTTTACATTTCATCCACATTGTTACATTCTTTATCTAGAAGGGTAACTTTGTTTCGAGATTAACATTTATCAGAAAAAGAAATGTTTTATAACCTGCTAATAATTTGCTGATCTTATTTTTTGTAAACTTAGTGTGTGTGAGACATTTCTATAAGTGTATAAAATTTAATAATATTATGTAGATTAAAAAAAATCCTTCTCAAATGATGGTTGAGTTTCTTTTTTAGGGTTCCGTAGTCAACTAGGAACCCTTATAGTTTCGCCATGTCTGTCTGTCCGTCTGTCCGTCCTCGCTTAATCTCTGTGACCGTTAGCACTAGAAAGCTGAAATTTGCTACCAATATGTGTATCAATCACGCCGACAAAGTGGTAAAATAAAAATTGGAAAAAAATGTTTTATTAGGGTAGCCCCCCTATATGTAAAGTGGGAAGTGATTTATTTTTTAATTTCAACCCTAACTTGTGATATATTGTTGGAAAGGTATTTAAAAATGAATAGGGGTTTACTAAAATCATTTTTTGATAATGTCAATAATTGCGGAAATAATCGCTCCAAAAGTAGAAAACAATGTGTCCCCCCCCCCCTCTAACTTTTGAACCATAGGTTTAGAAAATATGAAAAAAATTTGAAAAGTAGAACTTTATAAGGACTTTCTAGGAAAATTATTTTGAACTTGAATGGAAACAGTTTTTGTACAAAAAAGACAAAAAGTTTGTAGTATAATCGTATATGCAAGCATTTTTTTAACTTCGTTTACATATTTTATTATCCTGAACGTATCTTTTTTCAAACAAAAAAAGAATTATTAAAATCGGTTCTCGCAATCCAAAATTGCCACCGAAAACTTCTGGCATGTGTATGTATTAATTAGTAACCAAATTCCCCGAGAGATGG
This sequence comes from Parnassius smintheus behrii, assembly GCA_036936625.1. Taxonomy (NCBI): domain Eukaryota; kingdom Metazoa; phylum Arthropoda; class Insecta; order Lepidoptera; family Papilionidae; genus Parnassius; species Parnassius smintheus. The sequence continues at coordinate 50,336,211 of JAUPFT010000011.1, forward strand.
CGCTGTAGGTACTTATTACATTGGGTCGGGTATTATCGAATTGTTCGGTTGGTCTCTCCTTGGCATCGCCTGCCGCGGAACGTGCAATGTTGCACGCTCCATGTTCGCGCACGTACCCACTACCGGGAGCAGTTGCAGGAGCGCGGAGCGCTGCTGGAGCGCGAACCTTATGGATACCCACCTTTAAACTCATAAGTGGGAATACTTATTGTGACGGACGGGAAACTACGGAACCCTACACTGAGCGTGGCCCGACACGCTCTTGGCCGGTTTTTTAATTTTAACAAACAGGATTTAGAAAAGAACTTACATTCCACTGCAGCTAACTTCATACAAAAAAGGTAGCCTTCTTTGTATGAATGATACGTTGATTAACTGATTAAATGATACGTTATTACCCCTAACAACTAAGATGAATGCCCAAAGTCTTCAATTATATTTGATCATATATCCTTAAATCAGAATATAATAAGGGATAGATTAGATGGAGTCTATAGACGAAAACGTGACCTATTAACTACCAGATTAAAGTGAACGATATCTTCGAATAATATTCTATTCTTCTGTATAAACGCGATATCTTTGATGTAACGAGTAAGCTAGTTCGAAGTAAAGTTAGTTAAGCGATTTCATAATTTTTTAATTGCCTATGTTAAGGTCATTTCATAATAGAACTAACCACATAAAAAGACTTTATACGAAAATGTTTGTTCTTCAAAATGAGTTTCCTCCTCCCCCACTGTGGATTGGAATGTTTCGTATACGCTACGCTGGACATACGTAGCTTTAGTATCTTGTGCACTTTGATATTGCTTCCTGTACTCGCAACCCATAAACCCCTGTTTGAAGCGACAGTAGCCTAATGGCAGGGCGCGGACCGCGAACTCAAAAAGGTCGTGGATTCGAATCCGCCATTCGACTACTGGTGTGAACCACTCGTAACACAAGCAATTTAAGCTTACCATGAGTGGTTAAGGGGAATATTAGTAATGTTTATAGCATTGTTAATATTTAAAAAAAAACACCTATGATTTGAAATGGAGTGTTGGAGAATCTCGAAATTTTTTCTATCGAAGAATGGATAACTTTTCCATCACGATGGCGAAATAAATCACTAAAATTTGTCAACAACAGATGAGAATAATTCTAAAAATGTAATGCAATAGGCTATATGGAGCAGTGGATTAGCATTCAGTTGCGGCGCCCAGGACTGCAGGTTCGAATCTCGCACGGAACAGGTATTTGGATGGCCTACAGATAGTTGTTCCGGCTCCGGATGTTAGACCCTGTTCAATTTATGAATGTATACTGCCTTCATAATACAGGAGAAAATCCTAGTGTGGCGGTAACATTAAAAAAAAAGAGAAGGTGATAACCTCTCTCTCGCTATCGAACATAGACTTCGACTGAATTCGAAATTTCTTCCTCCTCATCTCCCCGAACTTTCTGCCTCGCACAACCAAACATTAGAATTTACTGTTGCCAGCGGTTTTTCCGGACCAATACTACTTCGGGAACTTCAAGAAAAGACCCTACTCCTTTCTAAAAGGCCGGCAACGCACCTGCACTTCCCCTGGTGCTGCAGATGTTCATCAGCGACTGTGATCATGTACTATCAGGTGAGCCGCTTGCTTTTTACCTCCTTTTCCATAAAAGAAAAGAGAGTTTCTCCAGACAACTTAATAACTAACTATATCTCATAGAGTAGAATATCGCAACTTCCTGCGCACCCCGACAGCTGTGCGGGCGCACGCTGAACGGCTGAATCGATCAAACGGACGTCATCTATTACTTACTGACGCGGGCTGGCCCTCTTTAATTACATTGGGAAATAATTGCCTAACGCTATGCGCTACGATAATTAGTAATCTGTCTATACTCGATATAGAATAACGGATATTTGTATGAATATTAGTTTATAGATCAACATCAACTTTGACGGCTCTGTAACATAATGACCAAGCGTCCTTCCGGGTGTGGGTGTTTCTTCATCAGCTCGCCCACTGCAAGATATGGATCTCTTCCACTGTAAGGATGATTAGCCTTAATCGTCACGCTCGGCAGGCGGATTGACATTCGCAGTACAACTCACGGCATGTAACTCTAGCGCTGAACGAAACGTGGAGAGAATAGCTGCGAATGTCGTATCAGTACGGGAGACGGAATGCGACTGGAGAGCCAATCAGCAAATCACAATACGCACAGCCGATCATATGCAATAATGCGTAATACAGCCAATTATGCGCAATAACGGTCACCGCTAGACTTGCGTCCGCGAGTTGTACCAGACGTCTCGCACCTTTGACACTGCTATCTTTTACGTCTGGAGCAAAAGAGGTGAATATGTGGGTATTCATCGGAAGCCATGACATTTCCCACTGTTGTCTCTTACGGCACCCAGGGACGCAGTGGGTTCTTTACTTTATATCTTTTTGTTTCAATAACCTGTATAACTAATTCAAACAATGCCTTTATCTAAAATAGTCTACAATAAAAGGTAACTGAACTAGGCTAAGCCTGTATTTCAGGCGTTAGTGCTAATAGATACACTAAAAAATATTTTCCGTTTATAATATAAAATTAATAAATTAATAAGACACCAACTAATTAGTTTTGGTTACTTTCGGTAAAATACATTATCCTATGTTATTGACATATAAAAATATCTTTACGATACACAAAACTTATACCAAATTGTGGTAAAATTAAAAAACTACTCAATGAAAAAAAGTAAACTTTGTAGGCTTTTTTTAAGTATTCCATATTTACGGATACCTACAGCCACAAACAAACAAACAAAGCTACAAATGAGTAGTCACCCTCAAGTACGTAGATCAAAGGCGTTCCAGTCTATTATATGACTGGCTCAATTACCCTTTCAACAGGAACACCTTTTTACAGGTAACAAGGCATTCCATCTTAGTCATTAATAGTGACATGATCGGCATTTACCACAACACAAACATGCAGAAAGGAAGCCCTACCACCTTGTCAAACCCAAAAAAAACATAAAACTATAAAATGATTTCAGACTTTAAAAAATATAATTAACTATAATAATATACACTGGAGAAAATAGTAGATATAATTTTTAAAAGTTTTAGATTACTATAGCAGCATCTAGTTAGTGTTTAATACCTTAAAAGTTAAAAAGTGTTATCGCACAATTCCTCATATGTGTATAATCACAAACTCACATTTATTTCGGTAAACAGTAATTCTTAAACCTACCTGCAGGCTTAGCCAAAATGAAATTATGCAATCGTTAACGATCGTAAAAAATTGTACAAATGAATTGTATTACCGATAAGTCACATGAATGTCGCGTAACCTAAAGTTGAGATGCGTCATTCCCATTCATTTTTATAGATTTCTAGTAGAGACCGTGAAAGTTATGTTTCTTAGACATTTTACGATAAATCGTCTGTTACTAAATAATTGATAGTTATATAGGCCATATTACTGTCTATTATAGCAAGCAACTTAGCAAACCTCTAGGTCTCGCTTTAATATCTAGCACGAATTTCCTAACACGGCTCTACTATCACTCAATGTTTACTGGGTAGATGAACTAAGACCGAATGCCGCAAGCCAACAGGGCCACAGCATCAGCCGAAGCATGTTGCCGCCACTGGAGGGCGAAGGGACCGCTACCTCGAGCTCCTGTCGCTGTGTATGCACCTTGAGGACGTAGCTCCATTATCTTAGTATATACCTAACAATTCTATAATTTATTTTTATGATAAATTGGAATCCCCTAGATTTTTTCTTTATAAAACTGAAATGTCAAGAAAAGAGCTTAGGTACTCCTTTCTAAAGGGCCGGCATCGCACCTGCAATCCCCCTGCTGTTGAGGTTGGTCATGGGCTGCGGTAGTCACTTAACGCCAGATAAACCGTATGCTCGTATGCCCCCTCTTCTATGAAAAAACGAACTTACAGTCCACCTGGTGGTAAGCGGTTACTGCAGTCCAAGGACACCAGCCAACTTCAAACATAGAATCAATTGTCGTCACTGAAGAGTGAGATGGAATGTCTCACAGCCTGTTATTATATATTATACTTTCATAATTATAGCCTATAATTATACTGTTTAACATCCGTATATATATATATATATACGGATCCGTACATATGTATATATATTAGTAAATGAAGAACGGATCATCATCATCATCATTACAGCCATGAAAATAAAGAAAAAAAAATAAAGCTAGATTTTTTTAATAAGATTATTACTTCATTAGAACTTACAGCAGTGCTGATAATGCCCGTGAGTTCACGTTAGCTTTATTCACAATATTTTGCTCTTATATATTAGCACAATGCATAATATGTAAGTACGGTTAGGATGTATCGAATCTTAGGTATATGACACGAAGCGATATTATATATTATTATTAAGTAATAGTACGTATTCGTATATAAAAGTATATTTTATACACCAATACGTATTTACGAGTGTAACTACATAATCGTAAATATTGGTGGTGTAAGATTACCACCGGACGTTGTAGGGTGGTGGTACCCCATATCGTCCCGTGGTTGTCGTAAGAGGCGACGAATGGAAACTGAACCAGTTGACGGACAGCAGTATCTTCATGATAACACCTCCTTAATAATACTATCTGGTATCTATCAGATTATCTATGTTGTAATCTTCTAACAGGTAATCTATGGTTACGAGTAAAAAAGTTTTTTTCTTTGGTAAATAATTCGTCCTGTACTACTTTTGCCATTGTCAAGTAACCATTTAAGAAATTATCGATTATAATGGTTTATTTAAAAACTTCTTCACAGTGCGTTAATGCGTCACGTTGTGAAGTTTTTAAGAGATTTTAACGACAGCTTTAGCCAGCAGAAAGTTGATGATGACAGTATCTCAAGGCACTTAAGCAGACACATTACCTTGAGGTTCACATTACTTGTGTCATCGTCTATACTAATAGTTCACGTGCACTGTAAGTGTAAAAATACACTTCAAACCGTTATTTTAGCAACAATACAGGAGCTGCAATCTACCATCGATCAAGTTCTCGCCAAAACTCAAAAGGTTAATCATTTCTTGCAGCATTCAAAATTTACATACTGATCGCCCTTAAGCTTTGCCTCCCTATAAAAACTTAAACTAGAAAGAGGATAAACACGAAAACACAAGCGTATAGGTATTATAACTAATATATTTAAAAAAAAAAATAGGAAACAAGCTTTGGCAAATATTAGGAACACTTCGAAAAATCAACTTAAAAATAGAGTTAATGACCATATAATTTAATATACCGTTCACTGTCAAAATGGCGTCGAAAAAACAGTGTCCTTTTGACCTTTTATTATTTGATTAACTGATTAAGAGCTATCGTATCACAAAGCCATTTACGCAAAAAGAGCATTAGTTTTTAAGTTACAAGAAACCATATTACCTTCCGCTGACATTGTCGTGTCGTGTGCAACAAAGTGCACGCAGTCAGACAATGTCCGCGGTATCAGATGACGACTTCGACGCCGCGTGTTTACGACCACCACCGTCTAATTTATTGGCGGCCGGCCGGAGATTACAGCCACTTGTTGCGGCCACTACATTTCCTCGTCCAATGCGTAGTTTAATCATTTTTAATAAGGCACTTTTAATAATTTTACATAAATATACATTGACTGGTCCCATCAGTTATAAAACGTATCTAAGGACGTGGTTTATGACTTTCAACTTACTATACTACTAATAAATAAAATAAAAATGAAAAATAAACCTCTCGGTAGGTAATCCCCCCTGGTAATTTTATTTTATTTATTAAGATATACAAACAAATGCACAAAGGTATTTACATAAGTATTATCAAAAAGGAGTACAGTATATTATTATATACTTAAATCACCGTATACCACATATTGGTATAAACAATATGTAAAGAGTTGAAGAGAAAAAGTTACTATGACGAAAGAAAACTAAGTATTAAACAGAATAAAATAATCTTGCACTAATCATATATTAAATTTGTAATGAGTACTGCTAACTTCGATCAACTAGAAGTCGGGTCCGCGCAAGAAATCCATCTCAGTAAATAAGAGCGCACATGATACGTGAGTTCTTGCACGTGAGAGTGTAGCTCGCAAGGCAATAACGGGGAAAAGAACTTTATTTGTTATAACTTAAGGTTGATTGCACACTAAATGTTATTTAATTGTTGGCATTGTAGATCGAAGACTGCTAAGAACTTATCAACATTATCATTATAATTACAGCCTATCAAGTCCCACTGCTGAATATAGGCCTCCCCTTAGATTGTCTAGTAAGGGGGATATTTGCCATAGTTGCCACGCTTGGCGTTTGCCAACCGTGGCAAATATCCCGTGGTTTTGGTTGGCAACCGCAGCTAGTTCTAGTTATTGTCAGGAAGTTACAATTGCCCATGCCGGGGCTTATTTCCCTCTGTCATTTCTTACGACACTCACTGAGGGTATTTATAACTTCACAGTAACGGCGCTAAGAAACCGAAACATGATAGAACTTACTACCTGATCTCGTTCCGTAGGTAACTTAAGAAGTAACATAAGTAAATTGGAACAGGGGACGCGCAACAGCCAACAGCACTTCCTGATAAGAACTCAATAACTTAAAAAAACTCCTGTTGCCAACCCGTCTGCCAATCATGAATATATACTGGCCTTATGAGACAGTCTACGTGGGTGGCCAACGTTCAGCTGTGAACTTACGACGGGCATACAATATATTCAAAAAGCAATTTGTAAGCCACGTTTCACTACTAGACAAACATAACCCACAACATTATTTCCCCACTTAACCTTTTCACTGTCAATGAAACGGAAAATAATATTCGTTTTTACGCAACTTATCGCAATTACAATATGACATAAATTGATTAGCCTGTTCGTCTATCTATTAGTGTGACTTAATTTCCCTAAGACTCTGTTGCGAAACGCAAGACAAGCTTGACCACAGGTAGTCACGCGAACGCCACTACTACATGAGTATTGGTCGGGGATTCGATAATTAATATGCTAATGGTCCAGCTTGCCACCCTTATGTACGTGAGAGGCATACCGCTTTAGTGATCATAGATTAAGTAGTCCTTAAATATAGTTCTTACATTTTTTATTACTCTGTGGACTTATTGCGTTCCTGTCTACTTGATCAATATACATTATTTATTATTAGTTAATGTATGAAATTACTACGTACCAAGCTACAAAAACATGATAAAATCTTTTAAAATATAATGTTAGGATATACATTTAAATACAAAATCATTAAAATAAAAGTTCAGAGGATAAGATGAATTAACCATTGACAATAACAATAACTTGGCGGCGCCGTGACGCAGTAGTTTAGCACTGAGTTGCTGCGCTGAGGGTTGCGAGTTCATTAAACACAATAACTCCTTAACCTAATGGCAAGCGGATGATGTCTATCGTCCATTAAGAATAAAAATGAAGATACGTTGTCACTTCTGAGGACTAAGAAGGAATGATGAAACAGTAAAAAGTACTTTGTGAGAGCGTGGTCGTTCCTCGGTCGAGCCAACCTATTCGTGCTACAACCATAATATGGCTGCGAGAATCCACCACAACTAAATGTTTGTTCTTGTGCAAAAAATCAATTTATTCTTAAAAATCATTGTTTTTTTTCACCAGTGTATCTATTATGGTACGACTTTCCATTGACGTCCGTCGAATTGGTGGTGGGAGGGGGGTGGGGGGAGGGCGGGGGGAGGTGTACTACTCCCCCTTTAAAGGAAAAGTTGCGGAGCCCCCCCCTTTTTGAGTTTTTTGAATTTTAATTTTGAGGAAATTTTATTTTTTATGGATAAATATTACGTGTAAAAAACCACGGGGACCTCTTGGGGGGGAAGGGGGTACCCCCTAAGGAAGGGGGAACTCCTTCACCAAAAATAAATAGAGGGACTCATTCAAAGGGATTTCTGTATCTATTTTGAGACCGCAACGTCTCCGGCGCTGCGGGAAGAGCAGCCTCTACGCCTTTGCGTAACAAATCGCAGGCATCCAGCATAACAGCAGGCGGAGGCTGCTCTCCCTACGCGCCTCCGGCTCTATAAAACCACTCTAGGGGTAGGACAGACTCGTACCACGTGGAGTCGGGGTCTATTAATTCGGTTCCTTGACATAAATTGAACCTAACCTATTTTATTTGTTATCTGCCCTAATAGGTGGGCACTGTTTTATACACATGTTTTATACAATTTTATACACATATTGCTTTAATTAATTCTTAGAAATCGTCGGTTTTACGTTACGTCCCACAAGCCGGTAAAAAACGGTAAACACTACACATTTTAATTTTAATAGCTCATAATGATAATAATTTTGTAATTTAAATATAAACTGTTAAATATATGTGTATGCATGAAAACTATTTAAATGAGTACAAAATATAATTATTTACGTAAAATGTACAATAAAATGCTACCGAACGTATGACAACTTAACTGTACGGAAAACGAACGTTCAACGGCGAGAATTCGATATAATCTGTATTAAGGATTGACGTAAATATTATAAAAATAATAGATTTTCAATAATATGCGTTTCTGCATGTTGAAATTTTGCGTGTGTGTTTACAATAGTGTAACCTTTCTGTAAAAAAAATATCGTATAATCTGAGATAGGGATTGACATAAATATTGCAAAAATAATTGATTTTCAATAATTTTTTTCTCAAAAAGTACGCTTTTCCGCATGTTGAAACTTTACGTGTGTGCTTATATTAATGTAACCTTTCTGTAAAAAAAATATCAACCCCCAACTCGACGGACGTCAATGGAAAGCTTAGCCTCTATTATTATATTTACGTTTCGTTATGCTTATGCTAGATGATTATTAAATGCGGCAATATTTATGTTTTGTAATTTAACATTTTGTAGCTTGAAATAAAATTAATCCTTCCATGATACCGCCGAAAATCTTGTCGCCGAAAAGTGCGGGTAACGTATTTAAAAAAATATTAAGACACTCGACAACGAAAATTCTTGAGTGGCAGCTGTAGATGGAGCGCAACATGAGTTCTGTGAATGCTAATAGCTCAGGACCGATTTCGTGGAAGTTTTTGGGATAGCCCGTGTTCGAAAGTGGACTTGTGACAACTGCAAGGTTGATAATGTTGATAACAGACTTAAATCTAAATTATATTTCTGTAAATCATAAATTACAGTAATATTTATGATAAACTTTTCTTCAAACGCTATTTGTATTAATAATAGTGCTTATCAGAAGGCATAGCTAAAGTACCATAGAAGGAGTTTGGATATTTAATCTGTGGCCAGCTGATTAGCGTGCGCCGCCGGCGCAACAAACACATCGTAATTTACAAGCGACGCTGACGTTTGACTGACAGACCGCGTAACGTGCACAACTCAGTGAAGGCAATTTTGCGTTCACCGGCACAACCAGCAAAACTAGCATTTATAAAATTTATTAATCAAGCATTACTTTGCACAAATCCATTATATTAACGATGTTAACAAACTAAAAAACCGGCCAAGAGCGTGTCGGGCCACGCTCAGTGTAGGATTCCGTAGTTTTCCGTCCGTCACAATTAGTGTTCCCACTTATGAGTTTAAAGGTGGGTATCCATTATGTTCGCGCTTCAGCAGCACTCCGCGCTCCTGCAACTGCTCCCGGTAGTGGGTGGGTGTTTCCATCCAAGTTCAAAATGATTTTCCTAGAAAGTCCTTATAACGTTCTACTTTTCAGATTTTTTTCATATTTTCTAAACTTATGGTTCAAAAGTTAGAGGGGGGGACACATTGTTTTTTACTTTTGGAGCGATTATTTCCGAAATTATTGACATTATCAAAAATGATTTTAGTAAACCCCTATTCATTTTTAAATACCTTTCCAACAATATATCACACGTTAGGATTGAAATTAAAAAAAATCACTTGCCACTTTAGGGGGGCTACCCTAATAAAACATTTTTTCCAATTTTTATTTTACCACTTTGTCGGCGTGACTGATACACATATTGGTACCAAATTTCAGCTTTCTAGTGCTAACGGTCACAGAGATTAAGCGAGGACGGACAGACGGACAGACAGACATGGCGAAACTATAAGGGTTCCTATTTGACTACGGAACCCTAATCAGCTAAGATCCGCGTAACACAGTAAAATAATGTGACTTATTTAGTTCAAAGAGCCCCATCACCATTAGTCGCAGCAGCACTATTCCCAACACTAGGAAAGACACACCACCGTCGGTAATACATATATGTACTTATGTTTTGCATCTACACGAGGCATCATCAGGTTAAGTAAACCCTGCGATGGCTGATCAGCATTAGTGGTGTTACGCAATTATGGTAAGGTGGTGCTCTTCAAACTAGTTCACTTATACAATTTATTTTATTATATTACGCAGATCTTAGGTAATTATTTTTTTAACATCGTTAATTTAAAAAAAATTAAAAGCTGTTCACGTGGTCGCGCTTCTTAACTTTATTACACCTGCTATGCAAATGGCAATGTAACCAACAACCAAGAATATTATACTAAATACGTTTTTATTGAACGGTTTCCCGGTAGTGTCTGTATTATTCGAACGATAAAGTTGAACGAACTGAAAGTACATGTTTTGTAATGGTAATTAGAATTTGAAATACGCATTAATGATAGTGTAGCTGTCTGTTTGTGTAAGGAAATATATCACCTCATCTCATCCCCTGAATAGTGGATATAAACTTGACCGCCTTGTCAGTCTAAAGGACGTAAACGTGGCTGCTGACAATGTTCGAGTTCCAGATCGGGCCAAAAGAGCCGATTATTGAAGCTTTCTTTAAAGAAAACTTAATAGCAGCCCGAAGTAAGGAAATTTGTCCAGCGCATGATCTCCACCCGGTCACGTCAGATTGCCGTCCTATCGGACTACGAGAGTAAGGAAAAGAGATTACACCTGTTCTTGCACACTCGGGTACTATGACACAGATGACTATGGCCGAAATTCTGTCTGGAGGTTATTGAAGTGGATATAAGTCAACTACGGGAGCTCCAGAAAAATTTGTTGATGTTGTATAGATTTTATATCAAAATTTACCAATTCCAAATTCTAACCTTCCAGTTCAGAAAAGGCACTTTGCCTAACGGCTTATATGTGTTCAATGTTTTGAAAACCTTAGCAGTATCAAAAAATATGTGAACATCGTCTTTAAATTGTGCAGACGTGGGTAGTATTTTAACTGGACGACATCAGTCGCTTAGGAATAGTGCCCGTGAAAGAATTAGCTCGCTCGTATTTTAGGCGCCTAATCTGGAATCAAACGTGGACTGTGAAAATTCTGGTTTAAATATTTAAAAGTCTTTTAAAACACTAACCAGTATCGAAGTTATTTAAGTACTTTGGCTTCGAACATTTTGATATATTCTTTTTTACATAAAACTAAGTAACAAACAAGCTGGTAGACTTACCTGATGGTAAGTGGCGACTGCAGCCCGTGGACACTTGCAACGACGTGTTTTACGTGGTAGAGCCACGCTGCAGCTATAGTATAGTTGCAGCACAAATGGATCGGCTCGAACGGAGGAGGACCACGCTCTCACAGAATACCAGCGTAATGCTGCTGTGTTTTGTATGGTGAGTGTAGAGAACCGGAGACCCTTTCGAGGCATTCCATTTCAGTCCTCAGGGATCATTTGTCGGTTGCACTTGCTACTCGCACTTGTCACTTCTCAAAATGTAAACTGGACCAAAGCCTTTTGCCTTTGCCTCTTTTATACATAGTTTTCCTGGTACAGGGAGATATTTGCCATAGTTGCCAAGCTTAGCAGGTGGATCGTCAACTGCAGAACTTTTATTGTGATGAAATTATTATAAGGAAGACGCTGCTGCTACTTAGATAATAAAATAAAATGACGTGTATTATCTAGTCTGAGATCACCTCCCTTAACTGCGTCGACTATGCCCGTTACCACTAATCTCAACACCGCTACTTCCAACACCACAACATGTGAGACACTATAGTGTCTTTCCTAGTTATTTATATAATTAATTTTTAACATTTTTAATGTAATCAATTTCCGCAAAGTAACACCGGATTCTAATTAAACAAATATCATTTTATCGAAGCACTAACGTCATAAAAATATATAACTCAAACTATTTAAACCGTTAAAAATATTAAAAAATGTTAAAATATTAAGCCGCTATAACATAGTTAGTTAGTTACAGCCCATGTACGTCCCACTGCTGTGCAAAGGTCCCTCATTTCTGAGTTGGTTTTAGGCCAAGGAAGGGTCTACAGCGCTACCTCAATGCGTGTTGGCGAATTTCACATGTCTTCGAAATATTTTTACTCATTTCTCAGACATGCAGGTTTCCTGACGATGTTTCCCTTCACCGCCGAGCAAGTGATAAGTCAGCACTTAAAATTGCAATCAACAATTTCGTCGGTACTGGCGGGGATCGCACCCGGGTTGCTCGCGTACTGTGAAATTTACATCGAGCGCTATAACATACAGTGACGGGTTACAAACAATTACAATTACCGATGGATGAATAATTAAGAACAACTAAATATGTATTTATGGTAACCCGTCCACGTATAATCGTTATAAATTGTCATTTAATTGCATTCGTTGTAAACAATAAAAGCTAACGAACATAAATTTAATTATGAAGAATGGCAGAAATGTGCACGAGGCCCGCTTAATCAAAAAGCAAATAGTAACAGGGTCTCTTCGTAGCGGCCATGCGGCATGGTCGTTTTTGTTGAAGAATATTTACGGCTTCATCTCCGACAACATGATACAAAGTGACAATATGATACAAACATACTTTATTCTATAATAAGCGCATATACGCTTTTTATAGAACAAAGATGACAACCGAGCACACAGTCTACTTGATGGTAAGTAGGTAGTTGCTGTAGCCCGTAGACGTCTATCTACATCTATCCTCGATTAATAATCAAATGCAGATGCATACGAATGCCTAGTTTCCATTAGAAAGGGTCTCCAGTTCTCTACACTCACCATACGAAACATATCAGCATTGAGCTGCTATTTGAAGTTGGTATCCTATGGGAGCGTGTTCTTCCCCGGTCGAAATGACCCACTGGTGCTACAACCATGCTATAGGTAGCTGCAGCATGGCTCTACCATGTAACAAACCTTGCAAATTTCAGAATAATTCACTAGTTATAATTTTGAGATTAACAGATTAAATGTTGTACAAATTCTCTTTAACCTTTAAGAAATTTAATTCAAACTCTGTTTCACACAAAAAGTTCCAGCTAACCCATATGGAAACTATTTACAAACATTTTTATTTACAAACACTAAATCGGTCTAATGTAAGCCATACACGCTACGGTCTACCGGAGAGGTGACCTGTGCAGGTATACCTGCGCAGGTCAATCGAACATTGGTAGCGTGTATGGGGACGTTCCGGTGTACCGCATACGCACCGGTACACCGTACAGTGTCACTAGAAAGAATTGATTTTCGATTTTGCTCCGGTCGCCTGCGCAGGTATAAAAACTGCACAGGTCTATTCCCATACACGCTCCGGTCTACCTGCACAGGTATACCTGCATAGGTAGACCTCTCCGGTGCACCGTAGCGTGTATGGCCGGCATGATACTGTACCTATTAATGATGTCACCGTGTAGTAGTGGCGTCAGACAATCCACAGCCGCAGATGTTCCCGTAGACCGTAAGAGACGACAGAGGGAAACAAAGGTGGCCAGCATCACCTTTCTGAGAACAACTTGAAATAAAAGCCACTGCTGTTGCTAACTCGCCGGCTAAGCGTGGCACATATCCCCCCTCAAGGGGCAATCAATGAGGGAGGCTTTTATTAAAAGAGTGACAAAAGAGGTTACCGTCCACCAGATAATTAATGTTTTTATAGTATAAGGGTAGCAAACGAGCACACAGTCCACCTAATGGTAAGTGGTTGCTCTGGCCCATAGAAATCTTCATCTATTCTCGACGATAACGAATCAAAATGATGCAATGCCTCGTTTCCAGTAAAAAGGGTCTCCGGTTCTCTACAATCATCAAACGAAACACAGCAGCTATAAGCTGCTATTTGTTGCTTGTTGCAATCGAGCCGACCCATTCATGCTGCAACTGTAGGTACCAGTAATATAGCTGCAGCTTGGTTCTAACTCGTAAAAACAGGTTTCGGCAACTTCATTCAAAGGAGACCACCAACGCGTTCTTGCTCCTGAGCACAGAAAAATATTACTTCTAGCGGAGCCCCTGAGAACTAAAATTATACGACTCGTAGTGTGTAAAAATCATGAGCGACACAAAATCAAGCAGTGGATCAAGTGCACGCTGTGCAAGTTAAATGTTCCGTAACAACAGCTCACTCGTCCCCTCTCCCTCCTCGCGATCTAAATTATGTATTTTAGTATTCATAGCAATTGATGGAAACACGTTTTAAGCACTTTCCCTAAAATATCTATATGAATTGAAAAAACTAAAAAAAAAAACAACAATTATAATGTTTTAAAAAAGTTCTATTGAGCTTTTAATAGATAACTTTTTTGAAAAATGCTTTAGAGTCACTATCTTTAATTGCTAGAAATAATATGATAATACTTCATAATACTACACATTCATGGTAATACATAATTTTGATGGGAAGGGATGAGAGAGGGAGGGGTGAGCTATCGTGACGGAAGTGTTGCTTCGTACACACGATTGGGTGTTGCTATTCATAAGTAAGGTTTTATTTTTCTCATTGTAACTCAGTACTTGTTTAGCTAATTAACCGAAAAGGCTCTGGTTTATATATCTGGCTCTGGGCTTAAGGCAGAAAATGTATTAAAATTGGAAAAAAATCTTTAGGCTAGTGGAACAGCATCATTGCAGTGATATCGGCTCTACGTTCTTCTGCCTACCCAACGTGGTAAATATTATATTATCATCATAACATCAAAAATCCTCCCCTGAACCTCATACTTCATAGAGAAGATAGCTCAAGAGGAGATGCACTGTCTAATTCCTTACGCTCAAAGTGCGATGGAACGGCAATCCAACAAGATCGGAGCAAAATCAGGCGCAGTATCAACGGTGCTTTTAAAAATATTTTTTGAATTTCGCGTGACACGGGATTTGAACCCGAGACTACACAGAAAACCCGCTTTTAGGACCGCTAAACCAACGAGGTATATTGATTTACTAGTAAGCGGGCCGAGCTCACACCCGTTGTCTAAATTTACTTCTATAAAAGGTATGAAAAAACATCGCTGGTGGCCTTTATTTTGACAATAGATTATTTGTTTATGTCAATTGGATAAAATAATGAACATAAAAAAACATCTGTACTCTACATCCGAATCTGAAATAACCAGACGTTATCGACAGCAGTCAGCGTGCGCGTCTGTTATCACTCTTGACAGCGCGCGTCAAAGTCAGATGACAGCGCCCGTCAAACGGCGGCCTTCTAATTCTAAATGGAGAGATTGACAGTGACGTGATATGGAACTGTCACGCCGTTTTCAGCCGAACGTTTCAGGGCTGTCGAACAACATGGACGTGTTTTGTTGTTGAAAATGTGAGAATATCTACGTTTATATTTACATATTGTCGAAATAGACGGCTCCATGGCGCAGTGGCTTAGCTTGAGTTGCAGCGCTGAAGATTCGATTCCCGCAAGGAGCAAGTATTTATATGGCCTACAAATAATCATACTGGTATGGATATTTGTCTATTTATATTTGTAAATTACCTCCACGATACAGGAGAAAATACTAGCATTACCATAACGTTTTGATAAAAAAACTACTACTACTAACTAAAATAAACTTATATATCAAACTCCGGTATTGATATATTTATAATTATCGATATATCGAAAATCCGATTTTTAAAAAAATACAGACAGTCTTTGTTTGAGCTGATCAGTTGGAATGATCAGTTAAACTGACCGTGTGTGGCGTCCATTACAAATATCCCTATGAAGCAATCTTTGGGGAAGGCCTATGTTCAACAGGCCTATGGACATATCAGGCTGAAACGGTAACAGGGAGAATAGGTCGTTGACCATGTTTTACACGGGTATGATACGTAGTTGATACGTTCGAGTTAACGTGGTAGTGACTGCCATCTTTTTTTCGTTCATAGCATGTATATAGTGTGAGCCGATGTAAGCCGGGACGACCTGTCTAAAGTCAAAAAAGATCTAATCACAACACTCTAACGGGCCTCATAGTCGTATACACATTGAACGCGTTATGTATGATACGTAGTTGATATGTTAGAATGCACCGAGATCATTACATCAGTTACAGAGTCAACAACAGCGTTGGGATCATCCAGCGAGTAGCAAACCCACCCTCATAGGTAGGATGCAAAGAAAGACCGCATTTCGTCCCAATCCGCAGACCTGTACGCCAAACACAGCGGCAGCGCGCAGAACGCAACTTCGAAGTGAGCCTGAAGGGAGAGAGAGAAGGCACCACACTCCAGATCACAATGGTCCGAAGAGCCAAGAGGGGAGTCGACGGAGACTTGATATCCATCCGGATGAGAGGTCAGCAGAAGGTCCAACAGGGAAGGTGCATGATCCTCCACATCTGGAATCAGCGTAGGCGAAGTAACCAGTTGTGTCAGACCATAGATATACCAAAGCAAGGTCATAAACAGATTTGCTCGCATGATCGGTCTTTATAGTGACCTTTAGTTTAGTGTTTTTTCGTGTGCCTGCGTTCATAGCACGTTCATAGTACCTATAAGTCGTTGTATATCGCCGAGATCAAAAAGTTTACATGATGTTTAATTTTATAAAAAATTACCTACTTTAATAAATCGTCATTATTAGTCATTTCATGAAAAACTGAATTTTCACTAGTGGTGCAACTATGGGTGACAGTCGTCCCTTACTACAAAACCGCTTATACAGAAAGTTGACGAATAATGTCAACTAATGAGCAAAGTTGACCAAGTTTAACCCTGAAACATATTACTGGGATTGATTTAATAAGACTAAAAAAGTATACATTAAAAATTAATGCATGATTTCATTTCGCACAGAGTTTTCGCAATCGATTATTTGTCAATATATAAAAAAAAGTTTTGACCTAATAATATGGAGCTTCAGATTTAATTGACAGCTCCGCGGCACTGTTGCTGAGCAATGAGCTGCAGCACTAAGGGCCACAGGTACGAATCCCGCACGGGACATGTATTTGTATGGCCTGTAAAATTTTTTTCCGGTGTGGATGTTTGTCCTTGTAAATGTTGTGTTTGTAACCTGCTACCACGATACAGGAGAAAAAACCTTAGTGCGTAGGTTTTAAATAAAAGTAGGCTTAAGTAAGTTTACAAGTTACGGTTAAGCCTTTATGCGTCCCACTACTTGCAACAGGCCTCCTATCATTCTGTATGCGGTAGAATTTAGATCGGCACTTAAATTTCAATTAATATTTTTATTGGTGCCGGCTGCGATCGGGCCCAGTTTGCTCGCGTATTGTTCTCGTAAATTTACGGCAAGGTCCTTAACCTTGAATCCATAACCTAATATGAAACCTGCTGTCCAATTGTAATTACCGTTACAGCCTAACGTATGTGAGGGTAATATGGTCATACGGTTAAAATGGTCACTTTCTTATAACACAAAAACTACAGACTTGTTTGCATAAATGGTTCTGTGATATGATAGGCTTTTATCAGCCAATTGAATATTAAGGGGTCGAAAGGGCGCTGCCTTATCGACACTATTTTGACAATTGACATTAAAGTAAATATTTTATTCGATTTTAGTATGGTGTAATGTAAATAGTTTTTTAAGTCGATTTTTCGTAGTACCTAATTATTGCCAATACCTGTTTGCTATTTTTTTTAATATATTAGTTATAGTATACGAATTTGTGTTTTTGTCTCTATACTCCTGCTAGTTTCGGTTTTATAGAGCGGCAAAGCTTAAAGTAACCATTATACCATCACGTACCATAAAACTCCACTGATGAACATCTATGTATCCAAAAAAATGCGTCTTCAACAATTCATCATTTATTTCATATAAAATTCCCTCAAAAAGGCAATCTATAGGATATTGCCTGATAGGGGGGACATTTGCCGTAGTGGTCACGCCTGACAAGCGGTTGCCACCGCAGCTATTATTGTATATTTGTTATTTGGAAGTTGATGCTGCCCAACTCCTGGGTTGTTTCCCTCTGTCGCCTCTTATGACACCCACGGGATGATATGGGATAGTAAATATTTTTATATCGTCACTATTATGTATGTTATATATAGTATAATAGTAATAAATAATATAAAAATGAGATTTCCTATGCCCGCTCCATTCCATGCAACGAGTATCCCAGCCAGCCCTGTGCTTCGTTGTTGACGTTGACGCGCGACTTGACAGGTTATTTTCACGAGCGCCAACGCAAAATCATCTCGCGAATTTGTTACGCCCCTCATGTTCAACTAAATCGGGATGAGATGTTGTGATAGTTCAATTTAAAGCTGCAAATCTAATTCGTCGGTACTATCATCTAGTATTGCCACAAACAGGCTTGCAGTCGAAGGCTTCATTCATTCTTATTGCATAATAATAAATATTAACTAGTTTTGTTTGATATTTGCGTTTACTTTTTTAACAGACATCAAAAAAGTAGCTTGTATGTTTTCTATGAAGAGGAGGATAATGAGCATACGGCTCACATGATGGTAAGTGATTATCGTCGGCCAGGAACATCTGCAACACCAGGGGAATCGCTGATGCGTTGCCGGCATTTTAGAAAGAAGTAGGCTCTTTTCTTGAAAGTCCCTAAGTCGAACCGGTCCGTGAAAACCGCTGGCGACAGTAAATTCCACAGTATGGTCGTGCGAGGTAGATAATTTCCCGTAAATCGCACGGTAGTGATCCGCTAACCATCAAGATTATGAGATTATTTCGAGTTTTGTCGCAGTACACGATGGAGTAATTCAACAGTTGAGATTAATCCAATCAATTCTTCTAAATACTCACCGTGGTATATGCGATAGAAGATGCACAAAATTGCTGCACACATACACGTCTCTTTGCATGGCCAGTGGATCACTAACTACACCCAAGAAGCACACAACTGATATAACAAAGCGCTACAGCTGTCGCTTAATAGATATATGTAATGACTTATTTACGTTGATAAAAGGGTCCACTTATACGGGCTTCAGTGCTACAGTAGGAGCACGATAGTAGCGTGGTTTTATACGTGGTAGAGCCATGCTACAGCTATATTATGGTTGTAGCACGAATGGGTCGGCTTGACCGGGGAAGAACCACACTCTCACGGAATACCAGCATAAAATAGCAGCTTAATGCTGCTGTGTGTCGTATGGTGAGTGCAGAGATCAGGAGACCCTTTTTTACTGGAAATGAGGCATTCCGTTTTAGTCCTCAGAAGTAACAATGCATCTGCATTTTGATTCTTAATCGAGGATAAATGTAGATGTCTATGAGCCACAGCATCCACTTACCATCCATCGGGTGGCCTGTGTGCTCGTTTGTCACCCGCATTCTATTAAAAAAATGGTGAAGTCGTAAAGCGATATAAAAATGCGTGAAATTTGATTTTAAAGCTAAAAAATACACAAGAAGTTCTTGTGCGACCTTTATAGAATTTGCACATGATGTAACGCGTCTGTAACTCGTAACTAAAGCTAAAACCTTATTTAAGGTATTTTACATAATATACCATAAAAGAATTACTACTACAGAATAAATGAAAAATATTATTCAAAATTGATTTTGGTATGTGATGGTGGTAAATATTTAAAAAATTTGATTGGTGTAAAGTAAGATATAATGTTTTTATTTCACTCATTTACGTAGAATACTAGTTCGAGAATCAGTTTTCTGTCAAAATATGCATTAATTAAGCTACATATTGCATGCGTCCGCAAAAACTGTAAAATTTGCTGTAATTTATCTGACTAAATGCATTAAAATCTCTAACTAAAGAAATTTGATTGTTTTTTTTATTCCTATACGTGGTAGAGCCATACTGCAGTTATGTTAGTAATATATTTGTAGCACGAATGTCTCACAAAATACCAGCGTGAAATAGTAGCTTAATGCTGCTGTGTTTCGTATGGTGATATGATGAGTGTAGAGAACCGGAGACCCTTTTAACTGGAAACGAGGCGCTCCATCTTAGTCCTTACGGTGACAACGCATCTGCATTTCGATTTGTAATCGAGGATAGATGTAGAAGTCTATGGGCTGCAGCAAGCACTTACAATCAGGTGGACTGTGTGCTCGTTTGTCACCATATCCTATAGAAAAAAAGTACATCAAATACTGCCATATAATGGCGAATTTTACAAAGCCTTAGACGTCTACTACATCCATTATGTATAACGGTTTTAGAAGAGCGCTAACGATAATTATTTTAGAACTTTAAGATCCATAATCAGCGAACTATGGAGTATATTTACCTGCTAATTTTGAGGTATAAAAGCACATAAGAAACGTTTACGATCGAAAAAATTTTGGCTCTTGTTGTAATTTGAATTAAGTTGCTCGCACTCTGTGACATTTTTGGCGAGCAATTAGACCTGAAGCTACTTCGGCAATCTTACAATTTAATATGCAATTTTAAAAATTAATTCGTAATTACTGTCAGAAGTATCGCACCTGTTTTGATATGAAGTCTCTCTGCGTTTGTTATTACAAGTGTACAGCGCAAGTACCACCTGCTTCAGTATGTATATAATGTGACATGTTGTGCGCGCTTCTGACTTTTTCTGAACGTCGGAGCTCATTAAAGTTGAAAGCTAAGGTTGTAAGATAGATTTACCTGCTTATTTTAATAAATTGAACATTATGCACGTCGGGAATCGTCATTATAAGCAGCATACTATAGCATATTTTTCATTAATTTATACATTTCAGTTCTATAAAAAGTCTCCTGCTGAACATAGGTATCTTCCAAAAATTACCTAATGTACTGGATGACCTTTTTTTACCGTCTGGAAAAAAATATGGTTTAAAATGTGAATGGAGTAGAAGCCTATGGCACTGATATTTGAAAAAAAATAAAAACAAAAATTTTGTATTAAATGAATTAAATAAATACAATCTATTGTAATTCAAATAATTTTTTATAGGATAGGGTGACACACTATCACACAATCCACCTGATGGTAAGATGGTTGTATCGCCTATAGACATCTACATACATCCTCGATTACAAATCGAAATGCAGATGCGTTGTCACCCGTGGGGACTAAGATGGAATGCCTCGTTTCCAGTAAAAGGGTCTCCGTTTCTCTATACTCACCACACGAAACACAGCAGTATTAAGCTGCTATTTTGCGGTGGTAATTTGTGAGAGTGTGGTCCTACCCCAGTCGAGTCGACCCATTCGTGCTACAACCATACTACTAATATAACTGCAGCATGGCTCTACCACGAATAAATTATCCATCTTACTTTACGCACGGCAATAAAACAATAAATTTAGTAGACATCTTTGACCTTGTCACTTCACAGCGTCACAGGCTAGGATGGGTGTGATTTGAATTTCGAGAGATTTTAATTAATTTATTTATTTTATTATTTTTTCCAGACGGTAAAAAAGGTCATCCAGTATATTGACTATTTATTACTGCTACTGCTATTGCTACTGGGAATATTTGCTATGGTTGCCAAACTTGAAAGGTGAGTTGGCAATCGTTATTTTCAATTATTTTGAGTTGTCAGGAGGGTGCGGAGGCTGCTGCCCATCTCCCTCGTCTACTCTGATACTACACCATCTACTCGTTTGATATGCGATAGAGGAACGTTTAACACCGCCGCTACACAGCTTAATACTCGGCACATGACATTACAGTACGGATCTATCTCGTAAAATATGATAAAAAGCAGAAGGTACTGCCCATTGGCAGCGTAGGATAATCCTATCCTCCCTATGAAGTTGCGTGGGAGTCAGACTGCAGACTGTGAAAACGTACAGGATCTGTGAAGAATCGACGCTCCGGGAAGTCTGCAGTCTGTGAACACGTACAGGATCGCCCCCGTCACTACATCAGATTTGATAGACCGCAGATCCTCGCTAAAGAACACCGATTCCTTCCAAGGATGATTCGCGAGGCTATTGAAATCAAAAAACATCCTAATTTCAATAGAGAAGATGGCTGGGTGCTACCATCTGCTTGGGATCCTATAATAAATAAAATTAAATCCCAACCCAAGCATACAACTGCAAGACTTCAAGATACCATAAGTTCATACTGCATAGATCGGAACAAAAGTTAAATTTTAATCTATAGTAACCGCGGTTAACTATGACATATGGACGTTGAACATCTCAGTCCTGCCCGTGACCATGAGTGCTGTAAAGCGTTCGAAACGTCGGGTATTTAAAAAGTTAAATATACGCGATAAATTCCGTAAAAACTAGTATTATTTCAATGTGTAGTGTTCGCGTAAATATAAGAAATCATTATAAGAACACATATTTTGATCACATTATTATATCAGCAAATTTATGTGTAAGTGTATGTAAGATTTTTATTACATTTTGTGTGAAGACATTCTTCGCCAATTAAAGTAGAATCGATCTGTTTATCGGAAAAGTGAAAAATTAAATAAAGCATAAAAAGGAATTGAGATTATTATAACCGTAAAAACAGAGCACTTTAAGTAACTAAGTTAGTCTTTATCCGTATTAGAATTTTTAAAAGATCTGCATTTTACGTTCATACTTTCTAAGTTTTAGACAAAAATAATAATCGTTGAGAAAAATTTCAACGCTACCTTTATAAAATTCATAACATTATGTTATAAAATGAGTATCGTAATAATTGTTCATTTTCGTTGATCGTAGTTGTCAAAATGTTTACATTATTATGTACGCATGTATTACTAAAACGAGTTTGATTTCATTTCATTTTGTTGATTATAGAAAGTTATTTTGACATGGTAGAGCTAAGCTGCAGCACGAATGGGAAGGACAACGCTCTCTCAGAATGTCAGCGTAAAATAGCAGCTTAATGCTGTTGTGTTTCTTATGGTGAATGTAGAGAACCAGAGACCCTTTGTACTGGAAACAAGGCATTCTATCTCAGTCTTCAGAGGAATGCGTCTACATTTTGATTCTTTATCGATAATAGATGTAGGTCTCTATAGGCAACAGCATCCTCTTAGCATCAGGTGGACTGTGTACTTGTTTGTATATATTTTATCCTATTATTTTTCTTAGAATATTTTGTGAGAAATTCAATAAATATTTTCATAATTCCACCATGATTCATTTACTGGTACCTTATTAAGCAGAGTTGCGGGACGGCTGGCGGTGAGGCATGAGGGGACAAGCCTTAAGTGAATGAGAACAAAACAAAGGGGACAGCGTGTTGATGTAGATTTACGTGGCTGCAGACTCTGGGTGCTCTACTGGCCCGACCTACGCACAGGGAATGCAACGAGTCGCCTTGCTAATTTTAACTTACAAAATATGATATATTAAAAAAGGCATGGCCTAAATATGAATATTGAGTACTGAGGACTCCGTGGTGCTGTGGTTTAGCAATGGGCCGCGTGTTCGAGTACTGCACGGAACAATTATTTGTAATGACTATAAATAATTGTTCCGGGTCTGGATGTTTGTCTTTGTGAAATTTATGTATGTAAATTACTTCCACGATACAGAATACCTTAGTGTAGAGTTATCGTTTAAAAAAATCTCATCATCAGAGGGGTTTACACATTTGTGAGAGGATTTTTAGAGCAGAAAAGACTCTCAAAAATACACAACTTCATTTTCTTTTGTCAGGCAAAACACACCACTGATAAAGGTGAGAACTCTTTATTAAACATTGAAAAATATCTTATTCCTTTGCAAAATCGTTTTAGTTACTTAAGCAGTCCCGAAAACTTAAAGCGTTAAATTAAGGATAATTTTTATGGTAGTAATCGGTTTTCAAAAAATTTTATAAAAATTATAGTGGTTTATTATCACTCTAGGATTCATTTAAACTACTATTTGACAATGTGTGTTATATAACTATTGTCATATAATTATTAGCATAGTCAGGCAGATCTCTCTAAACACAGAAAATACTAATGTGTTTTTTATTTTGAAACCAACGCGCGATGAGTTAATTATCTTTTTTGGTGGTACTATCGTCAATATGCCTACCAAGCATGACAAGGAAGGTAAATCCATCCATCGGAAGAGACCCGTGACCAGCAGTGGACTTTACTTTCTGATGATGATATGTATTCATTACATTTCATTTAAATATATAAGGATAATCACTTTGGTGAACAGACAAGTTGGCCATAACATTGCCAAGAGTCGTAAATGAATCTACTAACCCATATGTGTCGTACGTACGTCTCACAGGGGTGTCGTAAGAGCTGTTAGAGGGGAACTAATACAAGAGAATGAACCAGAAAGAATAAAAACTGCGTTAGCCAACCCACCTGCTAAGCATGGTTGGCAGCCCCCATGAGGCAATATATTAGGGAGACCTATGTTCAGCAGTTGACTTATTGCAGGTTTTATATGGCTGTTTACATGGGTAATTCTACGATAAATTACCCATGTAAACAGCCATATAATAATTGTTATTATAAAATAGATTTTTATTCTATATGTTATTATTTTATGCAATAAATCGCAGCATCTTAATGTAATTTATAAATAGCATTATGATTAAAATTCCAATTTAAGCACATTTTCCTGAAATTACGTATTTAAATCTGAAAAATTCTCTATCACTGTTTGTCACCTTGACGTTTTTGGTTAAACATGCAGACATTACACACCTTCTTTGTTGCAAGTGTACAGTAAAAGTATATTTAGCATAAATTTAAATCTGTGAACTTTAGTATAGTAAAGGAGAAATACTAAAATATTTGTTTATTTTCAATAATTTTCAAATTTTAGTTTTGTGCCACTTTTTTGTGTATCTACCCTGGCGACTTTCGATCCGCTAAAACACACAGAAATATTAAGCGACTATGTTCAAAATGGTTCTCTAGGACACGCATCAACGAGAAGTTGGTAACACAGAAGAAACGAGGAGTTAAATTGTTTAGTAGGCGCGATGCAATAGTGAGGTACAGTTGTTCTACAAGGTCAATGTGTCTCTCCACTGGTAAGTAAAAAAATTTATATAATTAACTTAATTTATTTTGCATTTCTCGATTCAATTCAACAATAGTGAATAGTGAAAATAAAGAATAGTAAAAAGTTGAAGAGTAACATATTATTAATCGAAAATAAACGTCAAAAAATTTAAATTAATGAAGAAACGTCTCTCCCCTACTGTATTTCCCCTGGCAAGATAACCAGAAAAGATACTCACTGACCAGGAGAGATAATGTGGTTCATTATATGTTGAATTAGTTTGAGTTCATTGTTAGTTGTTTTCAATTCGGGATGTTTTACATACATGTATTCGGCTTATTTCTTTGTTCGTGATCCGGTTTTAATGATATATTGTCAATACATTGTTGTTAATAATATTGTTATATATGAGACCGAGTTAGACGACAAATATATTTATATAACAAAAAACAATAAGATAAAATAAAATATATGAAAAAGAAATTGGCACAGTACAAATAAAGATTACCAATACCATAAAAGCATCAAAAGTTAACCTCTACTAGCGAAATAAAACAAGTCATGACTGCTCCAAGTAATAGAAACACAATATAGAAAAAATTACTGTTTGTAGAACAGCTCAATCAAAAGAAAATTATTCTACTCTTCCAAATGAAAATGAAAAACGCACTTTTAAAAGAGTTATAAGTGGAAAATTAGTAATTGAATATGACATAAGTACTACCGAACAAAAAAATGGAAGGAAATAATGAACTTGCAAAAATAACTAGTCTCCTTAAAAGGAATGAAGTAAAGCCTATTTACGTTCCATAGTTGGGCACATGCCTCTTCTCACTTTTAAGAGGGTTTTATGGGAGTAAGTGTCCATCTCATTGCCCCAATGAGATGAACAATTGTCTTCACATGTCTTCGAAATATTTATTTTTATTTCTTACAATGTTTAGTAAAGGTTAATTTTAATAATTGTTTTATTAAGTTCTAGTATCTCCCTTACCGAATGTATTTACCTGGCTTGTTATAAAGTTAAACTTACTTGCTGACTTACTTACTTACTGAGTTGCTCTTACGTGAATGTGTGCATAAAATGGACTGAAGCCGTAAGATATTGTTACGAGCTTGAGGTTCGTGACAGTAAAAATTGCCGATAGAATTACCTAAATTAACACTTTAATTCACTTTACACTAATTAAAGTTAAAAACACTAATAATTAATCACACTGATTCACTTTATTCCGCTCCGAAGCTTCGCTTGTCTCGCCAACTTCTATACTTCACCGATCGCATCTTGCAGCGCCTATAAATATAAATTAGCACCGTAATATCCGGAATATTCAAGTAAACACGCGCAAGGTACCGAGAGTTTGTCGTTCGAGTTCAACTTCTAGAGGTTTAGTTCTTCGGTTCGAGACTAGATGGCGCTGTCGGTTGAAAGATTACTGATGTCATTTTCTGGAAAGCTCCCCTCGCTCTCATCTCTGACACTAGATGGCGCTAATAACGTCGACTTAGGCGCGTAACAATATGTATTTAATCAAACAAAAAAATTCAATTAAAAATCGAAATGCAGATGCGTTGTCATCCTTGAGGACTAAGATGGAATGTCCCGATTTCAGTAAAACAGGTCGCCGCTTCTCTACACTGACCACACGAAACACAGCAGCGTTAAGCTACTATTTTACGGTGGTATTCTGTGACAGCGTATTCCTACCCCGGTAGAGCCGACCCATTCATGCTACAACCATAATAGCTGCAGCGTGGCTCTACCATGTATGAAAATATATATAAAATAAAAATAAATATGAAAAAATATATAAAATAAAAGTAAACCTAATGAACTCCACGAAACCCCTGTTCCAATATTTGAGACAGGATCGCAGGCTGGAGATAGCGCGGCGGCAGACATTTTTTGCCGTGCGCTTTTTGTTCGCGCATTCGCTTTGTGTCCACATACGCTGATAGTAAGGGACAACCGATCGGTCGGCTTTGAAGCCAAGGAATTGCGGAATGTTTTGCGTAGAATAGAATCTCGTTATACTAATATACGATTTAAATATACTTGCCTTGAAATCTTTTTATTGAGAATATAAAATAAGTTAATAAACGCGATGAAATCCTCCCAGAATATCTTATAAACCATTTCAATTATTATATAATATCAAAAAGATGTTTACATATAAATATATAAAAAGGTGTTGTAAGACGTTGACCCATTCAATACTAATAGCTTACCACGCAATATCTCAAACGCCATTTCGATTATTGTTGATTAAAAATATATTCGCTAATTAATATCGCTTCCCATTCGCGACACTAAGTTGACACGGCGCGTCGCGATACAGCACTCACCTGCTCATTACGGAATTTAAAAGTGGTGCGCGTGCGCACGCATGTTCGAAATTTAAAATTTTAAACACATTTCGTCGCTATCTGTCATCGGAGGCAGTCGCGTCGAATGTATTGCTCCGAGAAATCGATTAAATCTCCCAATGCGGTGGTCAACGTAATAAACCGTCCCTTAATAGCATTGATAACGACCGAATTACACTTGTAGTGTATTCATGCATACCGTGTTAATAAATATTTTACTATTACTGTTATGGTTACCTACATTTTTTTCTTTTTAATATGTAAGCGATAAATTATTCGTATTTACGATAGCCTTCAAAGGGTTAGTAGTTATTTAGTATATTAGTAGTTATCTAATATCTGTAATAAATTATTAATAACCGTCTGTTTCTATCGGCACAATTACTTTTACACAGATGCCAATGTGGTCTTTCGAATATTTTCAACGTTCTTTCATTTTTTGATTTTATCATCATCACCTCGTAAAAGTTAAGATTTGCCTTAATTGCCTTAGATGCCTTAACTGTCAAGCTTGGCACCCGCTAAGCATGACAATTAAGGCATCTCTTTAATCCACCTGAATTGATAATCGTACTACCAGACGTCTCACACCTTTGACGCTGTTCCCAGTCGCCGATCTGATTATTTTACTTCTGGTTATCACTAGGTGGTTAAAGGTACCATGTGGTCTATCCCATAATCGCTACTTAAAGCCACCGAATGAAATCATTTGATGGATTCTATAAATCCGATCCGTTTGAAATATGTAACGTTCATAAAAAAGGAAAATGTTATCACAGATAGCTCGCAGTTCACCTAATGGTAAGTGGATGTTGTGACTTACAGATATCTAAATCTAACCTAGGTTTAAAATCAAAATTCAGATGCGTTGGACTAAATTATGTTACAAATGTCCGCCCTTTGTATTCTTTTAACATATGTTAAAAGAATACAAAGGGCGGACTTAATGCCTTGAGGCATTCTCTACCAGTCAACACATTCACCATAACGAAACACAGCATCATAAAGCTAGTATTCATTTTGTGAGAGAGTTGTCCTTCCCCAATCGAGAAGACCCGTTCGTGCTACAATAGTGCAGCAGTGTTGCTCTGCCGCGTGTATAAAAATCTTACGTTCTTTTTAAGGTAATACTTTAATTAAATAAAACACAATAATTAATACCGTTCCATTCGTAATCTAGGTAGTGAAGTCTGTTTGAATTGGAGACTTCAACCCAACCAGACCGCAATTTGGCACCTATTGGTTATGTCTAGCAGTAAAGTAGTAAAGTTCAGTCAGTTTGTAAAATGCCCAAATAAGTAAGCAATATGATAAAAAATACTGCGATTTATGATTTATGAATAAATTCCGTTACTTATTGCACAGGGTAATAAAATATAGGTTAGGTTATGACCAGACAATGTGGTAAATAATGAAGTTTAAATCAGTATTAGTTACATAGCCCCATTTGACTTGTCATTATTCATATTATAGGGCATTATAAATAGTGTCCTGAATAATCAAATGGACCATAACATATATATACAAACAAATGATGTTGTTAATGAATGACAAATAAATATGTACAAAGGAGGTATTATCATATTTATAGTATAATTTAAATTATTGATTAATTTGTAAATATCTCAGTGTTTTACACCCTAAAGGTAATTTCCGATTACTTAAAACCCTGTTATTAAACGAGTTTAATCATTATTTTTTGTATACTTTGTTAATTTGTTATTTGAAGCGGGCAACAGCTGTACGTCTGATAACAAGTACAATCGTAGAGTAACTAACAGAAAAATAAAATTATTTACTGCATTGTGTGGTCATAATATACGAGATTGCTGACCATGAGGTCATGATTTCGAATGCCGGGTCGGACCAAGATAGATTATTGGGTTTTTCTGTCACTAAATTTTCCATAGCAACCCAGAATTAGGAAGTTGGTGGCTTTTCACCCTCGTGCCTTGATAAACACGTAAAGTAGGTGGTTCTGCGCCTGATCCCACTCCGGTTGTGTCAGATGATCGTCTCTTCAGACTATAAAAGTGAGTGAATTGTAATTTCAACGGAGTTTATGCACACAATCGTGCACTATAATCCTTTCCTGCGCAGATGGCTCTTCGTAAAGGCTGACCGACGTGATCGAAATACTTTTATTTTAATTCGGAAAATGTACGTACGTAATAGCAGTATGTAATAAAAGCGTAAAATGTAGGTACGTACTACGTCCATTTCAAAAAAGGAGGGGTTCCTTGATTCGACTGTGTTTTTTTATATAAATGTTTCGCGATATCTTCACCAGTTGTGAAAAGATTTCGATGACTCTTGTTTTACTATAAGTTAAGTTATACCTTAAGGATGGGCGATTTAATTTTAAAGAAAAAATTTCTTAGAGTGGAAAAATCGGTTAAGTTAAGTTAGTAATGCTTAGGTTATTTTGACGACATGCATAGTATATATACTATATTCGACGTTATATTATATATTATACGAGAGACATATTGCTGATTCTACTCAACTAATCAAACTATAAAATAAATTAAAACCTGGCTGTAGAAAACCATATACTACAAAAATATAAATGTTGCAAAAAAAATATTTTTACATAATTTCCAATAGCTTCTGAATTTAGTCTTAATATGCTTTTAAATATGAAAGGGTCTCAAAAGGGTATATTAATTAATTTTTTAAAATAAAATAAAATCTAAACTACTACTGCAAAAAATCAAAAAGAAATAAAATAACTTTTACATAATTTAAAATAAGTTCTGAATTCGGTGCTAAGAAATAATGTATTACTTCAGAAGCTATTCAATTGTGTGAAGCCTTTTACGTGGTATTTACACTTCAGCTATATTATGGTTGTACACATCCATGCTCTGCTCGACCGGGAAAGGACCACAGAATACCAGCGGGAAATAGCAGCTGCTGTGTTTCGTTTGGTGAATGTAAAGAAACGGAGACCCTCATTACTGAAAATGAAGCTTTCCATCGTAGCCCGCAAGGATGACAACGCATCTGCATTTTGATTCTTAATTGAAGATAGATGTAAGTGTATCCATAGCCTCTACTTACTGTGTGCTCGTTTGTCAACCTTGTACCTACTATAAAAAGTATTTTTTCTTTTTAGTATTTTGAAGATGATTTTACTTCATTTTTTAAGTTTAACTATAAAGTATCATAATTGATAGAATCGGGTGTTACTTTGCGAAAATTCATTATAATAAAGATTAATATCAAATCGCAACCATCCGCTTAATTAAATACAATGATGTGTCTTAGCGGTCAGCCGCCGTAGAGTCTCCTGAAGATGCCTCTTGGATGCCAATTGGAGGAGGGCGGGAGGTGCTCTTCAATCCAGGTAAGACACATCATTGTATTTAATTAAGCGATGGTTGCGAATTAGATACTTTATCTTTATTACGAGTAAGTTTTTTATGAGTCATTAAACATAATATAAAACACTCTCCACAGGTCAGTAACATCTCAGTCAATGTAGGTAACAGTAGAAACAAGTCCCGAGCGGTCTAAAGACCCTGTAATAGGCCGGTAATAGTGTGAAACGGTTTAGAACGCGTGTTAAACGGCGTAACTGTGAAGTCTAATTACAAATACATACGGACACTAACAATTAACTTTAAGGTTTATATGTTACAATGTTTAAATACCGTAGTTAATAATAACGGTTACTGTTGATATTTATAGCACCTTTAGACCAGTAGATACTTAGATCAGTACGGAACGAGCTAGGGACAGATCGTTTAGGGAAAACTAAACTTCTACGTAGGTTATCATACGTCCGACGTTCAAGGGGCAATCTGATTTTTTTAATCACCAGCTGATTAGTGACCGACAATACGGTTTTCGCCATGGTCGGTCAGCTGGTGATCTTCTGGTCTACCTCACTCACAGATGGGCGGAGGCAGTAGAGTTCAAGGGGGAGGCATTGGCCGTTAGTTTGGACATTGCGAAGGCCTTCGATCGGGTTTGGCACAAAGCGCTTCTTTCGAAGCTCCCTTCCTATGGGCTTCCCGAGAAATTGCAGATCGGAGCATCAAGGTCGTTGTAGACGGTGCAAGCTCCGATTGCAAGCCTATTAATGCTGGTGTTCCACAGGGCTGCGTGCTATCGCCAACGCTGTTTCTTCTGCATATCAATGATATGTTGCATACCCGTAACATTCATTGCTATGCAGATGACAGCACTGGTGATGCTCTTTACACCGGCCGAGCCAATATTTCTCGGGAAAACGTCTCCGAGTGCCGGGACAAACTTGTGTCAGAAGTCGAGTCTTTGCTGAACAGAGTCTCGGATTGGGGACGACTAAATCTAGTCCAGTTTAACCCCCAGAAGACACAAGTTTGCGCGTTAACCGCTAAAAAGAACCCCTTTGTCGTATCCCCTCAGTTTCAAGGCACTCCCCTTGTTGCCTCAGCCAGTATCGGAATCCTCGGCGTCGACATATCGAGTGACGTGCAGTTTCGTGGTCACTTGGAAGGGAAGGCCAAATTGGCCTCTAAAAAGCTTGGCGTGCTCAGCAGAGCGGGACAGTATTTCATGCCGGCACACCGCCTGCAACTTTACAAGGCGCAGGTTCGGCCGCACATGGAATACTGTTCCCATCTCTGGGCTGGGGCTCCCCAGTACCAGCTCCTTCCACTTGACCGCATCCAGCGCAGAGCGGCTCGAATCGTCGACGACCGAGTGCTTTCCGATCGGCTCGACTCACTGGCGCTGCGAAGAGATGTTGCATCTCTTTGCGTATTTTATCGCATCTATCACGGGGAGTGCTCTGAGGAATTGTTCGGATTAATCCCAGCCGCCAAATTTCGTGAACGCACTACACGGCAAACGTCCTGATACCATCCACACCATCTGGATGCTTGGCGGTCCACCACTGTACGTTTCACAAGGAGTTTTCTTCCACGTACAACCTCTCTGTAGAATAGTTTACCACCGGCGATTTTTCCGGACCGATACGACCTGGGGACCTTCAAGAAAAGAGCTTACTCCTTTCTAAAGGGCCGGCAACGCACCCGCAATTCTCCTGGTGTTGCGGTTGATCATGGGCGGCGGTAGTCACTTAACATCAGGTGAGCCGCATGCTCGTTTGCCCCCTCTTCTATTAAAAAAAAAAATCTCAAACTGAAATAATACAAATATTTATTATGTAATATATCCACACAGTTGTAGCAATTTTTTTAAATATAAAGTAAGAACCTGTAAATGGCAATAGAAAATATAAATATATACTAACTTTATAATGTTACAATGTGCTTTTTATTCTGCAGACAATAAAATAAAAAACTGACTTACTACTACTAAATTGCGACACACGCTAAAAAGGAGTCCATATAGGTCCCACAGCTGGACTCGGACTTTGTCCCAATAAGTTTTTTTAAACTGAGAGTTCTTGTATAATTGTACACTGAGTGTGATCACGACCGTCGAATAGCGCATTCGAACCCATGACTTATACTATAATAGTACAACTACCGATCAAGTTAAGTGTGGCCATTTACAGCCAAAAGCTGTGAAATCGGCAAGCGGCAGCTTTTACTCCCGACTGTACTCAAAAAATATATCTATATCTATATCTATAGCCTAATAAATATTAGGTGGACTGTGTGCTCGTTTGTCAACTCTTCTTCTATATTGACTTTTACTTTGAATGATTGTCACAAAATCTATAATTAATCAGTTTTAATTTTCATTATTTATCAGCCCATAAAAGTCCTTTACCTGCACCGGGCTTGTGCCGTTTCTAACTTCTTGACGGCTCCGTGGCGCCATGACTTAGCAATGAGTTACAGCACTGGGTACCGTAGGTTCGAATTCCGCAAGGAACAAGTATTTGTATGGCCTACAAATATTTGTTTCGGGTCTAAATGTTTGTTGTTTTGCTATTTATGTTTGTAAACTGCCTCCACAATATAAGAGAAAATCCTAGTACATTAAAAGCCAAAAAAAATCACCTGAGTTTGCGATGGACAAGCAGTTACACGTAGAGCCAAGCTGCAGCTATATTATAGGTGTAGTGCGAATGGGTAAGCTTAACCGGAGAATGACATCACAGACTACCGGTGTAAAATTGCTGCTATGTTCCGTATGGTTAGTGTAGAGAACCAGTGGCCCGTTTTGCTCGAAAGGAGGCATTCCATTTCAGTCCTTAGAGGTGACAACTCTGCATTTCGATTCTGATGTAGATGTCTATGGGCCACTGTATCCACATACCATCAGGTGGCCTCTGTGCTCGTTTTTACCTTTATTCTACCAAAAAATAAGGATCGCACCTACGGCCTATTACTGGTCTGGGCATTGAAAATTTACTTACTAAACTAAACTTAAATAAAATGATTACAATATTGGAAAATCATCGATGATATATTATTCATCGGAGGCCATGAGATCTTGCGAATCATGTGACATTGGCCTTCTTAAGACACCCATGGAAGAAATAGAGCGGTAGATTCTCTTACGGCACCATCACTTCATTAATTACAACGCATAAAAAGGTTACTTCGGTAGGTACATATTTGCCGCATTTGTCACTCTTAGCAAGCGAATTGCTTATCAAGAAGATTTTTCTGCCCATTTCCTGTTTCATATCCATGTCGCCTTTTACGTCAAAGACGCCACAACTACACGGTTTTCACTTAACTAATTAGCGTAATAATTACATGATTTCATTTCGACTTCTTTCCACGAACGGACAACCAGACAGTCGGCAAGCCACGACCCAATTGTTGTCGATTCCACGCATTCGAACTAGATTTCGTATTTCATAATGTGTACAGTAAGTAAATGGAATAATTTGCCAGCATATATCTTTCCAAACGATGTCAATGTGAGCATCTACAAGTTAATAGTAAATAACAGTACAGTAAAGGTATACCTCAAAACTTGTAAACAAGATTATAAAAGCAGTGCGCGCTGCCAGTGATGACATATGAATCTGAGACAGGTCTTTCACGTCTGGCCGTATGAGTAAATCAAGGTCACTCAGCGAGCAATGGAGACAAATATGCTCGACGTTTTTCTACGTGACATTGAAATTTGAGAAGGATATTCTCAGTAGAACCAGAGTAACTGACATAACCCAACGGATTAGTAAGCTGAAGTGGCAATAGGCCGGCCATATAGCTCGAAGAACCGACAACTAAGGAGAAGAATGTTTCTCAAGTGGCAACCTCGTACTGGTAAGCGAAGTTTATGGCACCTCCTGATTAGATAAAGCGACGATCTGGTAAGATATGCAGGAACTCGATGGATGCAAGAGATTCAGGACCGTGCTGTGTGGAGCATACCTTCATCAGTGGACTTGTAATGTGCTGTAATGATGACAGTGAATAGGTTTTATGATCACTCACCACCAGGTATGGTTGTAGTCAAGCAATAATAAGTAAAAATATTATTATTTTATTAGTTATTTCGCCTGTTTAGATATCTTCTTCAAAACAACTCATCAAAAATGCAACGACCTCTTGCGCTCAGTTCGAAATAAACGAAACAAAAACAGCGTTCATGCCAATTCATTAAAACTTTCCCAGTGAAGACCTCTGAACCCCGCCGCCCCTACTATTTATACCGACGTAGTGAAAATTTCTCGCAACTGGCAACACTAACGGCGCGACAACGAGCCAAAGTTAGATTGCAAGACTATAACGCGCCGCTCCTCTCGAAGATGAAGACGAGAGCTTTTTAACAGTTGGCAACATTCGCTATTACGTCATAATTTAAGGCTTTACTTTTGACTTTGAAAGGCCTTTGGCGAGTGAAAAAAGTTTAAATCGTTGAAAGGTAAAATTATACGCTTTCGGATATTTGCATTTCTATTTTTTTATGATCTTCATTATATATTTTAATCAGTTTAATAATCTAAGTATTTCATTATTTATTTTTATGAAAAATACTTTAATTTTTCAATCATTTTGGATTTTGAATAAAACTGAGGAGATGGACGTCCCTATATAAACGTTAACCCTTGGCTTGTTAATCAATAATTTTCGTCCAATCTAAGCATATGAGCTTACTGTATCTTGAAAACTTGCAGTGGAACGCTTGGGTTTAGTTTTAATTTTATTAATTACAGGATCCTATGCAGGTGGTAGTACTTAGCCTCCTTCTCTATTGACATTAGGATATTTTTTAAATTCAATAGTCTCACGTAACATCCTTGATAGGTATTGACGTTTTTTAGCGACAATTTGTGGTCTATCAAATCTGGTATAATGGCAGGGACTGTCTAGGATAATGTCACAATTAAGTTTTAAATTGGTAAAATTAAACGCTATAAAATCCGTATTAAATAGTGTCATTCAATTTACAACTTTCTGTTAAGGTACGGTTATAGACATAGTCACACACACATAGTACGTTTTTTTATAGGATAAGTTTGACAAACGAGTGCACAGTCCCTGTCCATCTGATGGTTAGTGGATGCTGTGGCCCATAGACATCTACATTTAACCTCGATTAAGAATCAAAATGCAATATGGAATGCCTCGATTCCAATAAAACGGGTCTCCGGATCTCTACACTCACCATACGAAACACAGCAGCATTAAGCTGCTATTATACGCTGATATTCTGTGAGAGCGTAGTCCTGCCCCGGTCCAGCCGACCCATTCGTGCTCCAACCATAATTTAGCTGCAGCGTGGCTTTACCACGTGTGTAATTGTGTAAGTGTAAAGTAGATAGGTACACACTATATTCTCTAGGTGGTAGATACTCCTTTTCTGCCTCCGAGCCCGTCTGTGTATGTACCACACTCATACATATTTTTGCCACTAAATAGCACTGCTTTGTCCCGGTCTGAAGGGTCAAGACTTCCAGTATAATTACAGGCTGTAGGGTATTCCGTCTCAGTCCTCAGAGGTGACGTATCTGTAGCCTCTTTTGTTTGAAGTTGGCTTCAGGTGTCCGTGGACTGCAGTTACCACTTACCATCTCTTATGGATTACTCTGTGGCAACCCAAGTGACAAGTTGTAAAATAATAGCTCCCAACGATTTAGCAAAATTAAATATTGTAATTTGATAATATCCACCTCAATTTTTAGTTACAGTTGTTAAATAATACTTAGTTGTGTTGGTAAAATAAGTAAAAGTCATAAGTATTTTAATTATATAGTGTTTTGTGTTTCAACTAAAAGTGACAGCTGTAGGTAACGAACATCGTTTGAACTTTCTGTAAGTTATTGTAATTTTCTTGTTATCCCTTTAATATTTTAAGATTTATCTTTTAAATTAGTGCAGTTTCGGATTTCAATTTGAATTATTTACCTGATAATTTAATTTGAGATCTGTAAGTAGACCCATAGATCTAGATATTAGCTTACTCTGTTTCTTCGGTTTTCTTTCTTTGTTTTCTTTTGCTATTTACACATAATAGTAAAATGAATACACGCAACGCCAAAACGCGCCAAATGGAGAACCAACTTCAAATGGCGCTTCTAGAACTTAAGGCGTCAAAAGAGCAGTGTGAGCTGTTGCTTAAAGAAAGGGATGACAACGAAAAGGAAATAATAAATATAATTGCCAAAAATAGTCAACTAAAAAGTGATATGGTTAAGTTGCATAAAGACTACACAAATGTTTTAAAAGAAAGGGATCAGCTTCAGGAAACAGTCGATGAGTTTGACCGATGCAGCAAAGAATATGAGGAATCCCTCAGATTAATTGCTGCATTGCAGTTGCAGTTAAGTGAGGCTAATGAGCAGATTTTGCAATTAAAACAATATTTAGATGAATTGAAAGTGTCCCAAACTCAAAGTCTGTTCAATGAGCTCATAGAATGTAAATCATCAAAAACATTGCATCCCTCCACAACAATCGATTTGACTGGTGATGATTTTGTTACATCTAGAACAGCAGAAAGGATTACATGCAGTAGAAGAAAATTAAAGAAATACATAAAAATTAATAAATATGTTAGGAAAGTAGAAAAGTTAATTAAAACAAAAATTAATACAAAAAATTATATAAATATATGTAAGGAAAAGCATGTATTAATTAATAAACTTAAATTATATGCAATTGAGGTGGAAAATATGAAAAACTGTTATGAGACTGAAATAGAGTGTCTCAATTCAGAAGTTT
Organism: Parnassius smintheus behrii; assembly: GCA_036936625.1. Classification (NCBI taxonomy): domain Eukaryota; kingdom Metazoa; phylum Arthropoda; class Insecta; order Lepidoptera; family Papilionidae; genus Parnassius; species Parnassius smintheus. Next base: position 50,373,713 of record JAUPFT010000011.1, read on the forward strand.
TGTCGCTTAAAAACTCCTTAGAGATTATCTCCAATAAATATGCATCGGCTCAGGTTGAGATAAAAGAACACATATTGGCCATGAAAGATCTGGTAAAGTCATGTAAATACAATGAGGAGCGCTGTGACTCCTTAATAAAACATCAGAGTGAGAATCAACGCTCCATACCATGTTCGTCGGGGACAATATGTGTAAATAGCAATGACTCCTTATTTTCACCAACACTCTATGACGGTGCCATAACACAGGATAAAAACTTAAAAAGTAGTTTAAATATTAAAAAACATAAAGTTATTATGTATTGTGATGACATAGGTAAAAATTTGGGCATGATGTTAAATAACCATTTGAAAGGACAATTGATTAGTAATTATTGTATGCCTGGAGCATCGTTTAGTCATATAATGAATAAAGTTTTAACCAGTAAGTTTTCTCCTAATAGCACATTAATAATTCTTGTTGGGAGAAGAGGCAATGTAAACAAAAATCAATTATTAAAATATATTGATTACCTCAATACATTAAATGTACATAAAATTATCTTGTTTACATTGCCTTACATACAGGGTTGGCCACAAGAGAATAAAATAAGATATGATTTAAATTTATTAATGAATAATTTATCATGTAACAATAATTTAAATTTGACATTTAATTGTAACAATTATACCAATAGAATTAATTTAATAGATATTAATAATTTAATTAAGAAATTTTTGACTACAGATAGGTATTACCTATCCAAATATAATTTAAGACAGATAGCAAATGTGCTATCTTATTATTTATATATTAACTCAGCCAAGGACTTGGCTACCCAGACATCTGCTCCTATTGAGCAGCATAATGATTTGACATGTAATTTGGAATCCGTTCCAAGTAATTTAAATTAGAAAATGAGACAATAGAGGTAATCTCTAGCAGTTATAATAATTTAAATAATTTAGAATGTAGCTTACAAATCCTTAATAGTTGCAATTGTATAACTCCACAAAATGATATTAAAAATTGTTTACACCTGGTGCATCAGAATATACAAGGCATGATAGGCAAAGAGCTAGAAATTGAATTGTTTTTAAATAGTAACAATATTCATATTTTATGTATTACTGAACATTGGTTAAAAGCTCATAATTTAATGTTTAACTTTAGTAATCACCAGGTGCTCAGTTCTTTCAATAGAGAAACGATTTTAAGAGGTGGCTCCTTAATTTTAGCTAGTAAATTATTATCATATAAAGAACGTAAAGATATTGTGAGCCTCTCTGTTGAGCGAACTGTAGAAATGGCATGTGTTGAGTTTGAGCACCTCATTGTTGTGAGCGTTTACAGACCCCCATGTTCATTATATGATACTTTTGAAAAAATTATGGAGGAAGTTTTCGCTAAGCTTAATAAACAGAATAAATCTGTTGTAATATGTGGAGACTTTAATATCAATCTCCTAGAAGCTTCCTCCACTAATATTAAATTTAGATCATTGTTTAAATCTTATGGTCTTTTTAATTTATTTTTGGAGCCAACACGTATTGCTGAATCTAGTGCCACATGTATAGATAACATTTTTACAAATGTTAAGCCGTTCAATAAATGTATTATTCAAAAATTGAGCTCTGATCACTGTGGACAATTTGTTTCATTACCTTATGTTCACAAAAAGCAAGTAGATAAAAAAGTAGTGTTTGTTCCAGTAAATGCACATCGCTTGGAGAAATTTAGAAGTAACATAGTAAAAAAACTTCCATTACTTTCATACCAAAATAATCCAAATTTTTTGTATGCAAAATTATTTAAGCTCATTTGCAATGAATTTAATAATACTTTTACTTCTAAAACATTCTCCTTGAATAATCGTAAAGCATTTAGTGAATGGGCGACGGTAGGAGTCCATAAGAGTAGACAAAGGTTATATGAACTTTACAATGAAAGGTCATATAATCCTAGCGTCGAATTTAGGGAATATGTAAAAAAATATTCCAAAATATTTAAAAGAGTGTGCTACTTAGCCAAGTCATTGTATTTAAGCAACAAAATAAAGACTGCTTCTAATAAAATTAAAATGACATGGAGTATAATTAATAGTGAAACTGGTAAGGTCAACTCTCGCAATTCAAACTACCAGTTAAGTTTTAACAATAAAGTAACTAAATCAGATCAGGACGTTGCAATGGTTTTTGAGAAATATTTTACTGATATTCCGATGTTAACCACTAAGTCACTGAATTCTTCTCCTACCGTCGCCGAATCATTACTTAAACAAAATGTAAATGTGTGTACAAAGAATTTTACATTTCATAAAGTTTCATCAAAAGATATTGTAAAATATTTTAAGACTATTGATATTAAGAGAACCGCCGATCTGTGGGGGATTTCTGTTAAAGTTATTGCGTCTATAATAGATACAATCGCACCTCAACTATCTATTATTTTTAATAGTAGTATCAAATCTGGTGTGTTTCCTGATTTAATGAAGCATAGTAAAGTAATACCTTTATTTAAATCTGGTAGTACATTGGACCCCGCTAATTTTAGACCTATTTCTGTACTGCCAACACTTAGTAAAATTTTTGAAAAAATTATTCTTGATCAATTGTTAATTTTTTTTAATGTAAATAAATTACTACATAAAAATCAATTTGGTTTCACAAGGGGTCGCTCGACAACTGATGCTGGTGTTGAGCTGATTAAATATATATTTAATGCATGGGAGAATTCACAGGATGCTTTGGGTTTGTTCTGTGACCTATCCAAGGCCTTTGATTGTGTTCACCATGAAACATTAATCAGGAAACTTCAACACTACGGTGTAAGAAATGATGCTCTTAAATTAATTATTTCATATTTAAGTGACAGAACACAAAAAGTTGTTATTAATAGTATGTGTTCTTCCGGGTCGATTGTACAAATGGGCGTGCCTCAGGGCTCAATTCTTGGCCCCTTTCTGTTTCTTGTATATATTAATGACTTACCTTACATAGTAGGGGATAACCATGATATAGTATTATTTGCTGATGATACTTCATTAATTTTCAAATTAAAACGACAGTTATTAAATTACGACGAAGTAAATAATGCTATAGCTAAGTTAGTCATTTGGTTTAATGTTAATAATTTGCATTTGAATGGAACTAAAACTAAATGTATGAAATTCGTAACTCCTAATGTTAAACATGTCAATACTAATCTAATTTTAAATGGGGAGGAACTGAGTTTTGTTGATACCACCATTTTTCTTGGAATCACACTGGACGCAAAGCTTCAATGGCTCCCCCATATATCAAAACTAGCTAGCAGACTTAGTTCTGCAGCATATGCTGTAAAAAAGATTAGAACTCTTACCAGTGTTGAAACAGCTAGAATAGTTTACTTCAGTTATTTCCATAGCATTATGTCGTATGGTATTTTGCTATGGGGACACGCGACTGACACTGAAATTATATTTATTTTACAGAAGAGGGCCATTAGAGCAATATATAATTTAAAACCAAAAGAGTCACTGAGACAAAAATTTAAAGAAATTAATATATTAACTCTGGCCTCTCAATACATTTATGAAAATGTAATGTACGTACACAAAAATAAAAGTAGTTTTGCGAAAATAAGTGATATTCATTCTGTAAATACTAGGAACAGACACAAGCTGGTAGTACCAGTTACTCGACTCCACCGAGTCAGTGATTCATTCTTGGGGCGATGTATACGCTTTTACAACAAAATCCCAGAAAATATACAAAATTTGTCATACACAAAGTTCAAAAATGTTATTAAACTAAGTTTGTATAAAAAGGGTTATTATAATATTAAGGAATTTATAGATGATAATAACCCCTGGGAAGGGTGATCGCTACCAAGCTATTTCTAATTTGTCTTGTGTTGTTGATTGTAAACATGATTGTAAGCTATTATTAAAAAAAATAGTCCCGCTGGGTTTCTTGCTGGTTCTTCCCAGGACAGAGGTTTTTTTGCGAACCAGTGGTAAATTAAAAAAATGACTTTCAATAAGTATTTTTATAATCTACATTGAATAAAAAAGTTTCTATTTCTATTTCTATTTCTACTTCCATCAGGTGGACTGTGAGTATTTTGTTACTTCTGTTTCGTAATAAAAACACTTACTAGATAGAACATGAAATATAGTTAAATAATTTTATACGTGGCATTGCCACGCTGCTTCTATATTATCGTTGTATCACGAATGAGTCGGCTCGGCCGGAGTAGGACCACATTCTCACGGAATACCAGCGTAAAATTGCAAGTTCAGCTTAGCTCAGTACCGACGATTCTTTTTACTTCAAACGGGGCAATTCATCTTAGTACTCAGGGGTGACAACGCATCTGCATTTTGATTCTTAATTGAGGATAAATGTAGATGTCTATGGGGCGGGCCACAGGTGAACTATGTGCTCTTTTTGTCAACCTTATTCTCATTGCTTTTTATTTACGACCAGTTAGTACACGGTGCGTTACTGCCACAAAATAAATAATTGTGGAAAGTTCGTTTTAAATTGGAAGAATTATATAATTTAATTAGGAATGATAATATATTCAATTAAATTGCATGAGATATAACTTTCAAATTAATTTGTCGGTACGATACGCGCGCCATCTACTGTAAGTTAATTATTATATTATTCCTATAATCTTCGCGCAAGTGCAAGCAATAAGTTGACAAAGTTTTAACAGAATCTGAAAACGGTATATCAGCGCATAAAATACGAACAACTAAACTCAATCCCTTCATTACAGCCTAGTGGACTACTCCACTGCTGCACACAGGCTTCTCCTGTAGATTGCCGCATAGGAAGGATTTTGCCATAGTTGCCACGCTAGGGTTGGCAACCCAGGTTTTTACTATTTTGAGTTGTTACCAGGGAGACGCTACTTCCCGTCTTCTTTTTTTACTTTCCATCAAGTAGTCAACTTATTTTCAAATAATTAATTGTTTTATGTTTTGTAATTGGTCAGTTGTGTTATTTCTTTCTTTTCTATGTAATCCGAAACAACAGTTTTCAACATCTTATGAGATTTTTAACAGTAGATAAATATGAATGGCTTTTTTTTCGGAAGTACACTTAATATAAAAATAAAATAGTTTTTGCCGAGGCTTCCACCGCATGCTGGCCGGAAAGGGACATATTCTGTTCAAAAAAGACAGACCATTTATTACAGCTCTTTATTATTATAACTTTTGCCCGCGACTTCGTAGTAATCCGAAATAATATTATTGTTGCTGCAACTTACCACTGAATGACATATTAAGTTCTATTTAGGTATACCTTATTTTAGAGAATAAGGGTGACCAAATTAACGGACGTCATAGAACGGATCTGTAAGCTCAGAGGCTAAGAGGTTTTGTGGCTCGAAGAACCAGTGGGAATTAAACTTTCTCGAGTTGCAGTATAGCGGTCACCTAGCAGCACTAGTTGTCAGACTTCACTTGCCCTCAGACATGTTGTTTGACTGCTCAGAGTCTGGTCTAGTCTGGTCTCAAATCTCGGACATACTTTCCCCATAAATTTATATTTAAATAAAATAAATAAAAGAAATTCCCGGAACCGCGTGCTTTTCATGGCCAGAAAGGAAGGGTGGCAATGTGAATAAATAATTGGTAGAAATTAATTTATTTTATTTTTCCGGGCCGATACCATACAACGTCGACTAACAACGTCTACCAGACTGTGTCCATTTCAGCGCATTTGGCGCTAGATCTAATACAATTCTAGGGTCTATAGCGCTTTTTTAAATATCTACGCGATAAAAATATCTAGTAGACTAGTAGACTAGATATTTTTAGCAAGTAGATATTTTAAAAAAGCGCTATAGACCTTAGAATTGCACCAGATCTAGCGCCAAATGCGCTGAAACGGCAACAGCGCCACGAGATGATACAGGGTAGTAGAATCTCTTACGCCGCTGCTACATGTCCTCATCCTGAGGTACGAAAATCTGATGACAGTTTACACGCTTGTGATGTCTCAGCAAGCGTCCACATATACAAGCGCGTAAACGGGGGTGCTTCTCTTGGCTTGCGTGAACTTGATGGAGCTTGTCGCCGTACGCCGCGTCACGCCGTTCCGGGTGCTTCCAACAAGCACTTACGACGCATTCTCACGTTGGTTGGTGCCCGTTTAGCAAAGACTACATTCATAAAAACATGTAAATGACTCCCAAATGCGAGCCTGTATAACGAAAGCTTGTGGAAGCTTGCTAAGACTGGGCAAGTTTGTAAACTTAGCATAAAACTTATTCCATTACTATCAAGATTTTTACAATTAATTGTTTTCCATACTCTTAATACTGTAACTCCAGTCAGGGGGTTTTCATGCTGGTCTACCTTTCCGGTGATCCTGTTATGGATATGAATGGCGACCCCGGCTCCCCGAGCTACTGTTATTCTCATACCTTTCCTGCCGAGATAACAGTATCCTTACACCTACGCTCCTACCCCCAAACTTCTTTTTCCTTTACCCAAAATGGTAGCTTCCTCTACCAACAATAGCATACCCAAAGAGGGTTGGTGCCAGGCAGGCGGCCGACTGTAAAACTTTTGCCAAATCCCATGCAGTAAACTTATGAATATTACGAGTTGTGGGATATATGACAGGGCTAGGGCGTACCCCGCAGGCGACGCGCAGGGGCAGCACCCGGCTCCTGTGGGAAGTGGGCAAGGGTTGTCGCACCTTACGGAGCGGGTGCGACGTAAGAGGCGAGCCCGTAGAGAGAAGAATGTCAGAGTGAGGTTTGCAAGCTGGAATATAGGTACGATGACTGGAAGAGGAAGAGAGTTAGCAGATGTTTTGAAACGACGAAGAGTGAATGTTGCCTGTTTGCAGGAAACAAAATGGAAGGGCAATAAAGCAAGAGAGATTGGGGAAGGATGCAAGTTTTATTACTGTGGCAAGTGACGGGAAGCGAAATGGAGTAGGAGTTGTGTTAGATAGTGGAATGAAAGAACGAGTGACAGATGTGAAAAGAGTAAATGACAGAATGATAGTTGTTAAATTAATGATTGAAAACAAAGTAGTGAATGTTGTAAGTGTGTATGCTCCGCAAACAGGCTGTGAAAAGAGTGTGAAAGAGAAGTTTTGGGAGGAATTTGATTGTATGATGATGGGAATACCTGAGAGTGAGGATGTTTATATGGGAGGAGATTTTAATGGACATGTAGGGAGAGTGAATGACGGGTATGAAAGAGTACACGGTGGATGGGGGTACGGAGTGCGCAACCGTGAGGGGGAAGTTCTTCTGCAAGCAGCATGTGCTTTCGACCTGGCTGTAGTAAACACGTGGTTCCAAAAACGAGATCGGCATCTTGTTACTTATAAAAGTGGCCACCACGCGACACAGATCGACTATCTTCTGTTAAGACGGAACCAAATCAAGAGTGTAAAAAACTGCAAAGTGCTTCCAGGTGAAGACTTAGTATCCCAGCAACGAATTCTGCTGGCTGACATCTGCTTAACTGTTTGCCTCAACAAACATAAGGATCGTCCCCCACCCAAACTAAAGTGGCATTTGTTGCATAAGGAGGAGTATGCAAGTGAATTTAGAGTGATATGGAAGGAATGAGTGTGAATGAGTGCTGGAAGGAAATGGCTGATTGTATCCGAAGTGTGGCAAGGAAGGTGTTAGGAGAAACAAAAGGGAAGCATATGATAGATAAGGATGGGTGGTGGTGGAGTGAAAGTATTAGAGAAGTTTTGAGAGAAAAAGAAAATGCCTTTAAAGAATGGCAGAGCGTAGAAGACTAGAATGAATCCATAAAAGAAAGTAAGAGAGGGGCGTATAAAGAATGTAAGAAGAGAGCGAAGAAGGAAGTTGCTATTTGTAGGGCAGAGGCGCAAGATAAATTATATCGGTCCCTTGAAAGCCCCGAAGGTCAAAAACGACTTTTTCAAATTGCAAGAGCGAGAGAAAGGAATGGAAGAGATGTTTCACATGTAAAATGTATAAAAGATGATTCTGGAAGGATTTTGACTGACGATGAAAGTATAAAGAAGCGATGGAAGGAGTATTTTGAGAAATTAATGAATGAGGAGAATGAATGGAATGGTATGCTTGAAAACCCACCAGTGAATATGGGCTTAGTGAGAGAAATTAGTGTGGAAGAAGTAAAAATGGCTGTTAGGAATATGAAGAATGGGAAGGCAGTCGGCCCAGATGGAATACCAGTAGAAGTGTGGAAGTTGCTGAGTGCGGATGGATGGAAGTGGTTGAGTTTATTTTTCGGTAAATTGCTGCAGGAAGAACAAATACCTGAGGAATGGTGCAGTAGTATACTGGTCCCCATTTTTAAAAACAAAGGAGACGTTCAAAACTGCAGCAGTTACCGGGGAATAAAACTCATGTCACATACGATGAAAGTCTGGGAAAGAATAATAAAGAGAAGAATGAGAGAAGAGTGTGAGATAACACAAAACCAGTTCGGATTCATGCCCGGTCGAGGTACGACAGATGCCATTTTCGCATTACGCCAATTGTGCGAAAAGTACAAGCGCGTGCATAAAAATCTGCACATGGTTTTTGTCGACCTTGAAAAGGCGTACGATCGGGTTCCCCGTGAGGTTTTGTGGTGGGCGTTAAAGATGAAAGGTATGCCTGGGAAGTATGTGAGGTTAGTCCGTGCTATGTACAGAGCATCCCGTACATGTGTACGATCTGCCGCGGAAACTACGGGCAGTATCGATGTGGCGGTAGGGCTGCACCAAGGGTCGGCATTGAGCCCTTACCTCTTCCTACTGATTATGGACGCTTTGACGTCGGACCTGCAGGATGAGGCACCCTGGTGCATGCTCTTTGCCGATGACATCGTGCTTGTCGGGGAAGAAGGCATCGAGGTACAGAGTAGACTGACGGGGTGGCAACAGAGACTGGAAAGTGTTGGCTTGAAGATCAGCAGATCCAAAACCGAATATCTGTGCTGTGATTTCGGCGGTCTTTCCAGTCCTGTACCCATGTCGTTGGATGGCGCTATACTGCCTACCTGCTCAGATTTCAAGTACCTCGGTTCCCTCATTCAAGGCGACGGCGGAATAGATAGAGCTGTGCAGCATAGGATTAACGCAGGGTGGATGAAATGGCGACAGGTCACAGCCACAACGTGCGATCCCCGAATGCCAATAAGGCTGAAGGGGAAAATTTACAAATCGATCATCCGACCTGTCGTCATGTATGGAAGTGAATGCTGGGCCGTCAAGAAGAAGGATGAAAATAGACTGCATGCGAATGAAATGAGAATGTTACGATGGATGTGTGGTGTGACAAGGATGGATAAGATAAGGAATGAGTATATAAGAGGAAGCCTGAAAGTAGCGCCAGTGGTAGAAAAGGGGAGAGGAAGCAGATTGGCATGGTTTGGGCATGTGATGCGGAGGAATGAAAGTCATGTCACAAAACGAGTGTTGAATATGAATGTGGAGGGACACACGGGCAGAGGAAGGCCGAATAAAAGATGGATGGATTGTGTGAAGAGTGATATGAGAATGAAAGGAGTAAGTATGGAAATGACGGCTGATAGAGAGGAATGGAACAAGAAGGTTTACTGCGCCGACCCCAGATAATGGGAAATGGTTTAGAGAATGATGACTCTTAATACTGTAACTAAATTTAGTTAATTTTAGCGATTCAGTCGAAACCGAAGTGGATGAAAACACATATAATTTGATTCGAATGTTTTATAAATTATATTTATTTTGTGCGCAAATATGAGTCTTTGGGAAATGACTACATATTTGTGCCATTTGCTGTAGAGACTATCGGTCCGTGGGGTCCACGTGCAGTGAAGTTCCTAAAGGAACTGTATCCATGGCTGGTCGTCGCTGCTGGTGATAAGAGGGCTGGTTCTTTCATCGCTCAAAGGCTAAGTATAGCAATGCAGCGAGGAAACGCAGCCAGCGTTCTCGGCACGATACCACGGGGAGCAGGTCTTTAAGACAATTAAAATTTTTAGTTTTAGTTTTTCTATACCTATTATAGTTTTTTTTATGTTGTGTGTTATGCATATTGATTGTAAATATTTTGTAAATTACAAACTGAACTTAAACTTAGTGAACATATTTCTTTACATAGGTGAATTTACAACTGACGTAAGATACAGCTGTCACTCTTTTAATACTCGTATTATCTTTAAATGTTTGTGGTAAATAATTCTGCTAATATGAATAAAAAATATCTGTATTCTCATATAGCTGTTTATTGTTTCTTGAAGGCGATGCAATATAAGACGCAATAATTGGGCTTGCATGAAGAATATAAGTGGACATCTTCGTCCATCTGAAAGAAATAGCTGTTAGCGATAAGACCGCCCATTTTACTACCTTTTCACATTTTGCATTCTCTTTTGTTCTCTTCTATTTTGTGTTTTTGGTGTATGCAATAAAGAATTATCTATCTACGTAGTTCAAATGTGTTTGTTCTATATATTTTCTTATATTTTTTACAAAATTTCTAAGTTAAAAATATAATATAACGTAAAAATAAAAAACTTAATGTACATAAATGTATTTTACAAAAAAGTTTTATTTCGTTTGGCTGTATAGACTGCTTTCGCCATCTGTTGGCGAACTTGCCGAACCAAAAGTTGTTTGACATTTAAAAATTTAGGTTAGGTAGTTCAGAATCAGAATTTTAAGTTAGTATGACTTATTCCTAAATTTTGAATTATACATAAGCTAAAATACTACATAATAATAACAAATAAAACGAAGATATGAATTATTTAAAAAAAAAAAACATCAAATGTTGTTCATATTTAAATATAAAATTGACAAAATGCAGGGGCTAAACAAAATCCGCTTAAAGTAAAATAACTAAAATACGATACGTAAAGCACTATTCCTTTTAAAAAAAGACAGTAAAGTTGGTACCTGATCTTGAATGTACGATGCACCTCTGGTCATCTGCTTTTTTATTTATCATGTTTAATTAAGCGAATCGTGGCTGGATGCCCATTGTCGGACTTACCTGCTCAACGATTTAAATCTGCTCCCACCGACCGGTTACACGGCCTGTCAACCACCTTTTTATTCTTCAATAATTTATTTACTTTTCAGTATTCCACAACACACAGCCATCTATGCACAATAACAAAACTTTGCTTATTACGTGCATTCGCAACAACACTTGTGCACAACACAAGTTTTGCAAATGTTTCCATCAAATTTTAGTATTTATTTAGAGTAAATACAATACGCGTGTAATTTTGGAGCTTTTATTTTTCTTTATATTTGATTTTACATTACCTGTGAGGCTTTAACATTCACGCATTCAGTTTTACAAAATTGATAACTCATTACGAATGAAATGTTGTTTCGCATGACTGACGCGAATTTCGCGTTTCGCGCCACACGTTTTAAACATTCAGCGCATCTCGTGCGTTTGCTGCTGTCGGTGCGATCCGTCAACGGCCGGAGGCGGGCCGCCGCCGAGGGACGGGCCTCGAACGTAGTCGGGTAACTTCGTGACCGCATGGCTCTTTTCTCGCTCACTCAGTATCTGCAAAGTGAGCTGAGTCATAACAGTGTAATAATATTCTCTGACATTTTATTGAATATATCGGTTCAAACGGAGAGGTAAGTGGAATTTATGTGTACATATTTACAATTATATGATTGGTTATCGATATTTTTTTCTGTTCTGTAACTGTGGAATCCACTGACAATAACTACAAAGCTGTTTATCATTGTTTACACGCCGTCTGTACTTAAGCGTAATTTAGCATATTTAATAAGTTTTACAAAGAAAAAATAATGATAAATCAATTAGAGAAAATTATTTTTCATCTATAAAGACCAAACTGAGTAGGTGTGGGGGGTGAAATAACTATTTTAACTTTTAGTGGTTATAACCTTAAAATGTATGTGACGTTTGGGGTTCTCCTCGTCACTCAATAGATGGCGCTAGGAGTGGGGGCGGAGTTAACTAAAATCTATGCTAGACGAAACGTGTATCGTTTTCGATTGTTCTAATTGAAGGTGAAATTGTGTAGAATAGTTTTTTTGTTATTGTTTTATCAGTTTTGTGGCAATTACTAAAATTTGTAAATATTATTTAAAACCTTTGGCAATCGTATATTTTGTGTTATAAGCGCTAAAGTAATTACTAGTAGATATACTAATATCAACATTTATTAAAGATAAAGCTTATGTTACTAAAGAAAAATAAATTATTAATAATTAATATTATTCGTGGTAGACCCTCGCTGCACCGTATTATGGCAGTAGAATGGGTTGTTTGTACCGTGGTAGGAAACCGCTCGCAGTTCTCTGCGTACCACTGGCATAGCACCGTGCCAATGGGGCTTTTATTGAATGACGAGAATGGAAGCCCCCTTTTCTGGTAATTGAGGCATTCCAGCTTAGTCTACAGGGATAGCAACGCATCTACATTTTGATTCTTATTTGAGGATATAAGTAGGGTTTTATGAGCCACAGCATCATTGCGTCTTCATGATGTAAGATACAAAACATCGCAAAACCACCATTTTTCTCTCGAAAGTGACGGAACTGGCACGTCTTATGTAACTATGCAGGAGTTTAATCCTATCTAGGTATTTTTACGTGTTGATGTTCCTAGACTGTTACTAATTTATTTCAATCATAAACAATTAAAAAGTGCAATGATATAATTCGTATTCCGCATATGTGATAAAGAATTAAATGATTATTATTAACATGTACCGTCTTACATTAAAAAAAAACTTAACTTCTTATACATGGAACTAACTCTAAAAACTTTTTGTCTTATCATTAGATAGGTACTATTTCTGTGGATCAAATACTTCAAACTAGTAAATAAATTTACGAACGGCTCATAATCACATTACATCAATTATACCTATTACTTGTATTTACAAACCACTAAAATTGTTTTGACTATAAACGATAGAGTAAACTTTCTTAGCGTAAGAGAGTATACTATACGAAAAATTTCCTATTCAAAAAGAAATTCCACAGTCGGCGTAATGGATCATCTGCTGAGTTCCAAGCTATTGAAAGTGTATAGCATTGATCCGGTAGTTGCATCAACATGATGTACTAACGACAAAAAAAATTCAAGGTTGTGATTAAATTGTCATACCGCAAAAATATAAAAACAACAAACAATTAAAAATAAGTATTTTTAATATATTTTGAAAAACGTTGTTGGGATCGTAGGATCTTCTTCTTTTCTTTTCTTGCGATCAAAGAAAAATAAATAGTAGAAACGGGTCTTACAGTGGTCATTATAATTAGGTAATATAAATTATTATTAGATAGACGTAAACTTTTCCACGCATGCACCAGTTTTTTTGTGCTAGCAGCTGTGCAGGTCTAGAAAGACCAGTATCTCTGCGACCTGTAAGATCTATTGTGATCGCTGCTATAGCTGTGCTTACTGTCCCATGTCAGCCATGAATTAACGCAGTTGCTTAGCTGTGAGCAACATTAGTTCTTCCGGGCTAAGTAAATATATAGTTTCCCGGATGGGTGTTACATTTGCGCATTAACACCTGCACATTCTCAGTTATTCCTTCACCCTCAGTCGGATTTTTTCAAATTGAATTAACAAAGAAAAAAATTCCACCTGGTAACTGAATACTGCAGCCCGTGGATACGTGCAACCGATTTCGATTATAAAGAATATATACGTTGATGACTAAAATTAAATGGAACGTGTCATAGCACCCTTCTGACTAGAAACGGTAGAACGAAGCAAATACTCCCATTTTGTGGTATAAGATGGTAGTACCTTTTATTTAGCACAATTCACGACTTTTTCTTATAATTAATATAAAAAACTGCAGTGTATTAAAAATAGAGTATTCTAAAATTAATCCTCTTTTTTGCGTACGGTACAAAGCACAGTCTTAGGTCTTTGAGGGTTGAATTTTGACAGATTTACGGCATGCATGGCCGTCGCCCATAGCTCATGTACGCACCCCGAAGGTTCTGGCTGCGTACTCACTAAAACAGGACGTTAGTTATTAATCTAGGATTTTTAATGTTACCGCAAACACATTCTCAGTGCGTTTTTATTAAAATAACAAAGGCAGTAATGTAAAAAATTGTTTAATATCCTTCCACGCAGGAAAAGAAATAATATTAACAGTAAGCTTATCAAAGTGTAACCGTCTACAGAAAATGTTACTGCGTCTGGACATAGACGTAGACAGAGTTTCGTTAGCAATGACACACTCACAAAACACTACCAAAATACATTAACACAATACACAAAAAGAACATAAATACAAAAGAATATTTATGCGGGTACGTAATAAACTTATAAAGATAATAAGAAAAGCATGCATCATGCACAAGAGTGCAAACTTGATTGTGAATGTGATCTCTTACATAGCACAAACAAATAGATCAATAAAAAAATACCTGATACAAAACACTGACAGTCGGGGAATTCCCGATTGTACCAACCATTACATCACTTAGATATACTACAAGCTCGTTGTACGTAGAACGTACTAAACATTAATATTTTTAAGTTGTAGATAATTTTCGATAATATTACATCAAGATATCAAAAATTTCATCCTGTCACCATGAATTAATGCCTAAATTAAACGCGTTGTAATCCGTAAAATTAACTTTATTATTATTATAAAACCGTTATCCGTAAGTTATGAAGCCAAATCAGGACTTATGCTGCAACGAGTGTTTCCGGCAACCCTGATTTTCAGCGAAGTCCAATAAGTGTTGTTGTGCGTATGAGCTAGTAACAGTCCTTATGACAAGATGTGCTATAAAAACTAGTAGATAGTAATTTATTACAATTTGTTTTATATTTACAAGCATAAAAATTCTCCGACCTTTGTAACTCGGTAGCCTGCAGTATATTTCACCATGGCAGACTGCCGAGTTGCTAAGTTTTAAGATTGTTTTAAGTTGTAAGCTGAACCCAACATATAAAGAGGTTTTCTACGGACTATTGAACTTTTCTTGGTGAAGCCACGCAGCTTTACCATTTTACCATGGTTGCAACACGAATTTGTCGGCTCGGATTACCAGTGGGGAAAAACCTGTATTCCGTTAAATGATGTACCTCGTATGTTGAGTGTAGCAATTTATAATTATTTATTTTGTAGGTTATTGCCCTAAATGATAGACATATTTAATATAAAAAAATTCCAACCCACAGGGATATCCTTTTATAAACAATAGCGTCGGACTCTGCCTACCTCAAAACGACGAGATATGTTTATATTTAAACTCAAAACTCCTATTTCAACTGGTACCACTTGGTAGTTTAATTAACATGGTAGAGTCACGCTGTAAGTGTAGGAAGGACCTACGCTCGCACAGAATACCAGCTTATAGTAGCAGCTGTCGAACTACTGTGTTTCGTATGTTCGGTTAGTACGGAGACGCGCAGACCCTTTTTAAAGATAACGAGCATTGAGGTATCACTTACGCTAGTAATATAGGAATGACAAACGAGCTCACACTCTATCTGATGATAAATGGATGCTGTGACCTACAGACACCTACATCTATCCTCGAATAATAATCAAAACATAAAAGCATTTTTTCACTGAAAACCGGGGCAAACTCGTTAAAAGTAAGGCGATTTTCGGTGCACTTTCCATATGAAACACAGCACCAATTAGCTGCTATTTCATACTAGTGTTGTGTGAGAGCGTGGTCCGTCCTCAATCCTCATTCGAGCTGATCCATTCGTGCTCAACCGTGGCGTTGCTACAGCGTAGCTGTTCCACGTATAAAACGCTTCTGCATTTTGATTCTCGATCGAGGATATCATCTAGCCTAAGTGTCAATGAGTAGCAGTATCTACTTACCATCTGGTGAACCGTGTGCTCGCTTGACATCCTTTAATCTATAAAAAACTTCGGAACGGAAAATTTTAAATTGAAGCAAGCAAGCGGAATCTGAATTTTATAACAAGTAACTGTAAGCTGTTCATATATAAAAAAAAAACATTTAAAACATGATACCATCACGTGTGTGGCTTTCTTTTATAACAAATATTCATTCACGAAATAAATATCGGTGTGATTTATCGCAACAACGCTCTCTTGCACAAGTTGCCTTAGACAACAGAATTTTTAAAAAAAACACATAATTTATGAGTGCGCCACAATACGCGTAATGCATCACTCATCATAAAGGACAGATTATGTCTGTCTCGTTCGGCAGATTTACGAGCGGCTTGCATAATAGTGCATCTGTGAAACACAAAACCGACTGAGAATAAAAACTTTCACTCGCGTCGCATAATGCACGTATTTTGTTCCACGCAAAGATGTCGCCTGCGGACGGAAACCGGTGACGATATTGATAGAGATATGTCAATACGGCCCTGATTACCGTTTTTCGCATCGTCATCATTACAACCCACCATAAGTCCGCTGCTGAACATCGGCCCCTATCAAGGAATATCCCGAAAAATACGTGGTAGAGCCATGCTGCAGCTATATAAGTATTATAGTTGTAGCACGAATGGGTCGACTCGACCGGGGAAGGACCACGCTCTCACAGAATACCAGCGTGAAATAGCAGCTTAATGCTGCTGTGTTTCGTATGGTGAATGTAGAGAACCGGAGACCCTTTTTACTAGAAATGAGACATTCCATCTTAGCCGTCACGGGTGACAATGCATCGATTACGAATCGGATGCATTGTCACCCAAAAAGGATATATGTAGATGTCTATGGGCCACAGCAACCACTTACCATCAGGTGGACTATGTGCTCGTTTGTCACCGGTATTCCGTAAACTACCTGTACGTCTGACCAAGTCGGTTACCGCTCGAGAACATTCCTTCCGACCGCTTAAATTTCCTTCGCGCTAGGTATATGGAAGAAGACCATGTCACTATTAATCTGATGGCCTATGTCTGTTTCCCTGATTGTTTCGTGGATAATATCCGTACCGTCGTAGCAAGCGTTCTTTGCTTGCTTATATCTTTATTATATAAAAATCTATTGTTGTCGGTTAGTCACGCTAAAACTCAAAACAGGCTCGACCGATTCTGATGAATTTTTGTGTGTATTTGAATGGATTCCTGGATGCTTTATTCACACTTGGACCCGGTAGCTGGATCGGTAGGTGTTGCTGTTTTCGAGATCCAGAAATCACAAGTGTGAAGCCAGGGCGTATCGCTAGTACTTAAAAATATTTGGCTAAAATGAAAAAAAAATATAAATAAAAATTATGATTACGGTAATATTTTACTTAATTGCACCCAAGAAGCCAAGTGGTAGGGCTGAAAGGACACGTCATTCGTATATATTTACACTGATTGTTCTATTGTGTTCATTTTCGTCGTAATAGCCAATTATTTTGCTCCTTGAGTAATATTAATCACTGGTAGGGTTCTACCCATTTGTTAAAACTGCAAAGCACATGTACTTTTAGATTTAATATTGAAAATGTTTTAATTAGTTAGTTAGGTATTTGACACTGAACGTACGTGTGTAATTAGAGAAATAAATGCTTTATCTATCAACTTAAAATGCAAGAACATATTTCTTTAAAATATGGATGACACGAGCACACAGTCAACCCGATGGTAAGTAAAAGTGGCCCATAGACATTTACATCTATCCTCAATCAAGAATCATACTGCAGATGGTTTAACACCCCTGATAACTAAGATGGAGTTTCGGTTCCAGTGACAAGGGTCTCCGTTTCTCTACACTTACCATACGAACCAGTAGCATTGAGCTGCTATTTTACGCTGGTATTCTGTGAGAGAGTGGTCCTTCCCCTTTTGAGCCGACCCATTCGTGCTACCACTATAACTGCAGCGTGGCTCTACCGCGTATAAATAATAGAATATAATCATTATGTTAAATCGTCAATACATCATCCTTCAACCATTTATCTTATACATATACATGTACAGGCTGTTTCAAAATAGTCATAAGCCCGTACAATATAATATACCTAAGCTAATTAATAATAAATCAACGCTCCCCGGATTATCCGTGACGCAGCGGGACAAATGTTTCCGGTCGCGGCACGAAACGGCCTTTTTATTTATTTTCATTATTTTTATTTACGAAATAAAAATTTACGATCGTGGAGACCGCCTTCCGAGAGATTTAGCGAGTGTGTCATAGACTCGGACTGAAAAGTCGATCTGAATTGAATTATGAAAGGTTTTAATAGGTTGCGGTTTTGCGACCGAAAGCTTGTCATAAATTTGTATTATTTTTCCAATTTCCATTGATTTCATCGGATTTAATTTTTCGGATGTTTTTAAGGAAATTTAAGTTATAAATTTACTTTAGGTGTCAGAAAATTAATTATTGTTATTGACGAAAGTAAATGTACACAGCACAAATCCCTACTGCGAGAAACTTACAATTTAACGATTTTCCGCTAACAGTTACCCTTAACCTTACTAAAATCATATATCTATATATTTTCTAATTTAAATAGTATCTTTAAAACTTGTATTATAACTAGTATAATAATCATACCGTATACCCACCCCTTTTAATGTATATGTCGCAGCCAACTAGCTTAATTAGCCGTTCAATCAACAACCTAGCCTCTTACTAAACAGTGCCGTTGAATGAGCGGCCTGAATGATACTCAGCCATTTGATCAAACAGCTAGGCAAATGACTTGGATCGATGACGTTTCATTACTTGTGTAGCCTGTTCATTTTCATTTAGTTCCACTTTCTGCCACCTGGCGCTGAAACTCTCCAACCTGCCAATAAGGCGTCGGTAAACAACAAATTTGATGATGTTTTCCAAAGTTCAATGAAAAATAGTACAAGCTGTCTCAGCCACCTATCTTAATTAGCCGTTCAATTAACAGCTTAGCCTTTTTATGTTCAACTAGGGATCTGAATGATATTCAGCCGCTGCGTCTAATACAACATTGCAACTTCTTGTAGTATCATCGACACGACAGTAGGTTAGGGTGCGGCCGCCAGTTGAACGGCGCTGTTTCACCCTATCGTGCGAATGGCCTAAGCATTAGCCAGCCAGTTTATTAAATGTTGTAACAAACGCTACGACTGAATATCATTCAGGCCACTAGTCGTACGGCGCTGTTTAGTAAATAGGCTAGCCTGTTGATTGAACTGCTGATTAAGCTAGTTGGCTGCGACATATGCATAAATTGTAAACGGCATAGTAATATTTTCTGCACTAGGAAAATATTAAACTTGATACTTTTTAGCTTTACACTTGGTAATAGACTCTTTTTCTCTTAGTACTATGGGCTCGTCAGATTAGCTTCCCATCCTATTGCTTAGTTCTGCCTTCAAATAGCAGCTCTTGTACTGCTGTGTTCCGAATTCCGATCTGAAGTTACAGTATAGTAACATGCTGTGAGGAATTTCATCTTAGCCCTCAGAGGTGAAGAGGGTATCCTTCTTAGTTTTGAGTTGGTTGAAGGTGCCCATGGGCTGCAGTAGCCACTTACTTGATGGGCTGTAAGTTAGTTTGTCACTTCCATTAAAAAAACCTCCTACTAAAATGCTCATATGATCTTGATACTTGAAGATTGAAGGAAAATTTTCAAGTATCTTTTTTTTATAAATACTTTAGCGCAAAAGATGACGAAGGAATACAAAGGGATAAGGGTTAACATTTATTATAGCAAATGTAACAATAATTGCGAGCTTTCGCAATCGGCTTATTAAATTGAGAAGGTACACTATCTGAGTCAATTTATCTGCAGCTGCCTAGCAACGGACACACACACGGACCAACCATAACTTGTACTACAAGCTCGCGTACAAATTTAGTTATCCACCCATTCCGCTTCGCTCGATTATTTATAATAAAAAACCCCTTTTATACGTTTTGTTTCCGATTCAACATAAATAAGATATGTTATTTAAAGCCAATATATCACTTGACAGGTGGTAGGCAGACTTCGGGAGTTTGATGCGCTAATTCGTACTCAATTGTTAAATATTTAGGGGCCGGTTTGGCTTGCAGCGGTGAACGGTCCGTCGGTTCGTAGTAGACGTTTCATAAGATTTATACATATATCAAAGTAAGGCTTTGTGTGAATGTAGTGAGAGATTTTAATCAATGTCCGAACTCACGGCAATAAGTCGAAAGGCTCGGGTTCGTGTCCCGTCCACCTCACAGGATGTTCAATGCGAACAATTAACTCTATACGAAAAATTAACTAAATCCGCGTCCGTCGTAAGTTTTCAATCGGGCAAAGCTCTTTGATACTTTTATTTATTATAGAATATTTCTATTCGACTCTATTATTATTAATTATATCATTTTCTTTAATATTTAAAAAAATTTACTGACAGACGTCATAGAAGTCGTCGTAGTCATGTCGATTATTGATAATTAATATCTTGATAATTCATCATCATCATAATTATCGTCATCATAATCACGTCAAGTCCACTGATAAAATTCGACCTTCTCCAAGGAATTTCACGAACATATATTTTTATTAACTAATATTTAAGCATTGACTTATATATTACTAGCGTATTAAGTAATTACCTCTCTTACTCTAAAAACAAAGAAACCTAATTTTTTTAAAGGAAGAAATAAAAATATTTCAATTTGATTAAAACTGTTTTAACGGATTTTAATTTCTCTTATTTATAATTCCCGACTTGTCACGGAGAGACTGGTAAAAACTAATTGAAATTAAACGCCATAAAATCAGTAAATAATAATTTTATTCAATGTGTTGTGTTCGCGTAAATATAACAAATCATTTAATTTTATTTCATCAATATTTGAATAACAGAAATTTATAATTCATAGCCTATTTAATATATAAAAAGCGCAAGTTATTTTTAAAAATGAAATTTAGGTACGACTCGATAGTGTGATTTGTTGCAGACCTGTGAGCCGCGGGTTCGACTTCTGGCTCTAGCGATAATACATTTACAGTCTTATTCTTCAGTTCCAAATGCAACATTTCAAGTCCTGCTGCTGTTTGGTTTCAGAAATAAATAAAAAGATGACACCGTCCCATACGGTCAAGGCCAACATGAATTACGGCTCTTAGTAAAGGTTACTTGGAGAAAGAGTCCCACTAACCCACTATGTTTCTTGCTGGTTCTTCCTAGCACAGAGTTTTTAAACTAGTGGTGGAAGTAAAAAAGTTATTTCCAACAAGTATTATTTGATATTCTACGGTTCTGTTCAAGTTACATCAAACCATAAATCGTTCACTAGACACGCATCTCAATTATTTCAGTGAGGTCCACCATAACAGCCATGCGAGGCAGACGGTTCGCAATCACAGTATGGGGTTTGTACCAACGGGTGAGATGAAAAATCTCACCCGTTTGGAAAAATTAAGTCGGGCATTTGAAAGATAGTTTTACCGCCATCTATATGGGTCCTTTACGTGGTAGAGCCATGCTGCAGTTATATTAAATGTATTGTTGTAGCACGAATGGGTCGGCTTGATCAGGGAAGAACACTCAAATAATATCATCGTAAGATAGCAGCTCAATAGGACCGGAGACCCTTTTCTGGAAACGAGGCATTCCATTCTAGTCCTCAAGAGTAACAGTGTGTCTATATTTTGATTATTTATCGAGGATAGACGTAGGTGTCTATGGGCCCCAGCATTCAGTTACCATCAGGTGGACTATTGCTTGTTTGTCACCCTTATAAAAAATCTTGATCAATGCATCTCTTCGATGACTTATAATTTTAATTAATTTATAGATCTAAGGATGACCAACGCGCATACAGTCCACCTTATGGTAACTGGATGCTGTGGCTCATAAACACCTTTACCTATCATCTATTAAGATCAAAATGCAGATATGTTGTCACCTACACTAAGATAAAATACCTCGTTACCAGCAAAAAGGCCTTCGTATCTCTACACTCATCATACGAAATAAGTCATCACTAGCAACACGTCTGTCAGTCTGAGGAATATCGGGCAAGATTTTTCGCAACCAAAACTAATACAAACTTAACAATAAATAATCGAGAAATCATATATTTGCTCTACTCTCTCTCTCTCTCTTTGTAGAGACACAACATGCTACGGAATTACAGTTCACATTTCACAGCATACGAAACGCAGCAGCATTGCGTTGTTATATCACGCTGGTATTCTGTACGAGCGTGGAGTTACCCCGGTCGAGCCGACCCGTTTGTGCTGCAGACGTAATAATACAACTGCAGCATGGCTGTTTATATAGAATAATGGTGACAAGCGAGTACACAGCCCACCTGATGGTAAGTGGATGCTGTGGCCCATTGACATCTATATTTATACTAGATTAAGGATCAAAATGCAGATGCGTTTTCACCCCTGAGGAAGATGGAATGCCTCGTTTCAAGTTAAAAGAATCTCCAGTTCTCTACACTTACCATACGAAACACAGCAGCTTTCAGATGCTATTTTACGCTGGAGTTCTGTGGCGTGCGTCAAAGCGTGGTCCTTCTCCAGTCGAGCTGATCCATTTACGCTATAACCATAATATATCTGCAACATGATTCTACCACATATAAATGAACAAACTATACAAAACGTAACTAATACAAATTATGATAAAACATTATAATACCTACCATATATAAGATTACAAATGGTTTGCACATGACAAACAAAAAACCGGAATTAATCGGAAAATAGAAACATACCGTAGTCCTATTATTGTGACTAGATGAATTGATTAAAAAGTATTACAACACTTCGTTTAGAAGATTGTTTTAAGAAATTCAAATCAGAAACAATCCAATTTTCCGTTAATGATATTGTAATTAACTGATGCTATTCATCTTCCCTGCTAGTTTATAATTACTCATTGTATCTCTACACACACGCATAGCTTTTGACTTCCTCCTTCGGTCAAACTATAGTCGAACATTCCCGCGTGTGGTTGTTTAACCTATAAGATTTACATGAGGCTATCACGCGAGCACCGCATCATTTTAATAAATTATGCTAAGCGGACAGATATCGACGTGTCTTATAATGACAGTTTATAATTGCAAAAACCCTGCTAACGACTGACAAGTTGGTAGTTTTCCTTTGTAGTCGAGTTTTATATATATTTAAACGATAATTTAGAAAAACAGTATAAACCGTCTTTAAATTGTCATCGAGTCGTGTAATATATGTGGAACCGCCGCAAAGCCTTTCGATAAAAAAAATCGTTTCACTAACTTTTTTTAATAGAATAAGTATGACAAATGAGCACTCAGTCCATAGGACAATAATATACAACAAATATACAATCATATAAGTCGAATCTATGGATCAAAAACTTCTGCGTCTATACTCAAATACGAATCCAAACGTAGATGCTCTGTCACTACTGGGAACTAATAAGGAACACTTCATTATCAGTGAAAAGGGTCACTGATTTTCTACACTCATTATACGAAACACAGCAGCATTAAGCTATTCTATGAGAGTGTGGTTCTTCCTCAGCCGAGTCGACTCATTCTTGTTATTACCACAATGCAGCATGACTCTACCAGGTAGAAAACTTCGAAGTTATTTCGTTCTTTTAGTTAACAAAACGCAGTCGAATCATCATTGTTTTTCGTTAAGTTTTTTTTAAAAACTCTTACCTTTCCTTACCACAATCATCAAAGTCTGAAAATCAAAATAGTACAAGTAGCGCCATCTATTGTCACAAAGGCAAACAAGGAATGTTACTCGATTGACAATCTTTCCCGTTATTAAATCATGCCAAATTGCTAATGATATTAATTTTCAAATATACTAAAGATTGTGATTTGAAAGGGCTTAGATTAACGTAGATGTCCATGGGTACGTTGCGTCGGCGTCTGACGCGGCGTCGAGCGCTAATCGATGCGCGCCACTGCGCTGTCTTCCGACGGCGGCCATTACGCACCTTTATGACCGCCCGGCCTCGCCGCTCTCGCCCCTCACACCCCCGAGCCCATCTAAGGCGGCATGACGAATCAATATGCCGCCAACCAACTCAACACTTATTTATTTGACACGATTTATTAGCCAAATTCCAGTAAACTTTTATGTGGCCCCGCTCCCCGCGAGGGACGCTTTATGATGGACATCGTCGCGATAAAATTCTATGTTTTTACCGCCGTCTACGTTTATTGCGAATCGGAACAGATGTCTGTAGTGCCCCGATCTCTCTAGGGTGCGTGTTGGGAATAATTTCAGAGTTTTCGTTACAACTTCCAGCGTAACCATTGAGATGTAAATGTTTGACTTCACTTACATGAAAACATAGGCTAACTGAAATATTATTTTTGCCATAATATTGACTAAGCTTAGAACAAAATATCACTCCAGTAATAATTTACTAGCAGCTCTGGCAGATGCGATCATGTCAACATAATTCACTTCAGACTTTTTACATTGCAAATATAAATTTATTAATGACTTGATTAAAGCGCCTTCTATCGGATCCTAGTGGAACCATCGTTTCGACAAACAAATAAATAGTCTGTCAATTTGCTTAGAAGATAGACGATCTCTAACAGACTCACAACACTATTTAAAGACTTAAAATAAGTTATACCTACATCATACAAAAATGGATTAACGTGGTAGAGCCATGCTGTTACGTTACGGCTCTTCCATGAATGGGTCGGCTGTCGGCTCGGCAGAGTGAACCACGCTCGCACTAAATCAACCAGCGTGAACGTAACATATTTTTTTTCTTAATTTACTCTTATTCTTAATTTACCACTGATTCGTAAGTTTTTTTTTAAAGACGTTACCCCTACACTAGGATTTTCTCCTGTATCGTGGGGGCAGTTTACAAACATAAATTGCACAAGGACAAACATCCAGACCCGGAACAATTATTTGTAGGCCATACAAATACTTGATCCGTGCAGGATTCGAACCCGCGACCCCGGCGCAGTCACTCATAGCTAAGCCACTGCGCCACGGAGTTGTCAAATAATATCGTCGACAAATAAAAAAAAATACCTCTTTCTTGCAAAAAAAACTAGCAAGAAACACAGCGAGACTTTGAAAAAAAAAGAACAGTTTACAAATCGTTACACAATAATTAACAACACAAAACAAATTAGAAATGGCATGGAAGCGATCACCTCATTCCCGGGGGTAATTATTATCAACCATAAATTCCTTAATATTATAATAACCCTTTTTATTCATGCAATCTTAATTTTATATAATCTTCCCTTTTTATTTATAAAATCTATTTATTGTATACAATCTTTGTTTAATAATTTTTTTAAACTTGGCGGAAGTTACATTTTTAACGCATCTGCAGTTTGAATCTTAATCGAGGATGCATAATATGCTTTTTTGGCTTACAGCATCCCCTTATCATCACGTGAGTGTGCGCTCGTTTTTCATTTTTACTACTTACTTACTGTAAAAAAAAATTAAATTTATAATAAATAACTAGAAAATAAAAAATCTTGATAAGTTATACGTTGGAGTATTCATTACATTTCATACAGCCTTTCAAAAGTCCACTGCTGAACTGCATATGGGCCTCTCGTCTCGAATTTTGCCATAGTTGGCACACTGCCAGGCGGGTTGGCAAAGCAGTTTATATTATACCACACCCACGGGATGATATGGACTGGTGGATTCACCCATTCCGCCACTCAACTACGTCATTTATGGCGTACAACGCATTATTACTGTCGTTTTAGTCATTAAGAATTATAGTCCTTTAAGTGTTAAACTTAACTTCTAACTTAAACTTTGGCCTCAGATTACCTTCGACCATTCACAGGTCTGTGTATTAAAATCTGCATAGCTTCAGATTATTTTTACTGTAATCTGAGTAGAACCTTTTTACTTTAATCTGAGTAGAACCTTTTTACTGTAATCTGAGTAGAACCTTTTTACTGTAATCTGAGTAGAACCTTTTTACTTTAATCTGAGTGCGCAGCGTTGTGAGCTGTTATTTATGATATGTGGCATTCATCGAAGTCTAAAAATTGACCCTAAAATGTCACTTAGCTTTATAGCTAGTCATCCAAAGCAACGATTAGTTTTTCTTTTATATATTAAAGGCAACAAACGAGCATTCGGGTCACCTGATGCCAGGTGACTACCGCCACCCACAAACAACTGCAGCACCAGTGGAACTGCAGGTGCATTGCCGGCCTTTAAAAAAAGTGTCGGCTCTTTTCTTGAATCACTGTTAATTGCCGATTCTACAAGAAATATACGCGGTTGTCAATTCTATCTATTTTATTAATATAATTATATTATCTTTTTGTTGTATTTATTCCTATGAATAACTTTTGTCTGACGGTTGAAAATTCGGACATTAAACGATCAAAATAAGGGACCTAGTCATTTTAAGTTTTTTAACGTAGTGTAACTTTGTCCGCTGCCACAAAAGTTAAAAGAAGTTTTGCTTACCAATGGCTGAGACAATTACCTTTCATTGCCTCCATTAATTACGGACAGTTTTATTTCGAGCAATTAACATTCGTTGTCTTTTTGCTGGCGAAGCGCGGTGTAGACAAAATGTCGGCCGGAAGTGTGCAATTTTTTCACAAATATTACGGAAGAAAACCGTCGCCGCTCGCCGCTGTTTAGATGTTTTTTATGCTAATCACGGAGATTTTCTTTTAGCCAGACAATTATTTACGGAGCGCGATCTCAAGCCCTTAGAGAAGTTTAAAGTACGGTGACAATAAAGCATTGAAGAAAAACTAAATTCCAAAAGATTCATATAATATTGTTTTATGATTTATTTCAATGATCATAAAGATGTTGGGTGTTTTCCACTACATAAAAGCTTTCAGTAGTCACGCTCTTACGTTGCGTGTTTTAGTTTCGAGTCCCACCCGGAGCTAATATTTAGACAAAATTCCAAATTGGTAACATTGTTGCATATCATGCGCATTCAAAGCTACGACATAACAGGGCATGTCCGGTCTATGAACTAACTCACTCTACCAGGAATTAGGTCACAGTTTGCCATTATCGTCACACTTGGTAAGCAAATTAGTGATCTTAGTATCAGCCACCTTAAAAATAGGTTATAGAGCCCTAATACGTAATACGTGGTAGAACCACGCTGCATCTATATTGTGGTTGTAACTAGAATGGGTTGGACCCACCGGGGAAGGACCAATATGTGGAGAATTGAAGACCCTTTTTACTTACAAGGTATTTTATCTGAGTGTTCAGGTCTAATCTGCGCATCAATGCGTCTGTATTTGGGTTTTTAATCGATGATATGAAGATATCTTTTTGTCACAGCGTCCCATCCAGTTGACCTATCATTTAGTTGACTGTGTGCTCGTCTGTGACTTTTATTCTATAAAAAAAACGTCGCATAGCTGAGCACAGGCTTCGTCACATTTCTAAACGTGCTATGCTAAGACAACACATATGCTATGAAAGGCCAGAAATATCTAATAACTTTCAAAGTTAGTTGTGTAACGAGCCCGTTTAACACCAGATGTCCATATCAGAGATAGAAAACAGCGTCACCTCCGGTACTACAAACCTCTTGATCAATCCTGCCGCCAAGCATGACTTTACTCTGTAACGGGACAGGTCCTTGTCCGAAGGAATAGTCGAAATTGTGAATGATTGAGTTTCGTTATTAAATATTAAACGTGTGGCTACACTAGGGTTTAATAGTTTTCGTCTTCGCACACAGTGCAAGCGTGTGACAGTTTGCAGATATCGTAAACGTTGATTCTGGCGTCGTTTGTCTAGGAATCCGTCAGGGTTGATACAACAGTTTTTGCCACAGAGTAGCAACACACGTACGGCAGTCTTCCTGTCTGAAGGGGTGAAGAGTATAGAGAGCCTTTATACTCATATACAGGCTGTGAGGAACATTTTAGTCCGCAGCGGTGACAATGGTACCCATCTTTGTTGATGAAAAGTGATAAAAATTAAACAGCGATTTTTCCGGACCGATACGACCTGGGGACCTTCAAGAAAAGAGCTTACTCCTTTCTAAAGGGCCGGCAACGCACCCGCAATTCTCCTGGTGTTGCGGTTGATCATGGGCGGCGGTAGTCACTTAACATCAGGTGAGCCGCATGCTCGTTTGCCCCCTCTTCTATAAAAAAAAAAAAAAAAGCTAAGATAATTTGAAGAGCACCTCTCTCCCTCACTCAATTGTGTGCACTATCCCCGTCACCACTAATCCCAGCACCACTACCCACTATGTCTTTGCGGTCAGCCACCGCAGTGATATTCACCTGAAAATGCCTCGTGTTAAGGCGAAACACGGGTCGTATTATCGGCGGTGGTTTGTTTTTCCTAGTGTAGTGGTGTTGGGAGTAGTGGTGCTGGGATTAGTAGGGACTAGGATAGTGCACGCAATTGTGAGGGGGTGGGAGGTGCTCTTTAAACTAGGTAAGACATATAGTTTTATTTTATTACGTGATTACGTGGATCTCAGCTGATTAAAATTTATCATTTTAATATGATGGATTTCCGAAAAGAACGCCTGTTTCTATTAATTCTATTTGTTTGAAGTTCTTCCCGGTGTGAATGTGGACTGCAGTAGTCACTTACCATAAATCAGCCTGTGTTCTCGTTTGCCAACTTTTCTTGTATTAAAAATATATGCTGCGCATTTGTAAGGCGTTCCAAGGTGTTCCATGATGGCTTAGGTGCTAAGTAATCACCGTGAATTTTAAAGGCGCATGCAATCCGGGTCCCATTATCGCTGGCACCAATAATGTTGTTAGGTTGTTAGTTGTTGAGAGCCGCGGGTTTGAATCCCTCACGGAACAAGTATTGTGACCTACAAATAATTGATCCGGTCTGTATGTTTGTTCTTGTGCATTTATGTATGTAAACTGCTTCCACGATACAGAAAAAAAATTCTAGTGTGACCATAAATTTTTAATAAAAGAAAAAAGTCAAATGCTGATATACCACGTGCCGTTCTTTGTGGTAGAAGATCTACGTTCAGTTGCAATGGAGTTGTGAAAGGCTGTAATGACGATGATGATGACACCACGTGCTTGACGATGAAGGGAAACATCGTGAGGAAATTTGCATGATTACGAAACAAAATATTTTAAAGACGTGAAATCCGTAAACGTGCGCTGGAGCAGTATTGCGGACGAAATGAGAGTGCACAACGATGGGATCATGGGACGTACAACTGTAAATTTTTTATTGATTAGTAAAACAAAACTTATCATAGTTGACGCAGATCATTGATTTAAAAGAAATTAAATAAACATCTTGTCATCATTTCCTCACTCAATGTAACCTTGTGACACGCTATATTAACATGATCTATACGTATCCGTGCACGTATTGTTTATTATCAGATTTTTATAGCATTGGGTGACAAACGAGCACACAGTCCACCTGATGGGAAGTGGATGTTGTGGCCCATAGACAACTATATTTATCCTCAATTAACAATCAAAATGCAAATGTCACCCCTGAGGACTAAGATGGAATGCCTTGATTCCAGTGAAAAGGTTCTCCAGTTCTCTACACTCACCATACGAAAAACAGCAGCAGCATTATATATATATATATATATATATATATATATATATATATATATATATATATATATATATATATATATATATAGGAGGTCTAATCCCCTCCCCCTCTATTTGGCAGCTATTTTGTTTTTTTCTTGAGATGTTCTCTACGCGTTTACGAAAAAAGTCATATCTCTGAAAGTTTTAGTCTTACTGAGATAAAAATTAACTCATTCGGAGGCCAATAATATTGTTTATCGTTTACATTATCAAAATTTTTGTTGACATACTTGTAACTTTGAAGAAAAAATTTTTAACTTCAAATAAATATCAAAAAAATATGCTAATCGGCAAATTATTGTAAATTACTGCAAAAACAACCCCGTTTAACCTTCTTATTTTTATACTAGAACGACAGATTTTGAGTTAAGCTACAATGCAACATAAAGTTTACAGCTGTATGTTTATTACTTTAAGAATTATTGTTGTTTGAACATGGCGTATGCCCAAACACAAAAGGCCTTTGTTAAGTGACAACTGGCACTCCCACGTAAATTTTCATTCGCCTCCAGATATCATTTATCCAAAACTATTTGATTTTTCTGGCATCTCCTATATAGACAACATCGTCTCCAAAACTATTGGGATATCAATTAGTAAATTATTGATTGAACACGCAGTTATATAATTTAAAGGAAAGGGCTCACAGCACGGAAAACCATTGAGCAAGTACAGCCTGCACTTTACATGTCTACTACACCTCTTGAGAAAAATTATAAACGTAGCAAATACAGCATTCTAACGATTTGTACTTGATAGAGTCACGCTGCAGCTATATGATGGTTCTAGCAGAAATGCGTCGGACTGGGTAAGGGCCACGCTATCGCGTTAAATAGCAGCTTAATGATGATGAGGTTCGTAAGGTGATTTTAGATAAGCATAGATCCACTACTGGAAACAATGCATTCCATCTTAGTCCTCGAGGGTGACAACGCATTTTGCACTTTGCTTTTTAAAAGAGGATAGATGTAGATGTTTATGGGCCACAGCATTCACTTAACATCTGGTGGACTGCCCGCTCGTTCATCACTCTTACTTTGCATAAATAAATAAGTTTTTTTAAAGGATTTTATTCCAATTTTATACTTCCAGATCGTAAGAACAAATCAACCTTGGCCGCGGCAGCCCGCGAGTCTGCTCGCAGCTTAACCCCGTCCCGTTCCACACTCGAATGCATAACAGACAAACAGGCTAATCCCAACGTTATCGTAAATTGTCAGTTTATGACGTGCGGAATGGCCCCGAGAGGGTACGGAGTGCGCGGGGGACGCGGGAGAGTTTTCTAATTTCGCCCCCTGCGCCCGTTTTGATGCGCTAATTCGTGTAAGCAGTTTCTGAACGTGCCTGTTTCGAGTTCACTTCATCCGGCCAACGATAACTTTACATTTCTTAAGCTCTTATTTTCAATGTATAAAGGTCGCCAATTAACCAACCGCACGGCATACATAATTTAGCAAGTTTATCGCTGGCCCTTACATAAAGTTGCCCAATTTACATACATTTGTTTATTCGGTTTTTAAATTAGGAATTAGCAGTGTTAATCGGCGGGTGTTATTTTAGTAAATATAACGCGTTAAGACGAGCAGCCATGTTGCTTTTATAACTGGGCGCGAATAAAGATCTTATCGCAAGTTAATATGTAGGTACTGTTCTGACAAGAACGTTATCATAATCAACCAGCCGGCTAAATGTTTTCAAAATATATAATATTATATTTTTTTAACTACCCGCTACATTGAACAGACGTTTTATAAACAAATTGCACATTGACGAACATCAGAAATATCCACATCTCAATAAAACTACTTTGTTGGATTTTATCACGTTTAATTTTAATGATTTCTTATATTTACGCGAACACTGTACATTGATTAAAACTACTTTTACGGATTTCTTTCGCGTTTTATTTATTTTATTTTTAACCCGACGTTTCGGGTACTTTCCAGCACCCATGGTCACGGGGGACTGAGGTGACTGACGTCCCGATGTCAAAGTTAACCCGGAGATCTACGCAGAATGAACTAACTGTGGTTTGAAGTCTTGCAGTGGTATGCTTGGGTTTAGTTTTAATTTTATTAATTATAGGATCCCAAGCAGGTGGTAATACCAAGCCTCCTTCTCTATTGAAATTAGGATGTTTTTTAATTTCAATAGCCTCACGTATCATCCTTGGTAGGAATCGGTGTTCTTTCGCGAGGATTTGTGGTCTATCAAATCTGATGTAATGGTTGGGGCCATCTAGGATATGATCGCAAACTTCAGACTTCCCGGAACGTTGATGCTTCACGTCAGCTATGTGTTCTTTTACGCGGGTTCTAATTGATCTCTTTGTTTGCCCTATATATGAGAGACCACAATCACAATCAAGCTTGTACACTCCTGCATCTTGTAGAGGAATATGACACTTGACGGATGGTAAGAACTGACTAATCTTCTTCGGCGGCTTGTAGAATGTTCTAATAGAAGCTCGCTTCAAGATGTAGCCAATCTTGTCTGTGACACCTCTGACATAAGGTAGTACAGCAGGCACACGCTCGACTGTGGCCGGCTTCACTCGGTCACTGTGACGGAGGCGCGGGACCCGAAGCTTGTTGTCGTGCAGAACCTGCTTGACGTGCTGAAGCTCGGCGGCCAGGTGTTTGCTGTCACAGATTCCTCGTGCTCTCTGTAACAAAGATTTGCCCACGGCAGCTAACTGTGAAGGATGGTGGTGAGATTCACCATTTAAGTATCGGTTTGTATGGGTCTTTTTTCTGTACACAGTATGACCTATGGTGTTGTTAGGATTTCGGATGACTAACACATCTAGGAAAGCTAAGGAATTATTTGCCTCTAACTCCATAGTAAATTGAATTTTAGAGTTTATGGAATTAAGATGTTCTAAAAATGCAGTTACTTTGTCTGATGGTAAAATTGTGAAAGTATCGTCTACGTACCGCTTGTAGAACCTTGGGGTGACAGGTGCAGTAAGGAGGGCTTTCTCCTCGAAGTCTTCCATGAATATATCGGCGACAATGGGAGATACAGGTGAGCCCATCGCAACACCATCTACTTGCTTGTAGAACTCATCCTTCCACAATAGATAGCCAGATGTAAGACAATGTCTTAGTAGTTCTGCATATTCTGGTGGCATGTTATTTTCATCTAGTTTCCTAGTTATAATTGAGATGCAGTCTTCAATAGGTAGACATGTAAATAGAGACTGAATATCAAAACTGACCATGGTTTCATTTTCAGCAAGACGTAGGTCTTTTATCTTGGTATGATAGGAGTGGTGATAATATTTTGGCTAAGTGTTGCGCCAATCTGTAAGTTGGCGAATCGATTTGACTCACTATTGGACGTAATGGAGCGTTAGGTTTGTGTAATTTTGGTAACCCATACAACTTGGGAGGTTTTGCACACGAAGGTATCATCGAATTGACGTCTAGATTCAATTTCTCGGAGTATTTCTTAATTAGATCGCTAGTTGTTTTAAGCGTATTAGTTGTAGGGTCTGTTTTGACCTTACGGTATGTACTTTCATCCGACAAAAGTTGTTGTATTTTAAAATTGTAATCCGACGTATCCATTACAACCGTAGCATTTCCTTTATCTGCGCGGAGAATCGTAAGTTCTGTATACTGTGTACAGAAAAAAGACCCATACAAACCGATACTTAAATGGTGAATCTCACCACCATCCTTCACAGTTAGCTACCGTGGGCAAATCTTTGTTACAGAGAGCACGAGGAATCTGTGACAGCAAACACCTGGCCGCCGAGCTTCAGCACGTCAAGCAGGTTCTGCACGACAACAAGCTTCGGGTCCCGCGCCTCCGTCACAGTGACCGAGTGAAGCCGGCCACAGTCGAGCGTGTGCCTGCTGTACTACCTTATGTCAGAGGGGTCACAGACAAGATTGGCTACATCTTGAAGCGAGCTTCTATTAGAACATTCTACAAGCCGCCGAAGAAGATTAGTCAGTTCTTACCATCCGTCAAGTGTAATATTCCTCTACAAGATGCAGGAGTGTACAAGCTTGATTGTGATTGTGGTCTCTCATATATAGGGCAAACAAAGAGATCAATTAGAACCCGCGTAAAAGAACACATAGCTGACGTGAAGCATCAACGTTCCGGGAAGTCTGCAGTTTGCGATCATATCCTAGATGGCCCCAACCATTACATCAGATTTGATAGACCACAAATCCTCGCGAAAGAACACCGATTCCTACCAAGGATGATACGTGAGGCTATTGAAATTAAAAAACATCCTAATTTCAATAGAGAAGGAGGCTTGGTATTACCACCTGCTTGGGATCCTATAATTAATAAAATTAAAACTAAACCCAAGCATACCACTGCAAGACTTCAAACCACAGTTAGTTCATTCTGCGTAGATCGGACCAAAGACAATAATTAAAAAAGCTGAAGGTACTCCGGGTTAACTTTGACATCGGGACGTCAGTCACCTCAGTCCCCCGTGACCATGGGTGCTGGAAAGCACCCGAAACGTCGGGTTAAAAATAAAATAAATAAAACGCGAAAGAAATCCGTAAAAGTAGTTTTAATCAATGTACAGTGTTCGCGTAAATATAAGAAATCATTATGTAAACCAGTACGGACTGGAAATAGCAAATAAAATACGCCGATTAGAAGATCTAAAGACCAAGCGCGCAAGATACATAACAGCTTTAAATTTCTTGAAGAGATGCAGAGATCATAATCTCATTCCTACGTGTGTCAAGATATCTACTAAAAAAGACATTCGAGGAAGCGCTAAGATCTTAAATCAGGCGAGTGAAAAGTTGTTAATAACGGTGATTCAGCAAAAACGTACCGATCTATGCTTCATAAACAAAACCATAGACAATTCGTCCAGTGAATTAAAGACAGTTTTATCGACATTTGATTATAAGAATTGCATGGAAACTTTAGATAAACGCGAAACAACTAAATACAATGAATGCAAAAATAAACATATTGATAAATACCAAAAATTAACAACTAAATCAAATGTCCAACATCAATGGCAACGTAAGAACGAAACGACCACAGACACGAATAGTAAACAAGGCGTGGTCTATAACCTGTCAAAACAAACTCTGGACGACGCTACAATAAAAGTTTTAGGAAGAGGTTTTAATTATGCGATTACACCGCCAAGAATCCCGTATGAAGACATTATCTGTAGTGTTGAGGATTGTCTGTATAAAAATAATATTGGTAAAGATGATTTAGAGGCCATACGCCAAGACATTTCGTCTATGTTACGTCGAAGTACAGTGCCGAAATTAAATCTTCCCAAAAATGAATTTAACGCGTTAAAAACCTTACGCAACAGACCAGAGCTTACGATTCTCCGCGCAGATAAAGGAAATGCTACGGTTGTAATGGATACGTCGGATTACAATTTTAAAATACAACAACTTTTGTCGGATGAAAGTACATACCGTAAGGTCAAAACAGACCCTACAACTAATACGCTTAAAACAACTAGCGATCTAATTAAGAAATACTCCGAGAAATTGAATCTAGACGTCAATTCGATGATACCTTCGTGTGCAAAACCTCCCAAGTTGTATGGGTTACCAAAAATACACAAACCTAACGCTCCATTACGTCCAATAGTGAGTCAAATCGATTCGCCAACTTACAGATTGGCGCAACACTTAGCCAAAATATTATCACCACTCAGAGGACACACAAGAGCACATACTAAGGATTCATACCATTTTGTCAGTAAGATAAAAGACCTACGTCTTGCTGAAAATGAAACCATGGTCAGTTTTGATGTTCAGTCTCTATTTACATGTCTACCTATTGAAGACTGCATCTCAATTATAACTAGGAAACTAGATGAAAATAACATGCCACCAGAATATGCAGAACTACTAAGACATTGCCTTACATCTGGCTATCTATTGTGGAAGGATGAGTTCTACAAGCAAGTAGATGGTGTTGCGATGGGCTCACCTGTATCTCCCATTGTCGCCGCTATATTCATGGAAGACTTCGAGGAGAAAGCCCTCCTTACTGCACCTGTCACCCCAAGGTTCTACAAGCGGTACGTAGACGATACTTTCACAATTTTACCATCAGACAAAGTAACTGCATTTTTAGAACATCTTAATTCCATAAACTCTAAAATTCAATTTACTATGGAGTTAGAGGCAAATAATTCCTTAGCTTTCCTAGATGTGTTAGTCATCCGAAATCCTAACAACACCATAGGTCATACTGTGTACAGAAAAAAGACCCATACAAACCGATACTTAAATGGTGAATCTCACCACCATCCTTCACAGTTAGCTACCGTGGGCAAATCTTTGTTACAGAGAGCACGAGGAATCTGTGACAGCAAACACCTGGCCGCCGAGCTTCAGCACGTCAAGCAGGTTCTGCACGACAACAAGCTTCGGGTCCCGCGCCTCCGTCACAGTGACCGAGTGAAGCCGGCCACAGTCGAGCGTGTGCCTGCTGTACTACCTTATGTCAGAGGGGTCACAGACAAGATTGGCTACATCTTGAAGCGAGCTTCTATTAGAACATTCTACAAGCCGCCGAAGAAGATTAGTCAGTTCTTACCATCCGTCAAGTGTCATATTCCTCTACAAGATGCAGGAGTGTACAAGCTTGATTGTGATTGTGGTCTCTCATATATAGGGCAAACAAAGAGATCAATTAGAACCCGCGTAAAAGAACACATAGCTGACGTGAAGCATCAACGTTCCGGGAAGTCTGCAGTTTGCGATCATATCCTAGATGGCCCCAACCATTACATCAGATTTGATAGACCACAAATCCTCGCGAAAGAACACCGATTCCTACCAAGGATGATACGTGAGGCTATTGAAATTAAAAAAACATCCTAATTTCAATAGAGAAGGAGGCTTGGTATTACCACCTGCTTGGGATCCTATAATTAATAAAATTAAAACTAAACCCAAGCATACCACTGCAAGACTTCAAACCACAGTTAGTTCATTCTGCGTAGATCGGACCAAAGACAATAATTAAAAAAGCTGAAGGTACTCCGGGTTAACTTTGACATCGGGACGTCAGTCACCTCAGTCCCCCGTGACCATGGGTGCTGGAAAGCACCCGAAACGTCGGGTTAAAAATAAAATAAATAAAACGCGAAAGAAATCCGTAAAAGTAGTTTTAATCAATGTACAGTGTTCGCGTAAATATAAGAAATCATTATGTAAACCAGTACGGACTGGAAATAGCAAATAAAATACGCCGATTAGAAGATCTAAAGACCAAGCGCGCAAGATACATAACAGCTTTAAATTTCTTGAAGAGATGCAGAGATCATAATCTCATTCCTACGTGTGTCAAGATATCTACTAAAAAAGACATTCGAGGAAGCGCTAAGATCTTAAATCAGGCGAGTAAAAAGTTGTTAATAACGGTGATTCAGCAAAAACGTACCGATCTATGCTTCATAAACAAAACCATAGACAATTCGTCCAGTGAATTAAAGACAGTTTTATCGACATTTGATTATAAGAATTGCATGGAAACTTTAGATAAACGCGAAACAACTAAATACAATGAATGCAAAAATAAACATATTGATAAATACCAAAAATTAACAACTAAATCAAATGTCCAACATCAATGGCAACGTAAGAACGAAACGACCACAGACACGAATAGTAAACAAGGCGTGGTCTATAACCTGTCAAAACAAACTCTGGACGACGCTACAATAAAAGTTTTAGGAAGAGGTTTTAATTATGCGATTACACCGCCAAGAATCCCGTATGAAGACATTATCTGTAGTGTTGAGGATTGTCTGTATAAAAATAATATTGGTAAAGATGATTTAGAGGCCATACGCCAAGACATTTCGTCTATGTTACGTCGAAGTACAGTGCCGAAATTAAATCTTCCCAAAAATGAATTTAACGCGTTAAAAACCTTACGCAACAGACCAGAGCTTACGATTCTCCGCGCAGATAAAGGAAATGCTACGGTTGTAATGGATACGTCGGATTACAATTTTAAAATACAACAACTTTTGTCGGATGAAAGTACATACCGTAAGGTCAAAACAGACCCTACAACTAATACGCTTAAAACAACTAGCGATCTAATTAAGAAATACTCCGAGAAATTGAATCTAGACGTCAATTCGATGATACCTTCGTGTGCAAAACCTCCCAAGTTGTATGGGTTACCAAAAATACACAAACCTAACGCTCCATTACGTCCAATAGTGAGTCAAATCGATTCGCCAACTTACAGATTGGCGCAACACTTAGCCAAAATATTATCACCACTCAGAGGACACACAAGAGCACATACTAAGGATTCATACCATTTTGTCAGTAAGATAAAAGACCTACGTCTTGCTGAAAATGAAACCATGGTCAGTTTTGATGTTCAGTCTCTATTTACATGTCTACCTATTGAAGACTGCATCTCAATTATAACTAGGATACTAGATGAAAATAACATGCCACCAGAATATGCAGAACTACTAAGACATTGCCTTACATCTGGCTATCTATTGTGGAAGGATGAGTTCTACAAGCAAGTAGATGGTGTTGCGATGGGCTCACCTGTATCTCCCATTGTCGCCGATATATTCATGGAAGACTTCGAGGAGAAAGCCCTCCTTACTGCACCTGTCACCCCAAGGTTCTACAAGCGGTACGTAGACGATACTTTCACAATTTTACCATCAGACAAAGTAACTGCATTTTTAGAACATCTTAATTCCATAAACTCTAAAATTCAATTTACTATGGAGTTAGAGGCAAATAATTCCTTAGCTTTCCTAGATGTGTTAGTCATCCGAAATCCTAACAACACCATAGGTCATACTGTGTACAGAAAAAAGACCCATACAAACCGATACTTAAATGGTGAATCTCACCACCATCCTTCACAGTTAGCTGCCGTGGGCAAATCTTTGTTACAGAGAGCACGAGGAATCTGTGACAGCAAACACCTGGCCGCCGAGCTTCAGCACGTCAAGCAGGTTCTGCACGACAACAAGCTTCGGGTCCCGCGCCTCCGTCACAGTGACCGAGTGAAGCCGGCCACAGTCGAGCGTGTGCCTGCTGTACTACCTTATGTCAGAGGTGTCACAGACAAGATTGGCTACATCTTGAAGCGAGCTTCTATTAGAACATTCTACAAGCCGCCGAAGAAGATTAGTCAGTTCTTACCATCCGTCAAGTGTCATATTCCTCTACAAGATGCAGGAGTGTACAAGCTTGATTGTGATTGTGGTCTCTCATATATAGGGCAAACAAAGAGATCAATTAGAACCCGCGTAAAAGAACACATAGCTGACGTGAAGCATCAACGTTCCGGGAAGTCTGCAGTTTGCGATCATATCCTAGATGGCCCCAACCATTACATCAGATTTGATAGACCACAAATCCTCGCGAAAGAACACCGATTCCTACCAAGGATGATACGTGAGGCTATTGAAATTAAAAAACATCCTAATTTCAATAGAGAAGGAGGCTTGGTATTACCACCTGCTTGGGATCCTATAATTAATAAAATTAAAACTAAACCCAAGCATACCACTGCAAGACTTCAAACCACAGTTAGTTCATTCTGCGTAGATCGGACCAAAGACAATAATTAAAAAAGCTGAAGGTACTCCGGGTTAACTTTGACATCGGGACGTCAGTCACCTCAGTCCCCCGTGACCATGGGTGCTGGAAAGCACCCGAAACGTCGGGTTAAAAATAAAATAAATAAAACGCGAAAGAAATCCGTAAAAGTAGTTTTAATCAACGTTTAATTTTACTTATTTTTCAGCACTAAGCTTCCCCCCCCCCCTCCCTGTGACCCTAAATGCTGCAAAGCACTCGGAACGTTGGGAGTTAAAAATAAGTAAAGTTAAATGCGATAAAATCCGTGAAAGTATTTTATTGAACGTGTAGCGTTCGCGTAAAAACTAGAAATCACTATCCATATCCGGAACAAATATTTTGTAGAACATACAATCCTTGTTGCGTGCGGAATCGAATCCACGACTCGAAACACCGCGGCAATTCCCACGCTGCACTACCGAGCCGTCGCCGATTGTTTAATTTGTTTTACCGAATATATTTTGGTTTGAAGAAATTTTATTCTTATTAAAAAATATATTGTCACATAAATGGGAACACTCGCGACCTTAACAAACACTTGGCAAGTCCCGAGCCCTGAGTCCTAATAAATAATAAAGCTGTAAGAGCCAAAACGCTAACAGCACTAAGAGCATCAGAAACCTGAAATGAGAACTTAAGATTTAATTTAAGTATATCTTTATTTGCATTTGAATATATATCGTTATTAGCATACAATAATTATACTTACTATGCTTATAATTTTTAACAATACCACATAAAAAAATTAAAAATAATTTTGATTTATATTATATACCTACTTAAATAAAGTAGTTTTAGACTTAAATAAACAAAGAATCGCGATATTTCGATGGAAGTTAAGTATATATTTGTAATTTTAAAATATTTTAGTTTTACAAGCGGTAAGCCAAAAAGCACTTGTATTTGACTGCAGCACGAACGGGCCATCTCAACCGGGGAATGAGCACGCTCTCACAGAATACCAGCGTGATATAACAACTTAATGCTGTTGTGTTCTTAAGGTAAGTAGCGAGAACAGCAGTTCCTTCCATGTTGTGTCTGTGACAAGTAGAGTTCACTTGATATAATGATTTTCAATTAATGTATTTCCGCTAACTATGGGAAGGACTGCATTATCACTATTATTATTATGTTATTATTATGACATCTAATTTGTTTTAATAAATGCTCAGGGTATTTTTATTACGGTTTTATTTTTATTAAAAACACTACGAAGGTCGTACACACAGGTGCATGGCGGTCAACGATGCAACATTATGGAGCGCATCAAAGCGAGCGATGCGATCTCGACCAGCGCAGGCGCATCAACGATTAATACTCTTCATATAATCGATTCCTTCAATTATTCCACGCTGATATATGTTAATCCTCTCCGGCCTTCCTCCCCGGGATATTGTTGGCTATAATTACATGGGAGGTGACCTCCATTGACAAGTATTGATGTTTTTAATCTGATGTTAGGATAAGACATTAGTATGCGCGTCCGTCCGTCCGTTGATTTGTGGGCACCGGCTCATTGGCTCGTAATTATTGGATTTCGGCGCGATATTTATTGGCATTTCTTCTCAGTCACCTTGATTTATCATTCGGCTGTCGCCCGTGAGAGTTATTGCCGTCTGGATAGATTTTTTGCGCTCTTCGTTTATTAAGGAATTCCCCAGGCAACGGTAATACGTCATATTTCAATAGGTTGCTCGGTAAGACACATGATCACCTCCATTACAGCCGCGTCTCCCGACGGATTAGCCCCGTCAACACGCCGAGTAATGAGATGGCGAAACATATTGGAAATAACACGCGACAATAATAAAGGAGGTAATGGGAGAGCAATGTACGCAGCTGCTATCCGCTGCCGCTAGGGGCGCTGGGATCACTGTTTTTGCGCTTAAATAATACTTATGCAAATTTGTTTTCATCGATCAATTCGTTCAATAATGTTTGTCGTATTGTCATCACTACGATCGATCGTATTGAAAGTTAATAATAATTATTTAGTAACCTTTATTCTAATGTTGCAAACTTAAGGTACTTACGAGTTTACATTAATTGGTACAGCAATTTGTATAAATTTTACTAATAAAAATAAAAGAAAATAAAACCTGTAACAATTTTTATAGGGCAAAAAGGTTCTTACAGAATAGAAAGATTTTACATCATAATATTGATAATATGCAAACAATAAAAAACAAGTGTAGTAGTGATATAAGTGGTGCCATCTTTGTTTATAACACAATCGAATTCAAGTTTTAATTACTAGTTGCATTAATTACGTCTCGATACTTCGTAACATACAAAAGATATAGACGAAATCAATTATAAAGTTGTGCTCCGAATTGCACTTGGTTTCGCTATATCGCTATTTTCATTAAAGTAAAATGAAGGAGAATTCTTTATTTCCATTAAAGTAATAAAAACAAACGTTGACATAATACGCGTATGTTAAAATTACCCGTTGTGAAAATCAAGATGTATATAGAGAAAAACTTTTGAATTTTAAGAACCATTTTATGTACCTAACTATTTGCTAAAAGCGAAAAACAACAAAAATCGAAATCAACGTTCATTACCCCTGTAGCGCCATCTGTACTTCATATTGATAACTAACATGTATGGGAAAATTTTGATTTATTACTGCTTTTTTCAATTAATAAATCAATTGTTTTTTAACACACATGCAATAGAATGTGTAATAAAATAATATTTACTCATTACCTTTTTATTTATAAGACAAACATAGCGTGCCAAAATGATGGATTAATGTCACGTGAGAATTTTCTTTTAAAAAGGCAAACAATGGCGGAAAAATTGCATCTAGCTAATATTCCCTTGCCAATCATCTTACTGAGTCAATTTTCAATTTTCCCTGTTAATAAGCACGTCAGCGCCCCGCCTCGGAACAATATAGCCGGGGTTTTTATTTTATTGCTCGTTGAAACACAATGCTTTAGGTATAGCTACATACAGCGCACCTTTGTACAGCTGTTTGTCATGTTAGTATAAATTTACGTATTAAAAATTCTAGCTTATACGTATACATATTTGACATTGTTTATGTTTAAAATGTGATTATCTCTAATATATTCTATATCTAAACATAAATATAAATAAAATTAATTTATATGTCTGCAGAATTGAAATAAGTGACTTTTCTCAAGCTCTCTTTTAATTCTATCTTTTAAAGTTGTGATGAAAATTAATTTTTAAAATCTTTTAGAATATATATTTGAAATAATATAACGAAAAAACTGAGTTTAAAGTGGTTCTTCGATAATTGGACTACTTTCCCAAAAACCACTATAATAGATCATAAGTTTTTTTTGTTTAAGTTAGAACTTATCGTTAGAAGTTACCTTTTAAAGGCTAGTCAAGTATGTTTTACAACTCTCTTAAGTCGGTGTAAGAAGACAATTTTGCATCTTGATAGAGTTAAAGTTACAGCCTATATACTTCTTAATGCTGGGCACAGGCCGCCTCTCATTTCTGAGAGGGTTTGAGGGAAAGGAAGTGTCCGCCACACTGCCCCAATGTGTGTTGGCGTTTTTCACGTCTTCGAAATATTTTTTTTCCTATTTCTAAGACATGCAGGTTTCCTCACGATATTTTCCTTCACCGACGAGCACGTCGTAAATTAGCACTTAAAATTGCAATTAACAATTTCATTGGTGCCGGCGGGGATCGAACCCGGGCTCCTCGCGTAATGTGAACTTTACAGTGGGCGCTAACCATCTGAGCTAGCACGGATAGATATACGGTAATATATGCTATATTATGGTTGTAGCACTAATGGAAATGAATCGACCGGGGAAGGACCTCGCTCTTACAGAATAATAAGGCGATATAGTAGCTAAATGCTGCCATGATGTGATATGCGTGCTCGTTTTTCACCTTTTTTCCATAAAAAAATTTAAATTCAAGCTCTAAAATATCAAAATTCGTGTAAATAGTAGGTCTTAACTTTTTTTATAGCATAAGTGTGACATACGAGCACACAGTCCACCTGGTGATAAGTGGATGCTGTGGCTCATAGACATCTACATCTCACTTCATGTACATGTTATCACCCCCGAGGACTAAGATAGAAAATGGGTACTGTAGTCCATGGACAACAGCAACCAAACAAAGAAGGTTACAAAAGTAAGCACACTGTCTTTATTCGTTCGACTTTTGGATAAAGGCCCTATTTTCTGAGAGGGTTTTAGGGCAAGAAAGTTCTCATCGCACTGCCCCAATGCACAAATGTGTTGTTATATCTGTCTAAAATATAATCAATACGTATCATAATATACGTGGTAGCGCCAAGCTGCAGCTAAGTATATAATGAATGGGTCGGCTCGACTAGGACCAAGTCTCACACAATACCAGCGCAAAATATCAGCTTGTGTTTCGTATGGTTAGTGTAGAGAACCGGAGACTCTTTTTAGTAGATTCGGGGCGTTCCATTTTAGTCCACAAGGGTGATATAAATGTAGATGTCTATGGGCCACAGCATCCACTTACCATCAGGTAGACTGTGTGCTCGTTTGTCTCCCTTATTCTATATCTAAAAAAAAATCAGTACATTCTATGGCCTGTAATTATGTTCGCTCTCCATATGCTGCAATTTCAATTTGCTCCATATGCTGCAATTGCAATTGGAACAAAGCGGCGCGAATGCTAATTAAACGTAAATCGTAAGCCATACGAAATTTATTTATGTATGTAGCTTGAAGAATCGATAACCGTTTGAGAAGGAAGAAAGGTTTCAATTGGCAGCCCCGGCAGGCTATATTTATGGCAGCCATTCTACTAGATAAAGTGACACGTATGCAGAAATTCAAGGTGTGCAAAAAGCTTATTATACTGTGTGAAAAAAAAAAAACAAAATAAAAAAATGGAAATACAATTTTAACGACCAGATAGACTCCTCTCCTAGACTCCCTCATGGATTGCCACATAGGCGGTGATTTGACATAGTTGCCACGTTTATCAAGCAAGTTGGCAACCGCAATTTTTTATTTTTAGTTGATAATAGGAGGATGCTCCTGCACATCTTCTGATTTGTTTCCCTCTGTCACCTCTTGCGACACCCACGGGATGACATGGTAGTGGATATTCTTGCACCATCACTACACGGTAACGACCAGATGTAATTTATGTAAAAAACGTTGCTTATATTGTTTTGTACACCGTCGTTTAAACAGAAATAAATCGCTTTAACAGCGTTTAAAGTAACGATATGACGCGTCAGCGTTAAAAAAAACTAATTATTCTTTGAAATGTTGATGAAAGATTATCGGTGTAAGAAAATTCATTACACCATATCGTCCCGTGGGTGCCGTAACAGGCGATGGAGGGGAAAACCAAGAGATGGTCGGA
Source organism: Parnassius smintheus behrii (assembly GCA_036936625.1). NCBI lineage: Eukaryota > Metazoa > Arthropoda > Insecta > Lepidoptera > Papilionidae > Parnassius > Parnassius smintheus. Next base: position 50,418,083 of record JAUPFT010000011.1, read on the forward strand.
GGTATCTCACATATAACAAGTAGAAAACAAAAAACTGCGGTTGCTATATTGCCATGGGTGGCAACTATAGCGTGCAGATTGGCGAAGCTGACAACGTCATTTGTATTTTTGTAAATAAAATTTTATTTATCTAAATAAATAGGTACATGGACCTCCAATGCAATCAATGAAAATCAGTGAAGCATAAACACACGTAAAAACTTGCGTTTATGCTTCACTGATTTCTATTTTTATTTTAATGTTAACCAATTAACAACATTTGTCGACACCAAATTTGACACAAAAATTGATAATTTGTAGTTTTTAAATTTTTTCTTTCGAAGATGCATAACGATCTAACTTGGTGATAAGTTTCTAAGTAACCTAGAAGTGGACTGGGTTTTTGATAAGTGAGTCAGTAAAAGATAAAAATATATTTTTTCAGACATTATTATCTGAAAATATATATTTATTATTCAAACGTTTTGAGATTGTATTAGGTAAGCACTATCAATTTTATCAAAGTTCATATTAGGCTTCGATCAATAATTATACATTGATCGAAGTTATTAAGTAGGTATACAAAATTATAAGTATACAACAAGTACATATATACGAGCGTGGTACCTATGATAAGTATTATTATACATAGGTACCGCCGGTGCGTCATCCGTTTCTTTTTCAAACTTGGGTGACGACACCACAGAAATCTAAATAATAAGGTACCTACTATTGTTTAGATTTCTGTGGGTGACACACTGCTGCATCAGCTAGTATTTATAGATAATATAGATAGATACATACAGTATCTATCTATATTATCTATAAATACTAGCTGATGCCACAGAATAGATAATAGTACTACGTACTGATACCCGCTCGCTTAGCTTGTAGGCTTGTAGCACGAACACGATAATATTTTATTGCGGAACCTAGAAGTAAAATATCAAGAAATTTTGTATTTTGTACGTTGTAGAGCCATGCTGCAATTATATTAGTAGTACAGTTGTAGCACAAAGGGTTCGACCACAATTGGGGAGCTTAATGCTGCTGTGTTTCGTGTTTCGGTTGGTGAGTGTAGAGATCCGCAGACCTTTTTTACTGGGAAAGAGGCATTCGATCTTAGTCCTCACGGGTGACAACGCATCTGCATTTTGATTCGTAATCGAGGATAGATGTAGATGTTTATGGGCCACAGCAACCATTTACCATCTGGTGGACTGTGTGCTCGTGTCACCCTATACTAAAAAAAATAAATAAATAGGAAAAACGTTTTTATTGAAGGCACTATCGTGAAATCCGTTCTTAGAGATCGTCTACATTGAGAAATAAGTAACTATACAAAATTTCAAGTCGAACGGGTGCATAGTTTTACAGATCTCGTAATGCGTCAGCCAGACAGTGGTATTTCGCTAAAATATATACATATATATTATATATGTATAAAATTAAATAGAAATCATTGTAATCTTAAGATGTAGATCTTTGAGTATATTTCATAATTTGAAACTTGTTGGCAAGAGCAGAGTGGCGCAGTGGAAGCGTGCTGGGCCCATAACCCAGAGGTCCGTGGATCGAAACCACGCTCTGCTAGGAAAATTTTTTGAGCATTTTTTAGAATTTAGAACGGTTTTATTGCTATTAAATTTACATCTAAATTATCAGCTACAATAATTAGTAAATATTATGTTGTTGAAATATTTTTAATTTATGATTAATAATTTGTAGCAGCGCCATCTATCGTATAGCAATTTATTTAATGTACTCATACTCCATTCATATTCATTTTTCCGCGAGATTGCCTTCCAATAATATTCAACTTTATGAAATTTAAACAAAACGAAATATTTTAAATTTTCCTAGATTTATATCCATGTAATTTGGTGCAAATAAAATTAAATTGCAATCCGTATATTTAAAAGCTGTGCTGCAACACTTAGGCAAGCCGTCTTCAAATAAATTCTTATCCACCCTAGAATCGTACAACTTCATTACATTAGAAAATGAACCTTGATATCTTCGCACTGCATACCTCTACTCATCTAGATGCAGCCGTACCTAGTAATTAGAGGCCGCCACGCCTTTACCGTTTTTATGCTTTCAAAATAAGCAAACGGACGGCACAATCGTCAATAGGTAATTGCCGACTCTCGAGGGCCAAAGTCTCAACTCCATTAAGCGTACGTCATACGAGATTTATGTATAATTGAAATCCCGACTTTATTGTGCCACCGTGTTGATTTATGCGGGCCTCATCGACGGTCCGATCCGCTCCGAACATCGCTCTCGGCAAGTCTATAACAATAGACATTGTTTGATTAAAATGTTCGCATTTATGATTGTTTCATTAGCTATTTCGTAGGTCAGACAAAGATATGGAGAACTCGGGAGGGCTCCATAATTCAATTTTTTTTTTGCTTTTAAACCCTGTAGAAATAGTACAATCGCCGAGAATTTTAGAAGTATGCGTTTCCTCCGCGATTCCCGCCAGCACTGCGAGGTTTTGACTGACTTTCTAGCTTTCTTCTATCTTTAATGGTATAGACAATTATATAAATGAATGAAACCAACGCTAAGTCATGTGACGTAACATTCAGATGTGTCAATACCGTTCATTCATTACACGAATTGGTCGACTTGACCGGGGAAGGACCGCGCTCTCACAGAGTACCAGCGTAAAGTAGCAGCTCAATACTGTTGTGTTTCGCATGGTGAGTGTAGAGAATCGGAGTCCCTTTTAATGAAGGTATTCCATCTTAGTACTCAGAGTGACACCGTATCTCGATTTTATTGTTTTCTATGGCGTTAACGGTCATCAAAAGTAATTTTGCTGACACCACTCTTGCACTACGCTTCTGAATACTCGCAGAGTATGAAAGGTACAAATGCCTCTTATCAGAACGACAAACTTGACGTCAAACCTTTTTTTTAATAAAAGGGTTTTGACACTCTGTAGCTATGTCATCCCTATAGATATACATACAAATAATAACAGAAAATTAACTGATGAACACATAACTACATGGAGAGTAACAGAGCTAAATACAATAAAGAGTATACTTATTCAACAAAAAAAATTATGTTTTGTTGCAACACCTGTGATAATATTATTATTCGGATAAAGAGGAAGAGATTACATATCGCTAAACTCCACAACATGTAAAAAAGTTTGATTAGCATTTTGGCGTCTTGACAAAGCGGAGAGGACAGAATTTCAATCTACATTGTGATCTTGCAAAAATTTCATAACTTCTCTTTGTACCTCGTTCCGAACCCACTCCGTACTGCACATCTTCTAAAATACCACACTTCGAGTAGTTTGTAAAAGCATAGAAGCATAAACCGTTTAAAGAACTTGGAAGGGAAAGCCCATTTGGGCTCTAAAAAGTTTGGTGCGCTCTACAGAGTGGGACAGTATTTCATGTCGGCACATCGCTTGAATCTTCACAAGGCGCAAGTTCGGTCTCACATGGGACATTATTTTCATCTCTGGACTGGGGCACCCCAGTGCAAGCTCCTTCCACTTAATCGCATCCAGCATCTATTCGAATACCACCAGCGATTTTTCCGGACCAAAACGACTTAAGGACATTCAAGAAAACAACCTCCTCTTTTATAAAACGTCGGCAACACATCTGCAATTCCCCTGGTGTTGCAATTGTTCATAGGCCGCGTTTGTCGTTTACCATCAGGTGAGCCGCATGCTCGTTTACACCCTCTCATACAAAAAGAAGAGTTATTTCAGTCTTCATATATTTAAAAATGAAAAGCTATTGAAATATATTTACCAGAGCCGGGTAAATTTCATTATTTATGTTATGTACGATGCGTGAACAATAAAATGACGTCTCATTTTGCATCCCACATTAAAATAACAGTCGATCGAAATCAGAAAATCTTTATTTATACATCGTTGTTAATTTTATAAACGAATTTCTTATTCGACTGCCAAAAAATCTGATAAAGAGGATAAATTCGACGTCACCGAAGACTTAAAAACCCGCAATTAATCGCCGGACAGACAAATATTCGATTCGTCCAAATTAATGGATGATTCCTTCCATATACATATCGGTATTAAGGTACACGCACATGTCGCGACTCATGTCGTTAAGTACGTACCATGAATAATATTAACCTCAAACGATTTCATCTCATTCCAGCCGTCGAATAAAAACTAATAAATCGACATCCGAGCTCGCATCCCATAATGAAGTTTAAAAATCGAGTGATAAGAGCGAGAATTGCGTCAACGGAGGTCTACTTGTGTAGGTCAGTGCGGGAATAAACGGACGCATCAATTTCCACAAATCCGTGTCAAGAGTCGAACGCAATTTAAAAAAAGAAGCAGCACACTGACTGACTCAATAAATAACTCTTTCTCGTGCTATTATTTATTGGACGGCACGCGAGGCTGCCTCCGACCGAACATAACGATGACGAATACGAGGTGTAGTTGTAAAAAGCCCTTTTGAGCCTTGACGTGTGATATATTGGAGCGCGCGTGCGTTATAAAGAACTCGACGGGGTGCGCGAGCGCTGGCCGCTGATTGGCCGTCGTAATGACTCCGCGGAGCGCTGCTGCGACATGGAGTAATCGCGGCCGTTTGTACGCCAATGACGGATAGGCGCCTCACGGCCTATTGTGCTGGGAACATCGGTACATAAGCCCGAGATGCAGCCTTTCACAACAAATCGTCCAGGCGAGATTAGACCACTAGTGGTGAAAAGCACGCGATATATTCCGTGTTGAAATAAAAGTGCATCTGTCAGCTAACATTTTTACAACAATAAATACACTTCCACTAGAGTAGAGTGATGACCTGATGAAACATTTAAGTAGTCGATGGATTTGCAGGTGGTTTAGGAGCGTACCTTGTGCAATTTTATGGGGGAGGCCTATGTTTAGCAGTAGACGTGTGGTGGGCTGAATAGATGATAATGAAATAAACGAGTCTCCTTTTTAAAACTAACTCGATAATCTCGATAACCGAGGCATGGGGTCGTAAGGCAATTTTAATGTTTCGTTATTGCGTCGACAGATAGTTTCCAAAACAATTTGCGTGCGTCTTATGAACACTTCTAAAGTTGCAGCCTATAATACGCCCACCGCTGGGCACAAGGCTCCGCTCATATCTGAGAGGGTTTTAGGGCAAGGAATTGTCCGTCGCACTGCCCCAATGCGTCAACATGTCTAAATAAACACTTATAGACCACAATTATTACCTATTTTTCAACATAAGGAAACCCTTATGAACACCCGATTGCTCTGCGGACTACGAGACGCTGGCAGTTTATGTCACACTACTGCTTTTAGTACTACTATATTATATTCTATGCTACTAACGACTAAAACTTCACTGTGGTCGCCATGAGCGTAAGAACTCAGTACCTCTAGAACCGAATGATATCATAATGCTTTACCAATTTATATTTTTATTTATTTATTTATCAACAAGTAACGAATAACATCATAAATTAAAGCAAAAACATTGATCTTACCGCCAAACTATAAAATATACATTTATTTTATGCATAAGTTATAATACGTGGCAGAGCCACGCTGCACCTATATTACGGTTGTAGCACGAATGGGTCGGCTCGACCGGGGAAGGACCACGCTCTCACAGAATACCAGCGCAAAATAGCATCTTACGAGTAATACTTTTGTGTTTCGTATGGAGAGTGTGGAGATCCGGAGACCCTTTTTTACTGGAAACGAGGCATTCCATTTTAGTCAGGGTGTGACAACGCATCTGCGTTTTGATTCTTAACTGACGATAAATGTAGATGTCTATGGGCCACAGCATCCACTTACCATCAGGTGGACTGTGTTCTCTTTTGTCATCCATAAAAAAAATATTCAAACAAAAATGCTACAGATGCGTTATCACCTCTGAAGACGTAGATGGAATTCATCACAGCCCGTAATTATATTGGCTCTCTATACACTACAGACCAGAGCACTTGTGAAAATAATTTTATAATAATATTTGAAAATCGATTTTTTTATTTGCATATAGTATCCTGAGATACAGCCAGTGTCATTGGAATATAAAAGGCGTCATACACGTTCGTTGAACTAACTTTAACCACCGTGCTTTGACAGCTCCGTCCCGTAATGAATCTATCAACCCCGCGGGGCCCATCCGTTGGCCGCCGTCCGCTTGACCAAATGTAAAGTCGAATAGTTTTAGATAGATTACCGCAATAATTGATTATCGGTGTCCCCGTGTTATACCTAATCTATTTTCATTAAAAACAACGTCCGTATTTAGTCCTGAATTTGAGATAAGTAAAGTAAAAGTTGGTCCTGAGATAGGTGGCGGAAGAGAATTCATCATCTCATATCGCCCCGTGGGTATAGCAAGAGGCACCTTAAGAAAATAAAATTGTCAAAACATGGCGGTACAACAATCATCTATCTATACTAACCATCATCTAACTATTCTTTATTCATATTAAGCATATTTTATATTCTAAACCTGCATAAGTTCCAGTTTAAGAATTAAAACCAACCTGCAACAAAATTCTCGGCCACGGCAACGGCATCCGCTCCATGGTACCCATAAATGTTTTATTGCGCCACTTGCTTGAGCTTTAAAAATGGACGCAAGGAGCATATCGGAGCCATGTTGCGATGCACGAGCTAGCTTGGGAGGAAATCAATTATAATTTCCATTAGATTAAGGCGGAGTCGCCCGATTTATGTGCACGGACACCTACTCCAATAAGCCTCGCGTTCCAAGCTTGAGTATTTATAGTGTTATGTAGAAAACTAATAAACTAATAATTAGCAGTCATAATGTCCTCTAGACCAAATTTCGGTCGAGGCGGCCAATCTCAAAGGAAACCAGCCATTGCAGGATTATAGTGCCCGAGAGTATGCGAGAGCAGTCGTGCACTCTCTTCCTTTACTCTCGTAATCCGATGGGACGGTAAGACCGGAGAGAGATCAGGCGCAGGACCAACGGCTTTACGTGCTAACGAAGCACGGGAGTGAAATACCACCAAATTCCTGACACCGGGTTGCTACAGAGAATTTCTTGACAGAAAAAGCCTATAACTAATTTTGGCCTGATCCGGGATTCGAACCCGAGACTTCATGTTAGCAATCGTGTTTACATCTAGATCAACGAGGCAGTAACAGTAAGCTAATTGATGAATCAACAGCTAAATTAGTCCAAATAGCATACTTCTACAGTATCATTTCTTACGGTGTATTACTGTGGGGATCTGCGGATGGATTGAAAACAGTATTCATTTTGCAAAAGCAAGCGATACGGGCAATCTATTAGGTAAGTTGAGACCGCGCCATATCAAGGTAACTAGTATTTTGACACTTCCATCGTTGTTTGTTTTTGAGGCTATGAATGTGAGGATTTATTTACATGCCATTAGGACATGAAAAAACATCGGTCCGACTGTCCGGGCTAATCTAGGGAATCGTTAAACCGATTGTATTGAACTTTACGCACAGATTGACAACAATATCAATATTTGAGTTTTTATAATTTAAAATTTATAAATATCTCCAAAAAAATATAATATCTCCAAGTAATTTTAAATTATATAATTATATAATTTAAAATTACTTGGAGATATTTTTGATATTTTTTTATTTTTTTTTATAGAATATCGGTGACAAACGAGCACACAGTCCAACTGATAGTGAGTGGGTGCTGTGGCCCATAGATATACACATCAAAACCCGGTTAAGAATCAAAATGCAGATGCGTTGTCACCCCTGAGGGCTAAGGTTCTCTACATTCACCATATAAAATACAGCAGCATTAAGCTGCTATTTTACGCTGGTATTCTGTGACAGCGTGTTTCTTCCCCGGTCGAGCCGACCCATTCGTGCTACAACCATAATGTAGCTGAAGCGTGGCTCTACCACGTATAAATTACTTATTATTTTCAATTTTTTAAATTCAGTTTAGTTATTAAAATATGATATATATTAATTAATAACATACAAGAGTTCCAACAATGAGAATGAGAACTACATGGTGGGTAAACGAAATCTAGGGAATATAAACAAAGCGGCGCCTATTACAAAATGGCTACAAAGCTAAAATTAATAACGTGCTTCTTTATAACATGAATGCGTTATTTCTTTGTAAGAAAAAGAATGAGAGAAATACCAGTTTATGTGAACAAGCATCATGTGGGAATTTAGTTTGCTTTTATACGATTTTACGTGGTAGAGCCACGCTGCAGCCATATTATAGTTGTAGCACAAATGGGTCGGCTCGACCGGGGAAGGACCACACTCTCACAGAATACCAGCGTAAAATAGCAGCTTAATGCTGTTGTGTTTCGTATGGGGAGTGTAGAGAACTGGAGATTCTTTTCAATAGAATCGAGGAATTTTATTTTAGTCCATAGATAAATAAATATGTCTATGGACCGCAGCATCCGCTTACCAACAGGTGGACTGTGTTCTCGTTTGTCAACTAACGCTACCACAAAAGCTTTTTGCCGCTATATAACAGTGCTTGCACTGTTGTGGTCTAGTCTGAAGGATATAGTAAACCAGTATAAATACAGGGTGTGAGGCATTCCCTCTTAGTTCTCAGAGGTGACAACGCATCTGTCCCTTCCCTTGACCATCCCTTCTTCGTTTGAAGGAAGCAGCAGGACGGCATTAGCCACTTATCACCAGGCGAAATGTAAGTTCGTTTATCGCTTCAGTGTTTTAAACATATAAACAATCGGCTGGATAGTATTTTTAAATAAAGTACCTAAACTAAAAATTATTCTTGTTATGTACCACATTTTCTTACTTATACTTCTTCAGGCTTCTGCTAATTTTTCATCGAAGTAATGGTGTTAAAAAGCACACCTCCAACTGATGGTAAGTGGATGCTGTTGCTTATAGACATCTATATTAATCCTCGATTAAGAATCGAAATGCAGATGCGTTGTCAGCTATGAGCGGTAAGATGAAATGACACAACACAACAACATTATACTGCTATTTCTTGTTGGTATTCTGTGTGAGGGTGGTGCTACCTTGATCGAGGTGACACATTCGGACTGCAGTACAACACGCTGTAATGTGACTTAAAAGTTATCTACAGCTATAACCTATATAAGCCTCACAGCTGGTAAGAGTCCTCCCCCTATTTTTAATAGGATTATTGAGCAATAAGGGCGTCGCACTGCTACAGTGCACGTTGATTCACATCACATGTCCTCGAAATATTTATTCCTCAGACATTTAATACGTGGTAGAGCTATGCTGCAGTTATATTATGGTTGTAGCACAAATGGGTCAGCTCGATCGGTGTAAATATCAGCGTAAAATAGTAGCTTAATGCTGATGGGTTTCGTATGTTGAGTGTAGAGATCCGGAGACCCTTTTGACCGGAAACGAGATATTTCATCGTAGTCCTCAGGGGTGACAACGCAACTGCATTTTGTTTCTTCGCGATTTTTTCCTTCTCCGCATGAATTGCGATTAATAATTGTATTGGTGCCTGCAGGAGTTAAACCTAGGTTGTTTGCGTACTGTAGAATTTATGGCAAGAGCTTAGTTTCTGAGCTATCCCGGCTTTTAGAATAGTACTTTAAAATAATTCTTCTTGTTCATAATTACCCTTATTCTTTCCGTGGGAGACTCTCACAGTGAAAGTTATATTCAATATCTTGAATTCATTCTCTCGCGTACTTTCCATAAAGAACATACGTTTCAGTGTTTTGCTTTAGAGTAGAAAATTAACCTTATTGACTTTTACAAAGCACTTTTTGATAGTCAAAAGCTTAGCCCATTCAACTCGAATGGTCTAAGGTCAAAAACTGCGCTGTCTTTTCAACAAGTTTCTTCTGTGGAGAGACCTTGTGAGAAGAAGAGACACAAACTCTCAAGTAGACTATTTTTATCTCAACAGTTACAATTCAACCTTATAAAATATATCTACCTACTATTTTAGAAAAGGTCTAAGAAAATTCATTGTGCCCACCCATTCTTATCCTTTAAATATTTATATAATTTATAAATAAGTTTTCTCATTAATATCCTTTCTTTATAATAATCCATTTCACATGCACTTTGAGTTTAGGTAAAGGCAAATCCTTATTATATATACTAATCTGGGAGTATTACAAAAGACAATTAGAGAACCACAAATTAAAATTATAATATATACATATTGTTTTAAATTTATAATTATTCGCTTAAAATACCTATAAGCTACTAACTTACATTCTGTGTTATCTTTGTTTGAAATGTTTTGTTAATTATGCTGTAAGCAAAGAGTGTATAATTATATAATCACTACATTTTAACTGTAAACTGACATGTATTTGAAATATTAATATTCCATCCAATAATGTCAAAACATTGTGATTTATTGTCCGTGTTTGTTGATTTGATTTAATGATTAATGATATAATGTGTTAAATTTTATGATGTTAATCATATTGTAAGGCTTAATCTACGCGGGTTGTGATGACACTTAGTTAATAGTACAATATTAACTTTCCATTAAAACCTACAACTAGCACAATAAATGACTTATTCCATTCTATTCTAAGATTAGCAGTATCATTAATTATTTTCTTTTTTAACGGTCGCCACACACCCACACACCGTCAGTTCAACTGATCATTCCAACAGATCAGTTCAAACTGAAACTGTTGATATTTTTTAAAATATCGGATTTTCGATATATCTATAATTATAAATATATCAATATTGGAATTTCATATATGAGTATTTATCGATATATCGAAAATCCGATATCTTAAAAATATCAACAACATTAGCTTGAACTGATCAGTTGGAATGATCAGTTGAACTGACCGTGTGTGGCGTCCATAAGTGCGTCTTTTTCTTCTGATTGAGCATGTCCGAGGCTGGACATGAGCCTATACTTTTCTAGAAAGGATTTTGCCTAAATCACTGCACTATTACCTAACGACTATAAAACCAATGTTTTAAATCTATCGGGTTCATTCGGAATCTAACCACCTGGGGATCAACTCAAATAAACACAAAAAATTTCGTCACAATCGGTCAGTATTCAAACGTTTAGAAATAATTTACTTCAGGAAACTCTTCCTTAAAAATATCAAATTGTTATGAAATAATTTTTATTTGCAAATGATGCATTAGCCGGGGAATAAGAGTATTGTCAATGATCGTGCTTTACCAATATGCGTATCTTTCAGTTCAGATATGATGTGGTAGAGCCATGCTGCAGCTATATTAGTAGTATAGTTGTAGCACGAATAGGTCGACTCTACCGGGGAAGGACTACGCCCTCACAGAATACCAGCGTAAAATAGTACCTTAATGCTGCTGTGTTTCGTATGGTGAGTGTAGAGAACCGGAGACCCTTTTTACGGGAAACGAGGCATTCCATCTTAGTCCTCACGGGTGACAACGCATCTGAATTTTGATTCTTGATCAGGGATAGATGTAGATGTCTATGGGCCACAGCAACCACTTACCATCAGGTGGACTGTGTGCTCGTTTGTCACCCCATACTATTAAAAAAAACATTTTTCACAAGATGGAATTTGGTTACCTATTGTGAACACTAAAATCCCCTTAATAGCAACTTAAAAAATTCACTGTCATAAATACTATGCCTATGTGTACTTAAATGTATACGTACATACCCGTGATCCTGACAGGATCATCGGGTTGTTTTTTTACATTTGTATTTATTTATTTATTATTTATTGCATTCCTAAGAACAAAATAATATAAAGGGCAAAATTAATGCCTTGAGGAATTCTCTACCAGTCAACCCATGGAGTAGGGTACAGGCGCCAATGAAGGCACATTTAATTTCAAAACCTCGTAAAATCTTGCAGATAAGTAAAGTAAAGAAACAAGATATCTAAAAAAGTTGTACAGCTTTTGGCGTTTTAACACAAATGTAAACACTTTCCAGAAACTTTCTATTGGGCTATCTTGGGAAGCTGGTCTCTTAAGATGGCCCGAAAAATATTAATGAAAATATATTTATATATATATATATATATATATATATATATATATATATATATATATATATATATATATATATATATATATATATATATATGTAGAAGGCTTAATTTTAAACTACGGTGAAAAATAGAATATAACAAAGAAAAATATAGTATCTCAAAAGTAATTTAAAAAAAATTGCTTACTTCATAGAAAGGTCCGGGCTATGTTTGAGAATTGGGCTATGGGCCATGATAGGAAATTACACCCGGGTTGAGTATAATCTCGTAAAAATACAAAAAAGGAAATAAAATAATAACTTCACTGGTAAATAGATTTAATATGAATTATCACAGTTTAGAGCAAAGAGATTTGTTTAAAATTTGTTAATTTTCAAAAGGATTTAGACAATGGAGGTTATTAAACGTGCATCGTCTTGACATGATCAAGCAAACTGGCATCTGTCTTCAAAATGGCAACGCGCCGGTAATGAAACACACTTGCATCGTTGTTTAAGGTACTAGTAGCATAAATCCACAAAATTTCAAATGTTTCGAATAATCATAACTGTATTTTTTTGAAAGTTCCTATCCTAGGAACCGGGCCATATTCGGCGACACTACCTTATGGCGTAGGTGTAGCAATATACATAGAATAAAAGAAAAAATGATAATTAACTACGTAATATATACATATATAATTAGTACATACACGTAACTATGAATACGTCTGTTTAACAATACGTGTAAATGTATATAAAGATGGAAAAGGGGCTTAACTCAAACAAAGGAATTTCGTCATTGACTTTGAAGCAGTGCATAATATAAGAAGAGTCGAGTGACCGGTGAGGAGCAGTGGCGCAGTTCGGCGTAAGGTTTAAAAGGCGAGGTGACAGGGCGCGGCGCCGATCGATGTCGCCGTCGTTATTCGGGCGACAGCCTTTGACGACGTCTCAGCCGGCTTTCGTTTCGTCACTTCTTATTTGGGAAATTAAATTACAATACTAAAAACTAACTAAAAACCCTCTCAGATGAGCGGAAGCCTGTGCCCAGGAGTGGGACTTAAAGGCTGTAACTTAAACTTTAACTAAAAACTAACTAATTTTATATTAACTTACTGAATCAGTTCGTTAAGGCAGAACGGTTTACGTGGTAGAGTTATGCTGCAGCTATATTATTGTTCCACGAATGGGTCGGATCGACCGGGCAAGGACTATGCACGTTAAACGCAAACCGAAAGATTGCAGTGATTTGCCAATGCACAACACTTATCGGTATAGGAAATAAAAAAGCGTTGTTTCGACATCCTTTGAGTCGTTTAGGATCAAGGGGAAAAACTTAAGATAAAAATGAGAAAACATGTTATGACTTTCGTTGGCTACTGATTGAGAACGAACAGAAAAAGTATTACTAACTATTGATAATAACAATAATAGTGAAATGACGAATGTAAGCTAATCATGGCGCAACCGAAACAGAAAACCAAAAATTTGCTCACATACACCAGTAGCTAGGATTGAACGGGGAGAATCGCACCATAGTAGCCTCGTTTTCTAACTACTAGGACATATGTACATAATTTATTTTCTATATATTTATAAAAGTAACGTTCACATAATGTTATATTTACATCTATGATGATCCACTATGATTTAAGCCACGTCTCGTCAGAGCGTTAATAAGGTTGGTGGCTATAGGTCCGACACGAGCACGGTAATCAACCACACGGTTCATGCAGCGTATGGTGACAAAATATAATAGGTAGATGTTTAAGTTTTGTTTACATTATCCAGTAATTTCTTATTTAAGGGGTTATAATTATGGTACTTGCAATTTTTTCTCACTTACGGAGTTTCCTTGCTTACTCAGGTTTGACTGTGTATTCTTCATTTGTCCACGAAGCAGAAGCAACCCATCAAGCGCTAGAAGGCACCCGCGCCGAGCTATACTCCGCGGACGCGTGACGGACGGACGTGGGCACACACACACACTCTCACCAACACTTGCAACTAATATAAGACTTGAAGACATGTATCTACACATAGAAGCCCACCCACACACGTATTCCAGAACACAACACACGAGACATCGCATGTGCAGTTTTCGCCTCATAAAAGATGAATAATGATTGATCGGCGACATGTGAGAATGATACGGGATGAAATTATTGCTCTATTTGTTTTTAGTTTCGCTCTTGGCTCTGATACTGAAATATTGCTTATAGTGAAAATACCGTTGGGTAATTTGATTCGTTACTTTGTTGTTCTCATCATCTGCATACGACTGTTAAGTTGTGCACATAATGACATAAGGACTTACTCATTGCGTGCCGCTCCGATCTTCGGCTTCATTCATGTTGTTGCCATCATCCACCTCATAGACATCTAAATCCTCGGTTAATAATTAAAAGGCGTATGCGTTGTCACTCCTGAGGACTAAGATGGAATTTTCATCTTAGTCCTCAGGATTTACATTTCCAGTAAAAAGGATATCCGGTTCTTTACACTCACCATACGAAACACAGGAGCATTAAACTGCTATTTTACCTAAATATTCTGTGTGAGCGTGGTCCTTCCATCCGGCCGAGCCGACCGATTTGCGATAAAACTGTAATATAGCTGTAGCTTGGCTCTACCACGTAAACACCATGCCACAGAGAGCAAGAAAGAATATCTCTTAGATTTCCCGCTTAACGATTTAGTAGACAGATAGTTTAATAAGACTTAGTGTACAAAATGTGTGACGATCGAGCACACAATCCAACTAATGGTAAGTAAGACTTGTCATAGTCCAAAAACATCGACAATCTATCATCGACTAAGAATCAAAATAAACGTGTCGTCATCCCTGAAAACTAAGATAGATTGCCTTCATAAAAAAAGTAAAATAAAACTAATTTTCCGGATTTTGTCCCGTTTTATTTTTTAACTTTTTCATACCAGACATTTTGACGTTCTGAGATCGGGAATTAAAAAGTTAAAATCAATATGAAATACGATAAAGTCCCTAAAATTAGTTTAATTTAATGTGTAGTGTTCGCGCTGCTTCTTCGGTTCTCGTCTCTCAGACGAAAAGCAGCAGCAAAACGTTGCTTTTTCACGGTTGCATATATGAGACTTTAGACCTACTCTCGTTAAAAAAATTAAAGTTACAGACTATATAGATCCCACCGCTGGACACAGGTCACAAGGGGGTTTTAGGACAAGAAAGTGTCCGCCGCGCTAACAATGCGTATTGGCAAACTTCGCAAGTCTTTGAAATATTATTTTTACCTCAAACATGCCGGTTTCCTCACGATGTTTTCCTTCACCGCTAAGTACGCAGCAAATCAACACTTAAAATATCTTAAAATCGCAATAAACAATTTTACTGGTGCCGGTGAGATCGAACCCGGGATCCTCGCGTAATGTGAAATTTACAGAGAGCGCTAACCATCTGAGCTAGCACGGCTCCCACTTACTCTAGTTGTGCCCCAATAACCCTAGTTGAAGCTGTATTACACAAATAAGTCTTACTCCACATTAATTTAAAATACAACAAATTATAATTACAGTGTAATGACACAACAGAAGCGATACGTAAAGTCACACCGGTAACGCGTTGACGCCTCAACACGGCGGCGAAAGACACCGCGGAATAATTAAAAACTTCCACGAACCGCGTGTAATGACAATAATGACGTTAACGACACACCGTCGCGGCGCGGCCATTTGTCAGCTGTCATTTGTCAGCCGTTTGTCAGCCACGGGCCGATTGACGCACATCACGCGTAACTACGAATTCTCGAATCAACTCAGCTATATCATAATTCGTAAAACTCAAAAGTGGTCAATTACTCAAACGCTACTCAATTTTAAGATGTCCTTAAATATCGCGGTGTCACAGTCACTTCGAATTAAAGTGATAGAGACAGCACGAGACGTAACGACATCTTAAAATTGAGTAGTGTTTGGGCAAAAGAAACACATTAAATAACTTAAGGATTTTATTTTATTTTTAACTTATTTAAAAATTTTCGACATTTTGAATGCTTTGTACAAGCATGGTTCTCATATATTTGTGTGTTTGACATCCTGATATGTTTAACTTAGCTCAAGTTATGATTTTTTTATTTTGGACTTCAAACATGAAACACCTCAAACCCTTTAAAAAGCTAGTTTTATACCTATGACGACTTTACAAGTAAATACTACCCGTTTTGCACTTGAATGTATTTTTATACAAAATTAAAGTTGTACAGAAACCTGCAACCAACGTCAGACAAGGTTACAGTTGTGTTGTCACCTCTGAGAACTAAGACGGAATGTCTCACAGCCTATAAACACACTGGCTCTCTGTATACTTTTATTAGTCACTATAAGATTAAAATGCATATATGTAACACATTTTACACTCTTGTCTTGTGGTGGTGGCCTTAGAGAATCCTCTATCCCATATCATCCCGTGGGTGTCGTAAGAGACGGCAGATTGAAACTGAACCAGGATATGAGCAGCAATGGGTCTTACTGATGACAACTAAAAATAATTATAAAATTGCGCTTGCCAACCCGCCATAATAACAATTTTTTTAAAGAACACTAACAATGTTATAAACATTACTAATATTCCCCTTAACCACTCGTGGTAAGCTTAGTATGCTTGTGTTACGAGTGGTTCACGCCAGTAATCGAATGTCCGCTCCCTGCCATTACGCTGCTGTCGCTTCAAATATCTTCCTAAGAAGCAATCTATGGGGGACCTATATAGAACAATAACCCACCTAAAGTTTTCCTTGTTATTTCGGTACATATTTAATATAAATATTAAGGTTATATTAAATAAAACGTTTCTAAATCTTGCTCATATGAGCTAGTAGTATGGAGCGTGAATACAAGCCAGCAGTTGAGGGACGAATTATTAATGATCGTTTGATTCTCACCTCCGCACTAACCCTGTCAGCCGTACTGCCACGTCACGGACCCGACGCGGCCCTGGAACCACCCTAATAGCTAAAGAAAACGAACCGAAACGCCATTATTTATTACTCAAGCCTTCTGCCATATTGCGGTAACCCTACATTATCCGCAACCTAGCTATCAACGTGAATAAAACAATCACATTCTTCCGCAAGTTTCTTCGAATTGCTAATAGAGTGATAGATTGTCTCGTGCAAATGTACCACCACGAAGTTTTGCAGCAACTATACACTGACTTGCATACATTATCGATCTTCACGAAACACAGCGGTTAAATAATTCCAATGGAAGCGTATTTTATGTCCCGTTTCTCTTTGACAGTCCCCGAGACATCACCGGTTAACGTCCCTTCACCACGCGATTAGCAAGTTATTTCCACCCTGCGACGTCTCCATCTTTAATGCTAGTTAATTATTCAGTTTGCTAAATCAAATTCCAACTAAACTACCTAAAATATATAATTTCAGATGCTGTCGCCAAGAGACGACGATGAAGACGACAATCATCTCTGCATCAAATGCGACGCGACAATCGTCGGTCTTGATAATTACATTAAACACAGAAAAGCGCGATGTGGCAAAAACAAATCCGAAACTAAAACGGTTTTGCCTATTGACTCTTTAGAACCAACCTATAGTCTTGGCGCTGATGTGTTTTTTCAATCACTAGAACTCCAAAGTAGCGTTAAAAAGACATCTCTGTCCAGACTTACACCACCTACTCCAATTTCTAAAGCCGCTTTAGATAGAAAGACTACTTTGACAGTTGCATCCACTTCTAGAGAATTGCCACGAATTAGTCCTATAGAAACTAACCTTAGAGGAGTCGATTGGATCGGTGGTCATAGTATAAGAATAGGAAGCAATGAGGATAATCAAACTAAACTGATCAACGCCGTTGCTAGTATAAGCGGCAATGTCAAGAAGGATTTGCCTTCGTCTTCTTATAATATCGGGACTTTCAACGATTTCAAAGGAGACGATGATTCCGATGATTGTGAAGAATCAGAAGACGATGAAGAGGAAGAAAGTGGTCATGGGAGTAAATGGAAACCACCGCCTCATTATACTGGTGGTAAATGGCGTCCGGCATCACCAGAACATGAAGAGTGGGATATTAGAGAGGAACAGGAACATATGGAAGGTAAATGGAAATCTTTAATAATCTCAGACGGTAATGAGCGTGAGGAGGACTATGATGCTCCGCCACCTGGACACACAAAAGGAAAATGGGTCCCCGGAGCTCCAGAGAAAGCTCAGATTATGCAAACGACTATACAAAGTAAAGGTTCTGTTCAATATTGGTGTGGCCCATGCAACAGGCGACTTGGTTCTCGAGCCATTTATGATAAACATTTAATGTCAAATCTACATATGAGAAAAGTGTTACCGGAGCACGAGTTAGAATTTTCTGGACATCTAGAGCCCCTAAGAAATGTAAATGAGAAACGTACAACTCGACCATCGCGGTTCGTAAACAGTAGCATCTATCTTCAACCACAACGAAAGAAGCAGAAAACTGCTGATACAAAATTATCGGTCCTACCCGTAAAAACTAAAAGGAAAAGAAGGCCTCGTTTTCTTCACTGCTCCGTTTGTAAGTCAAGAGTAAGATATCATTTGATGGGTAAGCATTTAATATCTCATTATCACTTCAGAAAAGCGACGGATACTCAAAGCCCTACTTATCAACAACTGATTCTGGATAATATAGATGTCATAGTACACCAGTCTCCATTCCAATGTAGTCCATGTCGATTTTATACAAACTGGTCATCAACTTTTATGCAGCATTGGTTTTCTGATGAGCACAAATCAAAAACTGATTCAATGGAAGGACGATACTGGTGTTCGTTTTGCAAATTTGAATGTGAGTCTCCGGATGAAATAGTTAATCATATATCGGGGCCTGAACACAGCGAAGTGGTTGCGGTTGTTAACAGATCGATGCCAATTATTTTGAGAAAGAAGACGATTTTAAAATGCGATACATGTTCAAAAGAATTTCGATATAACATAGAAATTAAGCAACATTGCCGAAGAACTGGACACGAGTTATGCCACACTGCTACGGATGCCTACCAGGAATTACACAAATGTCAACATTGTAAAGAGAAGTTTAAATCATCTTTAACGTTGGCTGCCCACTTAAAGTCTAAGCATAAGCAGAGGGCATATTTTTGCCTGGTGTGCTCAAAAACATTCAACTCATCAAGCGAGGCCAAACAACATCGGCAAACTTCAGAACATAGAGTACGTAGGAAGGAAATTTTGATTGAAAAAGGTTTAAGAGTACCTGTCAAGGACTTGACCAAGAAATGTCCATACTGCATAGATAATGTTCGATTGAAAAATATTATAGAATTAAAGGATCATATTCGAAGAGTCCATCCAAACATTAAGAAAAAGTTAGTATGATTCGTGATTAAATCTAAACAGGTGTAGATAGATCTCATTCATTTGTTACAGCCAACAGTAGGCCGCTGCTGGATACAGGCTTCTTACATAGATTGCTTCAGAGGGAGAATGTTTGCTGCAGGATACACTTGGCAGCCGAGAGCGGCAGCAACATTTCTGAGAACTGTGGTAGCTCAGATGGTTGACGCTCGCTGTAAACATAACAGAACGCGAGTAACCCGGGTTCGATCCCCGCCGGCACTAATGAAATTGTTAATTGCAATTTTAAGTGCTGATTTACTGCGTGCTCGGTGGTGAAGGCAAACATCGTGAGAAAACTTGCATGTCTGGGGGATAAGAAAAAAAAATATTTCAAAGACATGTGAAGTTCGCCAACACGCATTGGGGCAGCGCGGCGGACACTTCCTTGCCCTAAAAGCCTCTCAGAAATGAGGGGAGGCCTGTGCCCAGCAGTGGGACTTATATAGGCTGTAACTTTACTTTTTTTACTTTACACTTGGCAGCTGGGTCGGCAGTCGCAGTTTTTATAATTTTGATTTGTTATGATTTTGTCAGGAAGATGCTGCTGCCCATCTCCTGCTTCAGGTTCCTCTTATGACGCCCATAGGAAAATATGGGTAGTATATTGCCTTTATTTAGATTTAAGATTATTATAACTTATAAATTTTGGTAACGTCCTTACAAAAATAGCTTAATTTCAGATGTTCAAAATGCGGCATGTCGTTCATCTTGTCTCAAGAAGTCACTCGACATATCAGATCCAAGGCCTGCCAATATCAAAATGCCAGCTCCTGGAGCGCTCCCATACTCTGGAATTGCAGTCAATGTCTCTTCACTACTGATTCTCAAGCCGAGTGCTTTTTCCATGAAGTTCTACACTCTCCCTCTATCACTAAGATTACGAGGGGTAAAACAGAGAAAGTGATTGAGAAATATGATTGTCCACTTTGCCCCAAGAGTTTTACCAAAGCTTCCTTGCGACACCACTTGAAACAGCATACATTCGAGAGGCCCTTCGTGTGTAATGTATGCGGAGCTAATTTTACAAGACAAAGCAGTCTAACGAATCACTCGAAAAGTGAACATACGAATAACTCTGAAATAAAAATCCCAGAATCGTCATCAAAAGATGCTACAACTGATACATCGATGACAGAATTCAAATGTAGTAATTGCAAGAAGAAGTTCACAAATAAGTAAGTTAGTTTTAAATCTAATAAATTATGCCCCGCTTAGCGTATTAGTGGTTTATAAAAAAAATTAACAACGTATTTCTAGATAAGTGACAACATATAAGGCAAAGCCATGCAGCAGCTATATTACGGTTGTAGCACAAATGGGTTGGTTCGATCAGCGAAGGACTATGCTCTCACAAAATACCAGCGTAAAATAGCAGATGATTACTGTTCAGTTACGTATCGTAAGTATAGAGAACTGGAAATCCTTTTTGCTGGGAACGAGACATTTTATCTTAATCTCCAAAGGTGACCACAGCATCCACTTATCATCAGGTGCACTGTATGCTCATTTGTCACCCGCATTCTATAAAAAAGGAAAACAAATAAACCCACAGTTCACTCGATGGAAAGTGGCAGTCCATAGACACCTGCAATCATCTTCAAACAAAGACGTCTAGATGCGTTGTCACTCCTGAGAACTAAGATGCAATGCCTTGCAAAATATAATCATACTGGCTCTTTATAACCTTCAGCTGTGATAGCTCAGAATTAGTAATTTTCAAGTGAGTGAGCAACCCGTGTTCGATTCCCGCTGGCACGAATGAAATTGTTAATTGCAATTTTAAATGCTGACTTACCACATGCCCGGCGTTGAAGGAAAGTATCTTGAAGAAAGTTGCATGTCTGAGAAATTAAAAAAAAATTCGATGACGTGAAGTTTGCCAACACGAATTGGGATAGCGCGGCGGGCACTTCCTTGCCGTAAAACCCTTTCAGAAGTGAGAGGGAGGCCTGTGCCCAACTGTGGAACGTATATAGGCTGTAACTTTCTGAACTCTTCAGACCGTAACACAGCAGTGCTAGCGTAGCAGCACAACTAGTTAAAAGAATGGTACGTAGTCAGACGGACCTTTAGGCAGAAACGGAGTCCTTCCAGCTAAGCTTAGAATATAACTCATTGATGAAGAATTAAATTTTTCTTATTTTAGAGAGACTTATGGCTAGCAGTGAAAGCCGTTGCAAAGCTTATATAATGATGATAACGATGATTATAAAGGTTATAATGTTTAAAAACAAAAAGAGCCACGATGCAGCTATATTATGGCTACAGCACGAATGGGTCGGCTCGGCTCGACCGGGGAAGAACCACGCTCTCACAGAATACCAGCGTGAAATAGCAGCTCAATGCTATAGGTTTAGTTTTTACAATGGTGATGGAGTGACAATAAATCGACATTTTGATCTATACTTATGAATAAATTTAGGTGACGATGGCCATAGCATCCACTTACAATCAGATGAACTGCATGCATCATTGTTACCCTTATTCTATAAAAATCTGGCTTATTTAAATAGCTTTAAATCCAGCTTTTCATATAAAATTGTGGTGTCAAACGCACTTAATGGTAACCTCATGACGTGATGGTAAGTGGTTACTGTAGCCCATGAGCACCTGCAATCAGCACAGCACACCTGCAGGGTAGAATGCATTGTCATCCTTGTAATCATACTAGCTCCCTATACATTTCATGCCGCAACATGGCAGGGCGGGCAGGTCACAGCAGGGCGGAAACTACCCTGACGGACGCCCAGGCGGAAAATAGTTCCATCCTACCATCTAACGTAAATATAGCCGTTGTCCAACCTCGTAAAATAATACATTTATGTTTTTCTTGTAAACTGACACAAATGAAAACTTTAAAAGTGCTTTTATTGTATACACAATTATGTTACAATGAAAATATAAAGGTAATTGTCTAATTATGTTAAATATTAAAAGTTGCTTTTCTGAGAAATCTGAAATAATATAAAGTTTAAAGACCCACAAACTTTTTAAAAAATATAGTGGTATGATTTCAAAAATCTCTACGCTTACCTATTAAAAAAGCGTAAGTTCTGGATAATATACGTAATGTACTTACCAATTCACGTAATATATCTACTTCTCAATTGGAAAAATAAAAAGTTTTTTATCTCATTAATATCTTCCTGAACGTGAACTGAATGAAATGTAGTTAACAGTAAATAATAAACGAATATCTTATGTCATAATGAAATTTATCGCTTGGATTCAATCCAGTACTCGTAAGTTTACTCACGCGAGTTTAAATTTTCAGTAACCGCTTCCAATATAGAGATGGAAAATAAGTTTTCTTATTTACAGATACTGTTCGATAATCAAATATAAGTGTTATGTTTCAGCCAGCATTTTATGATATAATATTAGACGAAACCGAAATGAAACGAATTAATAATAAAATTTTTAAAGTTAGTAAATCACTACATAATTTCTTAAAATGCTAAGATATAATATATAAAGGAATTAAAGGGCCAGCTTCGGAAGTTTAAATTATTATCTCTTCATAATATCATATCTTTAAATTCATATCTTCAATAAAATCTTGTCGGTTTCAGAGAGCGTGGCTCCGCCACATATCGGTCGAAGCCTACCTATTCGTGGTGGAGCTCTTTTACTCTGATGCGATAATTCTGACCCGTTTATATTAGTTACTCTGGTTCCGTGGATATCCCCATTTTGGAGTCTACCACGCTGAGAAACTTCAAGCTTAGCCCAATGCATAGATCGCTGAGCGATTCCATTTGCCTTTATTGACGGCACGCACTGGTTGTACACTTCTGTTTTCAACTTCTAAAATAAAAGTGACGAAAAGTTATGTAGTAATCTTCAGAAAAATACCTTTTTCTCGCTACGGTTAAGCTTACAACAGATGTTAATTCTGCAATCAATCCCACAGAAAAAATATGCAACAATTTATACATACAATATTTACGAAAAAATAATAAAGTATGTATAAGTGGTTATATATATTTTATATATTATATTAATCCAAGTGCAGACAGTAATTTCAGTCTTATGATACGATGGTTGTGAACACATAGAATAAGAGTGATAAGCAGAATTGCAAAAGATACCGTGCGTGTGCCGAATTAAAAATACACGTAGCCGACTTATGTATGGGTTGATATATACATATTAGATGTGAAAGATGCAAAGGTGTTGTGTCAGGATCATGTCAAATGGAAGTCTGTCGTCTTTACCTACCCCTCTTCCAGCAAGGCATGAGAGTTTATTCATGTTTCATGTTATGTAAATACCTAGGAATTCATGCCAATTGTTTAGAACAATCTCGCTAAGAAAATATAATTATTGGGCAAGATGACAAAGTCGTCAAGTTAATCAATAAAAATATGTATTCTGTGACTCAAATAATATGAGCTTTTCACACGCTAGCCGTTATTCCATCAATACTCTTTAAATTTAAAAGTTCAGTCATATCAAGGGAGTGGCGTGCATAGTTTGACCAAAATAAACGCCGCAACAGTGCTAAGCCGCGTCAGAGTCAATTGAGATGAACGACAAGTACGCGGCGGATGCGTGCGTGTCTCACGTCACACAACTCCTTCACAAATATCGGGAAACATTCATAATTTGACGCGCGCGCTTTGATAGTGCACCGGCGCGACATTTTCTCGCCGCCCGCGATGTTGGCCGCGCTGACGTTTTTATACCAAACTGCAATAAATTTTCCCCCGGATGCCTCGTATTTCGAGCGCTGGATCAAAATATTAGTGAGTACGAAAGAGATGGCGACATTTAAATTTTATTGTACGCACGTGTTGCGTTGTAGAGCTTACAGGAAAGCTTGATGTGATTTGACGCTGCCAAATTGGCGGTTATTTATGCGGTTTGTCAGCTCCAAGCAAACGTATTTATATGACATCGTTTCAAATAACTTTGCAGTAAGGGTTCATTCGAGTTAACCATTATCCCCATAACTTTTGTTCTTAAGCACATATTCCACGTATACCAGATATTATAGATAACCCTACACATCATCGCAGAATTTTTGATGCTATAAGTTAGATTAAAATGTAACCTAACCTAACCATGTAGAGGCGGTGTAAGATGTTAGTGTTCACTAATCCATATCGTGTAGAAAAAGGCGACAGATGGTATCAAACCAGGATATAAGCCGCAGCGACTTCCTAAAACTAACTGGAAAGTAAAAAAAAACTGCGAAGTGCTGCCTTTCCGCCTGCCGAGCAACTAACCATCTTTCCCATCTCTGCACGGAGAAGAGGACTCACTCACACCATGCCGCAAAGGACGAAGCCAATCTGGGCTCTCTCTTTGCATCCAAATCGACTCTTGATGACGGGGGGAACACACCGCCGACCATCCCGTAGTGTGAGTGCTCCATGCAGGATTTGCTGTTTACCCAGCGCTCGGTGCGCAGAGCACTCCTCTCTCTGGACGTTAACAAGTCGAGTGGGCCTGATGGCATCCCTCTTATTGTGCTGAAGACGTGTGCTCCGGAGTTGGCACTGGTTTTAACGTATCTTTTCCGGTACTACACTCACTGGCACCCGATCCCTAAAAAAGTCAACCGCTCAGATCCGTCTAACTACAAGGGGTTACGTCAGGGTCGCTCAGCTGGTGATCTTCTGGGTTTCCTAACTCATAGATGGGTGGAGGCAATAGAGTCCATGATTGGCCGTCAGTTTAGACGTAGCGAAGACCTTCGATCGGGTTTAATACAAAGCGCTTCTAACGCTTCCTTTCTATGGGCTTCCCGAGAAATTGTGCAATTGGATCACCAGTTTTCTTGCAGATCGGAGGATCAAGGTCGTAGTATACGGTGCATACTCCGATTACAAGTCCATTAATGCTGGTGTTCCACAAGGCTGCGTGCTATCACTAACGCTGTTTCTTCGCATATCATTGATATGTTGCGAACCGGTAACATTCGTTGCTATGCGGACGACAGAACTGGTGATGCTTTATACACCGGCCGTACCAATATTTCTCGGGAAAACGTTGCCGAATACCGAGACAAACTTGTGTCTGAAGTCGAGACTTTGTTGAACAACCGCCGACTAAATCTAGTCCGGTCCAATCCCCAAAAGACAGATGTTTGCGCGTTTACCGCTACCGCTAAAAAGATTCGTTTCGTCTTTTCTCCTCAGTTTCAAAGTACTCTTACTTTCTACCTTCTTGACTTTCTCTTTCTTAGGTAACCTTGTTGACTTAGCCAGTATCGGAATCCTCGGCGTCGACACATGCATGCAAACATGCAGTTAACTTGGAATAGAAGGCCCAATTGGCTTCTTAAAAGCTTGGCGTGCTCAGCAGACCGGGACAGTATTTTATGTCGGCACATCACCTGCGAATTTGTAACGCGCAAGTTCGGCCGCACATGGAATACTGTTCCCATCTCAGGACTGGGGCTCCCCAGTAGTGGCAGACCAAGGTTAGTGCAAGTGGTGCCACCGCATCGGGCGCCGTCATCAGGGGGGGCGCCGAAATCAACCGAAACGCTACCACCGGGCACCGTTTACCAATTCACTCACTCTTATCACTAACATTCCGTTTTGTTGATGCTAATTAAAAAGTCAAAGCACGAGTATTTTGTTGCTTACAAGCCAGTAAGTGACTCTTCGGAAAAATCACTTACTGGCCTCTTTCTTGATGCAATTTTACAGGTGTTTGACTTATACATGAATGATTGTCGAGGTCTAGGGTACAATAATAGTGCGAACATGGCAGGAAATTAATTTTCCTGCAGGTGTTCAAACCAGAATTTGACTCAATATTCTCGGGCATTTTTCAATCCCTGTGGTTGAAGATATTAGAACTTAATTCGCTCATATTCGCGTAAAAAATAAAATGATGTGTCCTACCCAGTCTGAAGAGCACCTGCCAACCCCCTCAATTGCACGCACTGTCCCCATAGCCACCACTCCCAGTACCACCACACTAGCGACAACACACCACTCTCGATAATACGATACGTGTTTCGCCTCTACACGAAGCATCCACAGGTGAAGTAGTCTCTGCGTGGCTGAAGGCTAAGTGAGCGGCGAGCCAAAACAGTTGCTACTTGTACAAGTCGCTGATCAACGAGTTGTATAAATAGCAGCGTGTGGAGAGCGGAGAGAGTGCTAGGAGTGGTGGTGACGGGATTAGTGGTGACGAAGATAGTGTCAGCCTTCGCAAAGTCTACTTCATTAGAGGATGCCTCGTATAGAGGCGAAACACATGTCGTATTATCAAGGGTGGTGTCGTTCCTAGTGTGTTGGTGCTGGGAGAGTGGTGCTGGGAGGGGTGGCGCTGGGAGTGGTGCTGAGAGTGGTGGTGCTGGAAGTTGTGGTGAAGGGGATAGTGCACGCAACTGAGGGAGGGAAGGAGGTCCGTGCTCTTCAGACTGGGCAGGACAAATCATTGTATTTCATTCGTCATTGTTTGTCACCTACGCCTTCATTGTCTGTTGACTGTGGACGGACTAAATAGTCTACAAATGACAGCATGGCAACTGGAGCGATGCGATGATCGCCTAGAGCAGCTCTTAATAAACTTCTGTACCTAACGCCCCTTGATCTTTATTTAGACCAGGGGGCGAGGGCTAGTTTGTATAGGATTAACCCTAAATTCCTAAAAATTGAGATCCATGCTCGACTCGATCAATGAAATACGGGTCTAATGCATGATCTCAGATATCATGCGTCCACTAAACACTTTTAATAAAAAGTATATAGTGGAACTACCCTCCAGAGAAGACTGGCTGAATGGACAGGTTCTCTGTGAGGTCAGTAGGCTTATATGGTACACCGATGAGTCAACAATGGACCTCGACGTAGGCTTTGGAATTTATGGGGAATGCCCCAAATTCAAACTTTTACGTGGGTTTTAATAGATCGTAAAAGAGACGAGAGAGAGAGCGTAAAAGAACATCGTGTCTTGTTGACTATACCTGTACTATAATTGTCGCTAAACGGAAAAGAAGTTTTATTACATTAAAACATTTAAAAATTTACTTACGTTTCTACTATGTAGTAGAAAATTTTATTTCCCAGAAATTAAATTATTTCGAATTTATAAATAAAAAAACCGGCCAAGAGCGTGTCGGGCCACGCTCAGTGTAGGGTTCCGTAGTTTCCCGTCCGTCACAATAAGTAATTATGTTCGCGCTCCAGCAGCGCTCCGCGCTCCTGCAACTGCTCCCGGTAGTGGGTACTGTTGTTTCCATCCAAGTTCAAAATGATTTTCCTAGAAAGTCCTTATAAAGTTCTACTTTTCAGATTTTTTTCATATTTTCTAAACCTATGGTTCAAAAGTTAGAGGGGGTGAGACATTGTTTTTTACTTTTGGAGCGATTATTTCCGAAATTATTGACATTATCAAAAAATGATTTTAGTAAACCCCTATTCATTTTTAAATACCTTTCCAACAATATATCACACGTTAGGGTTGAAATTAAAAAAAATCACTTCCCACTTTACATATAGGGGGGCTACCCTAATAAAACATTTTTTTCCAATTTTTATTTTACCACTTTGTCGGCGTGATTGATACACATATTGGTACCAAATTTCAGCTTTCTAGTGCTAACGGTCACAGAGATTAAGCGAGGACGGACAGACGGACAGACAGACATGGCGAAACTATAAGGGTTCCTAGTTGACTACGGAACCCTAAAAACGGAATGATCTGCACAAAGTCACCTTAGCAAAAGAAGCATAGTCATTGTCGAGCGCATCAGAGTAGTGCGAGCGGAATGGACAACATTTCTTTAACGCGAATAAGCAGAACAACTGCCATAGCAAGAGCGATTGACACAACTGTGCTTGCTCCGCATATATACCTGTAGATATTTGATAGGTCTAATACTATTGATTAAAATCACGTAAAAGCAACTGCATAGTGGAGGAACACTAAGATTTTGTATGTAGAGGGGTGCCACTATGAGAACTCGCACCTAAAAATTTGCTAGGACCGCTACTGCTCCCCAGTGCCAGCTCCTTACATTTGATAGCATAAAGCGCAAAACAGTTCGAATCGTCGGCAACCGAGCTGTTTCCGATCGGCTTAACTCACTCAACACAAAGAGAACCTCTCTTTGCCAGTGAGTCAAGCCATCTCTTTGCGTTTTATTTTTAACATTTACTACGGGGAGCGCTCTGAGGAGTTGTTCGGACTAATTCTAGCCGCACAATTTCACCATCACACATCGTGACAAAACTCGCGATACCATCCATACCATCTGGATGACTGGTGTTCCACCACTGTGTTTTCTTCCTCGCACAATTTTCTTGTGGAATCGACTACCACCGGAGATTTTTCCGGACCGATACGACTTAGGGACCTTCAATAAAAAGCCTACTCCTTTTTAAAAGGCCGGCAACGTATCTGCAATTCCCCTGGTTTTGCCATTGTTCATGGGCTTCATCAATCACTTACCATCAGGTAAGCCGTATGCTCATTTGCCCCCTCTCCTATAAAAAAAATTTGGTACATCGGTCCGGATGAGTGGTCAGCAGAAGGTCTAACAGAGATGGTACATGATCATTCACTTTTGGGATCCACGTAGGCGAAGTAACCAGTTATGGTAGACCATGCCATGGCAAAGTCATAAACAGATCTATCTACCCGCATGATCGGTTATACGGAAACTAAGCCATTCAGCGTGGTGGGCTTAAAATCATCATCTAGTCTAGAGGTTATGTTTTATTTTAAAGTAAATACTCACACTCTTTTATAACTTTCTCTTATATATTATATTATATAATAAGAAGTATGGCTTAAGTACTCAGTTACTAAACTTTATTTTTATTATGACTACGAGGCGGCACTGAAAATTTCGGGAATCAAGGAAGTGACACAACATTACTATTTAAAAATGTATTTATTGCTTTTCGAAGTATTCTCCGCGAAATTTGACACATTTTTCGATACGATGGAACCAATCATTGAAGCGACCATTCCATGGGGTCTCCAAAATGGGCGTTTTGTAGGCGTCCACAGCTTCTTCAGGTGATGAAAATCTCTGTCCACGCAATTTATTCTTTATTTTAGGGAAAGTATAGAAATCATTAGGGCTTAGGTCGGCGCTGTACGGCGGATGGTCTAATAATTCTATGTTTTCTTGCTCTAAAAACTCTTTTGTTCTGTGTGCGGTGTGAGAACTCGATAGTCGTGATGGAGGATGATGCGTCGGTTGCAGTTCTCTTTACGAAGTTCAGAAATGACCTATGGCAAACAAATGCTAGCATACCATATTGCATTAACCGTTCTTTGTCCCTCAAGAGGAATAGTCGTAACATGGCCGGTTTTGTAGACAAACGTGGCCACCATTTTTTTGCAACACTCCGTGAACGAACAATTTTTGTTGGCTTTAACTCATTTTCGAACATCCAAACTCGTGACTGGTTTTTTGTTTTGGGTTCGTATGCGTATATCCAGGAGTCGTCTCATGCCAATGTCTAAAGTTGTCTGAATTTCGCGGTATGTCACATGTCGATCTTCCTCAATCAGCTTACACGCAACATCAACGTTTTCTTGGGTGACTGCAGTTTTTGGACGAACTTGACGGGATCATCACTGAGCTTGACACGTCCACGTTGAAATTCTGCAAACCAGAAGTAAATTGTGGTTTTGGATGGGGCTTCATCACCAAATGCAGAAGTCATCCGGTCAACACACTGTTTTTGTGTTAAACCACTTCGAAAGTCATAATAAATCATCGCTCTTGAATTTTCTCGAGTCAATTCTATTTTCTCAACGACTAAACAAGTTTGACAAAACCTTGTGACAAGACCGAGAATCTTTTTATGGTATTCGATTTTTAAAACCAAGGAGTTTTCAATTAAAAAGATTTTAATATAACAGGAACAGTGGAAATATTCGATTCCCGATACTTTTAGTGCAGCCTAGGTATTTACATACAGACACAAAATGTATAAATACAGAGTAGTCTCAAAGTGCCAGGTATCAGACGAAACGATAACCGCTCCACAAGATCTAATTCGGCCCACAAACCGTATGAATCAAGTCGACGTGGCCATTACCCAAACTTTCATCGTACCCAGAGCATTGTAAAGCCATTGAGGGCGTCTAATGCCGCTGATGATCCAACTTGTGTAATATCTTATGCATTATTGCGCCGCCGACTTTCATTAATGCAGTTGAGACTCTAACGCGTTCCGTGTTGTGGCGAAACGGATGCTCAAAGTGTCACTGGCTTGCCAGTGTTACCAGTTTATAATTGCACTATTGGACGACTTGTTATTTTGCTCATTTATTTCTTAAATGTCAAATAAGTAAATTCACTGTGGCTAATTATTTTAAAATTTATTCACATATATTGCTCTGTTGGTTCTTCTGTCTGCTCTTGTGGTTTAAGTGAATTAATTACCAGTTCCACAGTTACCAGTATCAAGTAAGGGATGTGCCAGCAAAGATCTTACGGCTTCCGATAGATACCACAGGCTGGAAGGCATTACATCTTTGTTCTCAGGGGTGTCAACGCTTCTGTGAATTTTTGTGAAGTTGGTGATGGCAACACTAATTGCGTTGATATGATTTTCGCGTGGAAATGATGAGAAGAAGCCACAATTGAAGTGAATACTTCTTTAGGCACGTTGCACACTTATGAGATTGGGAAAAAGGCCTGAATTGAAGTTGATGAAAGTAATGTTGAAAATTCTATTGAATAAATAAAACATACATTTTTTTTTCACGGAAGACAGCGCAATAAATGAAAATTTTATTACGAAGTTAATATATTGCTAATAAAATAATTTCTAATAAAAAATATTTCCAAAAATAATCTTTACAAGTTTGTGAAGCTAAGAAGTTTTTACTTCTGACGTGCAGTCCTGCGACCGACTGTATTTTTTTTGTTACAGGACTGCCCTAACTCTACACGAAACGTCTTGTTCTTCTGTTGAGAGACGATGTCCTCACGAGCAGTGCGCATTTGTAGCCACCACAGCCTCACAGCTAATAAGGTATATATTGTATATGTTTATTAGCGCTAGGAGTTTTTTTTCGATCAAGTGTAAAGAACCGCAAACCCTTTTCCTGGAAACGAGGCATTCCATCTTAGTCCCC
Source organism: Parnassius smintheus behrii (assembly GCA_036936625.1). Taxonomy (NCBI): domain Eukaryota; kingdom Metazoa; phylum Arthropoda; class Insecta; order Lepidoptera; family Papilionidae; genus Parnassius; species Parnassius smintheus. The sequence goes on from JAUPFT010000011.1 coordinate 50,449,470, forward strand.
AGACAACGCATCTTTAGCCTTCTTTGTTTGAAAGGTTGGTTACAGGTGCCCATGAACTGCGGTAATCACTCGTTGCAAAACACACTCTTCAGACATTAGGTCTGCAGCAGTCTTAGGAAGAAGGAGTCACTAGTGAAAGCTTCTGACCGGTGCTTGTAGATAGTTTAAGTATACTAGCCTAAGTTAAATTGTTAGGTTACATTCTGTGGACTTAACCAGCACTTTCCCTGGACAGGTAAAAATATAAGCCAATAATATAAATGTATGCGATAGAGCCAAGATATAACTCGTTACCGCAACACGAAAGAGTTGTCTCGACCAGGGAAGGACCACGCTCGATAAAGGCAAGTCCCGTAACCATTTGTGCTGTAAAGTACTCAAAAACTCGGGAATATAAAATAAGTTACCCAATAACCGTGATAAAATCCGTCATAACTAGTTTCATTCAATGTACTACATACATTTCGTGTAAACATAAGAAATCATTAGGGCAAATTCTTCCCCATTGAGGCTCTAAAACACAAACTGTTAACTTGTTTCACTAGTGAAGTCTGTATCACGTTCAATTACAATTTATTAAAATAAAGCCATATAAATCTTTATCATATTAGATTTTTATTTACGAATTTCCACAGCAGGAGATAATGAGGATCATTTTTCGCTTCCGATTGTCTTCCTTTTACTGATGATATATTTTCCATTTCGACACAACATATTTCCGTTTTTAAGACCTTAAAGTGCATCTATTCTATATTTGGAAGGATGTCTCTGTAATATGTTATTATATTCGTCTCTGAGCTAATTTTTATTTTACGGGTAATATATTATCTACTAGTTAATACCTTTATACGTTTTCTTTTCTCAATTAGTTCTGTATTTTTTAAAATTAAAATAGAACCGACTAAACTAGCAAATAAACCACCAAATGGAAAGTAAATATTCCTATCAATGAGAGCGTGGTCCTTCCGCGGTCAAACCGACCTGTCGCGCTACAACCATAATATAGCCGCGGCGTGGCTCTATCACGTATATAAACGTCTACAACAATAACAAAAAATAAAAAAACTGCGTTTGTCAACCCGTTTGTCAGACGTGGCAACTATGTTCTCTAACCTTCATGCTAACTACGGCAAATATCCCTTCTATGAGGTAATCTATGGTGGAAGCTTATTTTTAGCAACTGTAACGGATTTCACATTCTAACTTTATGAAATTACGTTTCCTACAGCGCCATCTAGTAATTTACTACAGTACCATTCTAACTGCATTGAATTGCGTTTGCTACAGCGCCATCTAATAATTTACTACAGTACCATTCTAACTGCATTGAATTACTTTGCTACACCGCCATCTAATGTATATTAAATATAATTCTTGGACATAGTCTACTCAATAATAATTTCCAGGCATAATGTACTCTGTAATAACAATTCTTTAGTATAACGTAAGATAAGACTTTAAAAAGTTTGTTGGAAATTAAAATTTTCGTATAAATAGGTAGACATCCTATCGTAATGAAGCGGTCTAGGAAAGGTCGACGCGACTAACTTCCCAGTGGAAAGAATAAAAAAATATCATATTTTACAGTATTTTATACAATTTTTCGTTCGGCACAAAAACGTTATGCGTTAAATGAAACTACTCCCATGTCAATATGACTCTTTGTTCTGGAGATACACGAGGCGAAAATTGAATTTGAACATACATACATACATACATAGGTACATATGTACACGGACATCCTCTTAAAAACTATACTATTCGGCTCTAAAGACTATGGAGTGTAGAAGTAAGGAGTACAGACTGTGTATTAAAAAGTGTCCACAAAAACCTTTAGATAAGGGTGGCGCCACTATAGCTACGGGGTAAATTTTAAAGAACGTGCCGAAAAATATTAGTGGGATAGACTTTTTTGAGGTTATATTTACTAAATAAAATTATTTTAGATTTTAAAGCTACTGAGCAGTTTAGCAGCACACTTCAAACAGTCGACAACTGCTAAGTTCATTTTATCCCAGTAGCTACTCCAGCGCTGTTGTGGAGAGTTATTGACAGTTTTTGAACTTTTATTTAGAGAGTTGGTGCTCCTTACTTCTACACTCCATACTAAAGACCTTGAAACGTGGAGATATGTTAAAATTTCCAATTTGCAAAATCAGAACCATTACAATAACTTCCCACTGGGAAGTTAATATAAACACCACGAATCTCATACTAACTATTTTCTGTGCAGACATCGCCGAGCGCACGGTGAAAATATTAAAAATCACAAATGTTCAGTATGTACATTCAGCAGCGACCAGGCGAGTCACATGAAGAGGCACATGATGTGCCACGAGGGAATAAAACCCTATGCTTGTCCGCATTGCCAGTTTACTTGTGGCAGCTTAGTAAGTTAAAAAAAAGACTATATTTTTCTATTATTAACGTATTAAACACCTAATTACAGTGACTATTGCACAGTGACCATGCATACCAATTAATCTACACTTAGATAGTAGAAATAAAATTGAAACGTCTGTCTGAATAACTGGCTTCGATTAAGTTATCCCTATATGCATGGTATTAAGACATAACCAATAAAAAAAAAAGACGTGTGGCACTCGGGGACTGCCGCGGTAAAGCTATTGCATAGCATTTTGTATCAACTTATGCAATTATAATTATTTATTTATTTTATTTATGCAGTATTTCTTTTTCGTTGATATTAATTCAAGTTACATTTTTGAGCGTGGTGACCGATAAGAAAACAAATTTTTTTTCTTTTATTAAATAAATAAATAATAAATGCACTTTGTTCATTCGTATTCAAAACACTTTATACACAAATTTTACAAGTACAGCTATTCACTGTTGTACATAAATACCTATACACCTATATACTTTCTCATAAACAGCTGCTTATGTATTCGTCCAATTTCGGAGCAGCTCGTCTCGATTCGTGCGAGCTTCGTAGAGACGTACAACGTCGTCGTACGTCTAGTTGCACGCACACAAACACCGTGTCGAAGACTGCCGAAAAGAAACGACGTTAGACAATGCACGGCCTTCAAGCCACACCTCCGTGCCCGTCGGAGTGGGGAGCGTGAGGTTTTTTCGTTACGGAATTTCTGGATTCGGTCCCCGCGCTCAAGGCCCGCGATAGAAGCTATGCAATAGCTTAAAAATTGTCTGTTTGGCAGACAGGCAGACAGTCTGTCCAGGCTAATGTACGGAATGGGTGAACCAATTACGATGAAATGTTACGATCAGATAGAGAGCAATACAAGGAATGATATAAGTTTATATTATTATAATCTATAAATATAATATAAAGGGATCTTGTCCATAATTTATCTGAAAAACTTGAAGATTTTTTTTGTAAAAACGAAACGTTGATAAATGTTCTTATCTTAATAACGCCACAATAATTAATTATTTATTATTTATAATATAATAATTATTTAATTGCTATCCAGGTGAAGCCGGTGGGTCACTAGTAATAATTAAAACATTACTTTCTGATATTACTTTACACACTTTCAAACAATCGTTTTCTGTATTTATATATATATATATATATATATATATACAGTAATTCATTGCTTCAAAGCATGATGACTGCAAAATTTGTAGATGAAAACTTTCATATATCTATAATTAATTACTTAATATTTTTTTAGGAAAATCTCCGCAAGCATGTACTACGAAGCGGCCGGCATGAAGGATTGTATTTATACGAGTGTCCTGATTGTAAATATAACAGTAACATGGCCACAGACCTGCGGACCCATTATACAGTAGCCCATCCTGACAAATACAATCCGAAAACTGCTCTAGAAGCTGTGAAAACACATTTGATGAAAAATGTTACAAGACAAGAGAGGGAAGACGAAAAATAACTCAATGATCATGATCACTTAGATATTAATTAAACAATTAAAATTTCAAAGCAACTCAATTACTTTTAATAAAATTTGAATATCGTGTTTTCAGATCCCTATGTTACTGCCAGTTCACGTAATATTTTATTTATTTTTCTAACAATATTTTTAAACTAGTAAAATAGGTAACAATAAAACCACTACAATATTTCATTCCGTGGTAGGTTGATCTTGATTTGCAGAAACTTGCTGTTAAGCATTATGTCCGCCCTTTGTTAGCTTGTTTATAAAGATGATAACAATACGTTTAAATAAATATAGCCAGTGGCGCTGTCTGCTGGCGCTGGATGGCTTTAAAAGAAATACTTTGTGCCAATTGTAATCGAAAGCCTTCGCTATGTCCGAAATTACTGCCAGGGCCTTCCCCTTGGTCTCGACTGCTTCCGCTCATCGGTGAGGCAGGTAATCAAGGAGATCACCAGCTAAGCGACCTCGACAGAAACCGTATTGACGGTCACTAATCAGCTGATGCTCTTACAGGTACCTCATGATCTGGCAGTTAATAATAGATTCCGTTATTTTGGAGAGCAAGTAGGTATGGCGACAGTCCTGTAGTTGGATGAGTCCAAGCGGTCACCGTTTTAAGGTATTGGGCGTACTAAAGATGTCTTTTATAAGCTTTGAACGATGCCTAAAGAGTAATAGATCCGGAAAAGAGGCGTAAAAACTGGTGCTAACTCTGGAGCATACGTCTTCAGCACAATATTTTACCCCTTCGGCTACCTTTAGTTCTTGAATATAAATTTTTGGTCCGATATATACAGAACGAGCTTACAGTATCTTGAAGTCTGGCAGTGGTATAACCATACCTAATAAAATTAATTTAAAACTTAAATTTTATTAATTATAGGGTCCCATGCAGATGCCAGCCATCTTTCTTCTCTATTGAATTTAGTATGATTTTTTTTAAACAATAACCTCGCGAATTATTCTTGGTAGGAACTTTTTACGAGGATTTGTCTGAGATGTAGTTCAATGAAGCAAGCATGCCTATAACACAGAAGGGGAGGCACAGGCTACATCATGATGTAGAATCTGCCTCCCTTAATACCTACTTATGTTTGTTATATTTATAAAAGATATAATCTCATTTTATGTAACTCAAAAATACATGGAAATATTTAATTTATATTTAGTGCTTAAATCTTATTTAATTAGATTAGTGATAAAACTAAAATTTGGTCCTTTATGACTTAAAAATGTGCGCCATCTATAGACACTTAAATGAACTAGCGTTCAATCACGCTATTCAGTTTGCTCGGTATGTGTATGTGTGCTAGATGGCAGTAAATCTTTAAACTACTGTTGTTTTCTTAAATTTCTTTAAAGCAAAAAACAAAATACGAAGTAAATTATGAAAGAAAGAATATTTAACAAATTTTAAGAATTTGACATACATTTGTAATGCAATGTTAATATAAAATTTCGTTACTTATACCTGTACATTTCGTAATATGGCAACAATGTATGGACCACTGACGTCAAAGTCAAAGTCAAACTGTCAAATTGCTTGGGCCATGATACGGCGGCACGGAGGGAAAAATTTAATATGGAAATGTTCCTTTGTGTTAATCGCACGTGTGTTGTATCGTAATAAAATAATACTACGCGAAAGATTCGGGTCCTTAAACATATGACTTTTAGAGTGCTGTTGAAATAAAAGTTAGGTATATATTGTGTAGTTACGTAACTACGTTTTACGATATAAAAATAAGAGCGAAGAAATATTAATTTGCAGTGCAGTATTAAATATTTGAACTAAATAATGTTTGTTTATGTTCATATGTGAGTTAAAAATCGATTGAAGATCCAAAATGTCGCTAAAGGTAAGTTATTTTAATTTTTACGGATAAAATATTATCACCAAATTGCAGTGACTATTTTATGTTTTATTATTTATACAGTTTTATACAGTTATACCATACCTTATCCTATCCATGCCTTACTAAGTTGCTGTAAATCAAGATGGTTTTATAGAGTTTTTAATTGAAATAACACTATTCAACAGTATTAAATCAATTATTAAACAAAAATATGATTAAATTGGATCGTGTTTGCTTTTAAAATACAAGTTAATAATCAAGGTTATCACATAAAAATACAAATTAATGGCATTGGCATTGACACACTCATAAAAATGCTATTTATAATTATAAATCAATATTATATAAGGATTAAGAGCTTCTTTCACACTTTTAAATTATGTTTTGTCAATAAAATCTACCTACCTTATGAGAATCTTACCTTATGAGAGATGAACTTAATTAAATATATAAATCCCTAGTTGTATAAATATGTTTAATGTAATTAACAATATTTTAAGTACAATCTTAGTTGCTTTTGAATTCATATTCAACTAATGAAGAATTTTTATATTTATTTTTTGTCTGGGTGCCCCAAAAAGAGGGTAATGTATTTTGAGTGTATATATATATATATATATATATATATATATATATATATATATATATATATATATGTGTGTGTGTGTGTGTGTGTTTATTTCTTTGGTATGTTCTGTAGCCTATACAACTAGATGGATTGTACAGCATTGTTTTGACCGCCACTACACAGTGAAAATGACAAAAAAGCCAAACTCAAATGACTGGTGATAGGGAGCAGCATTATTTAGATTATTTTATAGGGTAGCCGTATCCTCACCAACCCTTCTGGTCGGTTGTGTGAACATGGCCATAGTTTTCAATGGCGCTTAATACATTATCAATTCCTATACTTATACACAATCATCCAGAATTAAATAAATGCCACATAGTGGAGGAGTAAGACAAACTACTCGTCCATAGCATACCATGGGTGTGGTTTTTTTTTTCAAAAAAAAATGTATAAACGAACAGAGAGGCTGGGTAGCAGCATTTTTCTGATAACAGCACAAAGTAATAATAAAAATCAGTTGTCAACTGTAGACAATATCCTCCAATGAGGCAATCTATGTGGAAGACTTATTTTCGGTGGTGGACTTTAGATAGGCTGTGTTGAATTGTGATGAGTGGAGTAAAAAAAGACAAATAAGTATATTCATAATATAATAAGAATTATACTTCAATTTACTGCTTAAATTATCTGCTTGTCATTTTAAAATTGCATTATTGATGTATACAAATCTATATGGTGCTCTCAAATGTCTTTCATATTACATATTTATAGTATACTAAAAAAATTGTAGTACTTATTATGTTTACCCAATTTTGTTATTTACAATGTTAAATTCAGTTTTACCTGGGTAATGATAATTATCACTAAAATATTTACTGTGAAGGTACCCTAAAATGTATCTGAAATATTACTGGTAAAGGTTCTTACATTATGAGTTACAGTTGTAGACTGTTAAGGGCTGATGATAAAGGTGATGGAAAGGATCTTGGTAACATTAAGAAAAATTAAATTAGTCTTTATGCCTTATTAGACTAATGTTGACCTGTTAGAGTAGAAATGAACTATACATTTGTAAATAGTTTTCTGGTATTTTTTTAAATTCATCACCATTACAGCCTCTCAGAAGTCCACTGCTGAACATAGACCTCCCCCATAGATTGTACCATAGGAGGGATGTTTGCCAATGTGTGGCAAACAGTTGGCAGATGGGTTGTTAATCATAGTTTTTATTATTTTGATAAGTTTTTATTAGGAATAAGCTGCTGCCCATATTCTGTTTCCGATGATCTGACTTCCAGAGTATATGGGGTAGTAGAATTTCTTACGCCGCAACTATATGGCGATTTCCTACATTGATACTTTTATATGATGACTGTCTTGTTGGTCTAATCAGCTTAATAGTCGGTAAAGACGATTGCAGATTATGACGTCCCGGGTTCGAATCCCGGGTCGGGCCAAAATCAGATTTTGGGTTTTTCTTTATTCTTTATTCTTTATTGTACACACAATAAGTTGGTAACAATTATTAAATATTTAAATAAATGTACAAAGGCGAGCTTAACCCTAATAAGAGTTCTCTTCCAGCAAACCTATTGGGAGAGAGAAATAGTTTTATATATAAAGCAAGTAGGTAGCAGCGTGCGTACTTAATAATTAACATAACGCTACTTAATAGAAATTGGCTATAAGTTACAGTTAACAATTAACATATAAGTATAATTTATTTTCTTATTTCTTTTATTCTTATTTCTATTAATTTACATACATATATACCAATAAAGACAATAAATATATACATATATACACATATACACACACACACATATATATACATATATATATATATATATATATATATACATACATATACATACATAGACACATACATATATATATACAATTACACATATAAATACATAAAATATGTAAATATTTATAATTCTAAGTTGACAGATATTTCTTTACTCTGCTCCGAAATATATCAAGAGAAGAGCTAGCACGTATGTCATGTGGAAGTGAGTTCCATAGCTTGACCGCCCTTACAGTAAAGGATCCACCACATCGGCTTGTGAAATGAGAAGGAGTTTTGAGAAGTAGTTGTTTAGTGGTCCGGCACTGAGTTTCACGAGGTACAAGATACTCAAAACGCTCGCGGAGATATGGAGGTGCAAGAGGATTAAAGAGTAGAAAGTTTATTTTTAGTTTTTCTGTAAGAAATTCTCAGTAGCAACCCGGAATCTGGTATTTGGCGGTGTTTCACCCCCGTGCCACGGAAAGCGCGTAAGCTATTTGTCCTGCGCCTAAACTCTCCGGTCGTGTGTGATTACACTGTCTCATTGAGAGTGCACCTGTGCTTGCACATACACTTGGGCACTAAAATCCTGTCCTGCGCAGGCTTGTCTCCGTTGAGGTTGAGACGAACCGTCGTGACCAAAACCGGTCTGGAGGACATTACTTATAAGTGAATTACTGTGATGATTTCTTATATTTACGCGAACACTACACATTGACTAAAACTACTTTTACGGATTTTATCGCGTTTAATTTATTTTATTTTTAATACCCAACGTTTCTGGTGCTTTCTAGCACCGGTAGTCACGGGGTACTGAGTTGACTGACGTCCCGGTATTAAAAAGCTGAAGGTACTCCGGGTTAACACTGACATCGGGACGTCAGTCATGTCTGTCCCTCGTGACCGTGGGTGCTGGAAAGCACGCGAAACGTCGGGTACTTAAAATAAAATAAATTAAATGCGATAAAATGCGTAAAAGTAGTTTTAATCAATGAATTACTGTGTATTTTATTTATAATATTTTACTGCTTACTTACTTTTTCAACACAATCCTTTACAGTGCACCTTTATGTCTTCTTCTGCATAATAATAACGTGGCTGTAGTACATATTCAATACGTCTTCTTGTGCATAATTAAACAGTCTTCGATTTTTCCTACTTAAAAATTTCCTTCCTTAGATTTGTCGCTTTGTATTTATCTGGATCGGGGGAATAATAATTGCGCAGTATGAGATATGTGGGGCGATACATCCGTATCAAAAATACCCAAATAGAGAATTTACAGTAAAACCGATGTTTGGCATAGGAAATTATTTTACTGTTTCTAGTATTTTTAGTATAGTAGTATTTTTATATAGGAACACAAATACTTCGTTTCGTCCAAGCAAGCTAAAGCTTAATATTTCTACTACTGATAGAAAATGTTTGTACTACAGAGACATAAACATTTACTTATATTTATAATATCCCATCTCTTGTCTTGAATAAGCCGACTACCGACACGGTAATATTATATAGATAATATTACCGTGGTACCGATTAGCAGACGAGTACTAGGTGCATATTTTAATTATCAATAAAGAACCATTTAAGATGCCGCCAAAATAAAAAGAAATGGTTAGACGATCCCTTCACATTTAAATTCGCAGACGGCGCTCGTCTGCCACCTGAATTATTAGCGTACATGTATTTTTATTTATTTACTTAGAGCGGATGGCATGGGGCGAGGGTGGGGTGTACTTCTATATTTAGCGCAAGGCTCGCCACCGGTTTTGCGACCTGTCGGTCCGGCTCTAGAGTCACTGAACCGACATAATATTATTTTATCAATGGAAGGATAGTCGATTTACGTCAGAGGACCTCCAGTGTCAGTGCAATGACGGGTGCGGTTCAGATACAGTCGACATATTTTCAAAAAGTTATTAAATTATGTAAGTTTCTTCATGTTTAACTTTATATGAAAAAATGTTAAAATAAAAACATACCTCGGTTAATGTGTTATAAATATTTTCACCCATTATGTCTTGTCTGTTACATTAATTAATAGAATGTTGAGTTATTTCAAAGGCTAAAAAATTGAATTAATTTTTTTCTGCCATCGTCGTATCTGGTTAAAATTTATATGTCACGAGCGATAGATAGTGTAATAGACATAAATTATATATTAGATATACAGGTGTAGAGTTATTTTTCAAAGAGTAGCAGTCAATTTTAAACTTAAGTTCAAATGTATAAATAAAGATATACCGTTATTGCATTTTTTTTTAAATACGAGTAAATAAAACTTCCACTTTTATTTGAAATTAACCCAAATTCAATGTGATTTATGTGCAACGACTGCGGGTGCGCGCGCTTCTTTGTGTGCGATTAATCATGATTAATAAAAAACGGATGGTGACTGATAGGTGTTTATTACGCGCTCATGCAGGCGTCAATCACTGCATTACACGGTAGGTTATTCGTCTATCACAACCGTGATTGTTGTAAAACTGACAGCCTGCAGGAGCGTGTAATGTATACCTTAGGAATGTGTGTGCAGTAAAATAGTTGGCGTTAAATATTTATAATTGACAATCAGTTAAAATAATGCATTACCAAGCTTTACCACGCATTATAAATAAAAAAAGGACAGAATGTTTAAAATTTTTTAAAATTAATTTTTATTCATCATTTGCCTATATGCCGGTTTAACATCAATGGCGAGTACATCACTCACCTTCGATTTGCCGACGATATAGTCCTTATGGTAGAATCGCTGGAGGACTTAAGCACTATGCTCAATGACCTCAATAGTGCCTCCCAACGGATAGGTCTTAAGAAGAACATGGACAAAACAAAGATCATGTTTAATGTCCATGTCACACAGCTATGCCCGTAGTTGTTGGGAGAATTAAGCTCGAAGTTGTTGACGAGTACGTTTACCTGGGACAAATAGTCCGACTAGGTAAGTCCAACTTCGAACGAGAGGTCAATCGACAGATTCAACTCGGCTGGGCAGCGTTCGGGAAATTACGATACATCTTCTCGTCAGGTATATCTCAAAACCTAAAAACTGAGTTGTACAACCAGTGCGTGTTGCCAGTGATTACCTAGTACCTACGGAACCGAGATATGGTCCTTCGTCTGCTCGGGGTTTCTCTGCGTGATAAACTTAGAAATGGGGATATCCGCAGTAGAACAAGAGTGACCAACCATAGCCTAACGGATTTGTAAGCTGAAGTGGCAATGGGTCGGCCATATAGCTCGAAGAACCGATAACCGTTGGGGAAAAAGGTTCTCGAGTGGTAGCCTCGTACCGGTAAGCGAAGTGTAGGGCGACCCCCCACTAGATGGAGTGACGACCTGGTATGACATGCAGGAAATCGATGGATGCAGGTGGCTCAGGACCGTGCTTTGTGGCATACCTTGGGGGAGGCCTATTTTCAGCAGTGGACTTGTGAAGGGCTTTAATGATGATGATGATTTGCCTATATTACTTATTCCGAACCTTCTCTGCAACTTTGGACGGTTATTGCAAAATTTTTGTAAGCGACTTACCTGATTTATTTTTATTGTGTACAGTGTGATCTGTCAGAAAAAATGAGTTAAAACGCTTAACTAACCTTTGAAGGTGTTAAGTAGGTAAATTAAAAAGTACTATCCAATTCATAACCTTCTTTTTTGTGATATGGTTAAAATTTGTATTTCAACCATATCGTGAAAAATCGTATAAAAAACTGTATCATGTTATTTTCTAAAATAATTAGAGTTTACATTACATTTTATATTTATAGGAAGTGGTAGCCTTCAAGAAGCATATTTTTAAAAATGTGAGAAGTGTGTGCTGAAGCGAATAGACAATGACTAATCGTCACTCAACATACGAAAAGCATGAAGCTGCTATTTCACGGTGGTACTGTGTGAGAGTGTGAGTGTCGTATTAGTCATTATACAGCTGCAGCAGGTTTCTACCCCGTAAAAAATTTACATCTACATTGCAAAAAATACTTTCATTGATATACGTCGTCCATTCAATTTTTCGTTTTAGTACCTAATCATGGTTATCTATCGTAAATAAATTACAAATTTATTGAACTCTGATTGGCTCCGTGTTGCACTGCGGCGGGCCGCGGGTTCGTATCTCGCACGGAACAAGAATTTGTATGGCCTACGTATAATTTTTCTGGGTCTGGATGTTTGTCCTTGTGCAATTTACGTTTGTAAACTGCATTGACGATACAGGTGAAAATACCAGTGTGGGAGTAACGTTTAAACAATATTAAAATATATAATAATAAAACATCTGAGTGGCATTATCCATTCAGCCAACTCTTTATAGTTCGTCTAAAAATTAACATACCACACTAAAATGTTGAGTTCAAAAGAACGTGAAACGATCGTCCCTTGCTTGCGGCGAATCCATCTCTTTCAGAACGTAGCTTTGCCAATTTAAGCACGTTTGTTATTAAACTGAAAATCTAAAAAATACTTTGAAAATTCTTCAAAGGCACATGCAGTACGACACAAGTAAAAAAACCGAAAAATAAAATATCTTTATGTTGTATTTAAAATTTACCATTCAACTAAGAGATACAAGAAATTATTCAAAAACAAAAAATATGAAAATATAATGCTTGAGTTAAGTTAGAAAAAATCATCATTGGTACATAATAAAAAGCTTTTATTTAATATTATCATCCTGTGCTAACCCTACCAAAATAAGTAAAAGTTTTAACAGCTACTTTAAAGCTTTGTCTTTGCTCCGTTTCTTTACTCATGTGGTAAAGATGCACCAAGAATAAAAATTATTTTAATACTTCGCTGTTTTACTGTGCGGAAAAATATGAACTGCGATCTTTGAGAATCGCGATAGTACATTATATGATGTATTGTAGTATTTTAAAAAAACAAAAAACTAAACGGATTTCTTAAATTGCATGTTAACATCGCCACATAGCGACGGTCTTAGATAATTTGTAACCTCATCTTTACTCAAAATGTCAAGACCTAAGCCGAAATGTCAAGACCTAGCCTCTGTGAACTTACCGTCTCATATGAGATACTCAGATTTGATCGCGAACTCGTCCCTATGAGGTAAACTATGGTTAACAGTACGTTTGCACTGAAAAACATCCAACACGTAATGTTTTGAAACAAATCGCATAAAAAAATTACACAACATGTTTTGTTGATGGTGGCGTTCGTACTCACAAAAACTGTGTAAAATTTTGAACAGATATTCAAACTTATCTTTCAACATGACAATATTTCTACAAATTTGTTTCAAACATTTTGTTTCTGTAGTTATAAAGATATAATATAGTTAAATTTGTAATGTACAATAAACTGTCAAACATACTTCACTACAACATGTTCTTTGTCTATGCAAACGCTTTTTGATACATTGACAGAAAACAGTGTTTAAGGCCGAATACGACGCGAATGACCTTGCTCGTTTCGCAGCAAACCACGCGCCGCCAGTACCTACGCTTTGTTTATATAGACATGTATAATACCTATAATCAAAGTCGTAGGCTTTGATTATATTTGACTGAACTAGCTCAGATGCAGAGTAATGAACAACACAGAGAGCATTGGTTACTTCTTAAATAAATTTTTCTTATTTATAATATTAGTTACCATAGATTATAAATTCTGTACTTTATTCGTTATAAAATATGGTTCGAAAAGTTATTGAATTGATAACGATTTTTTTTCTTAATTGGTGCATCGTACGTAAAGAACCTCATATAACTGAAAATGTTTATTCTTGTGAGTCTTACAAGATGCCGTAATGCAAATTGCATAAATAATAAAGAAAAAAAAACTAAAAAGTCGGTGATTGCCCCATAGTGGGGATAGGTACTGTGTATGTAAATTCTCACAAGACTACTCCGACTGGTCAATCACTTCACATCCGAAGTACTTCGGTTTTTCTTAATTATGTACTTTTACCCCATGCTTTCGGACAATACATTGACTGACATTATTTGCGGTCTCTGTGCTTGCACTACTCTGTACATTCTTTTTCGACTGGGTCTTGATATTTTACATTTTTAGTGTTTCTCACTTGAAACTAGAAAAGTATAAATGATCAGTTTGGCTAATGTAAATGAGTAATAATGCAACCTATTAGGCAGCCTCAAACAAAAAATTACCTTACAAAAATATAAGTATTAACCTCAAAATACAACATTCGAGCAGCGTTAATGCGATAAACTCTCTTTGTTTTACCACTTAGGTAACATTTATTTCTTTTCCTACCCATATTTACATTTATAGAACTTAAACGCGTATAAAACAATAAATTAACGATTTTCGCTACAGACACATCGACTGTTGTTACCTTACGTTACACGTCGAAGCGCCTGGTAATTTATTACGGCTAACTTTTATCTGGCAATATACGATATTATTATTAGGTGTTTTTAATTAAAACGAATTATGTTAATAAATAATATTTTGTATCGAAAATAAAGATAGCAGGTACCTTCGGAATCACAATACAAACATTTTTACGTAAAAGAATTTTTCCTAAATTAAAATTCACAGAGTTTTGGAAGAACAATAATTTTATATATCATTTCTTATCATTTTTTTATTTGTTGGTATATTCATTTATTTTAAAATTTTAAAATGACGGTGACCTTGTGAAGGACCCGAACAAACCTACAAAAATGTTTTAAAGCTTAGAATTACTTCAGGTCCAAGTTCTAGTCAAGAGAAATCCATTAATTTTCGCCAGTTCTCTTCGTATTCGGCCTTAAAACATGTTTTTTTGTGACAATCGCGTCAGTGCAAACTCACATAGTATTTATTTTTAATAGTAGTATAAAAAGCAGTAGATTTCTCGAGTCCTATGAAGCTGTAAGAGCCGCATAGGCTAGCAGCGTTAACGTCATCGAAACCAGACGATAGTTTGAAATACATGAGTATTCATGATTAACTTTTAGATTTTAAAATTGTTTTCATTTATATTTTTGGTGATTTACTTCTTGTACTTACCTCCGAATTGACGTAAATAAATAAAGATAAGAATTTCCATGAAACAAAAAACTATTGGAACCAACGATCAAAATCTGGTTTAAAGTTAGATAATTTGACGTATAAGTCTTTTTATCCTATTTTTTTTGTTCCTATTTAATTTTATCTTCTTATTTGGATTGCAATGAAACTTTTTTCAATTGTTTTCCGTACTAGAAGTATTGTCACCGTACACGCCCGTAAGTCGACGACACTACTGCAAACGATGAGACTAAGGCTAGACTAGTTCAACTGCAGTTGCCATATTTGGAGAGAGATCTGTTTCCCACGGACTGGTGCGATCCAAATGATTGAGAATGTGGGTGTGACATTACAGGTTATAAAGGTTGTAGGTGACATAAATCACAAGTAGGGTTATAAAAAGCTACCTGCACTTTATAATAGTGTACTTTGTTTTGGACTTGTACTTTTAAGTTTTGGATTTGATGGCAAAGCGTCGCCATCGGCATAGGCGTCATTTGGCGACTTACCGTTTAAAACTTCGCGCTTTTAAAATCTAATGTAAGTGTAGTAATGTAGCGCATCCGAGAAACTATTTTCCATCGAAAGCTTATCTAGCCGACTTGTTTTTTAAACTTCTAAAATCGATTAAATACTGTGTATGCTAATCTTTTTTGTGTCTTACCTTCGTTTACATTTATTAACCACATTTGACTGATATATTCAAGTATCTGTATTGGAATCGTATCGGCGGAAACGGTTACTGATGCATCTCTACTTTAAACTAGGCTAGTAGCAAGGCGAGTACTCTGTCAGAAGGACTAGTCCTCAGCTAATTTACTTGATATCATCATAACGCTTGGCAGACCGATCAGCGATCACAGTATCTTTGACGGATAGCGTTTTTACTACTCCGAATTGAAACACAGTGCAGCCTGCTGCTTGGGCAGCATTAAAGAATTAATAGTTACAGGCATACAGGCTCGACACAGAGCTACATTAATTTCTTAGAGAATTAATGTATTTATTTAAAAAAACGTCTACAATTTAACATACAAAATCCGAAAGTATAATATAGTATTAGACTAATTGCACAATTACTTACAGGTAACACCACTAAGCCATAATTAAACAACTTAATTTACATATAATGTTAAGAAGAAAAAAAACATTAACATTATATTTTTAAGCAAAACAACTAGTGATTTAGATAAAGTGTAGTATAAAAATATTTATCTTAATTTTAAATTGTATCTAATTAGTACTTGCGAAACTTGTACGAGGAAACAAAACTTATCAGCCGTCTACTGACCCCATTATAAAATTTACGTAACCAAGCTACAGGAGAGTTGATCACACAGTCCTATGAAATGGATGGGAAAAGTGGAAGAATTGGAGCTCGCGAGAGTGTTTTGGGTACTCTAAAATTAAAGTAGTTTAGAATCCAGGAGCAGTCTATTTGACTTCTTAAAACTTTAAAAATAAAAGTTAATTCGATAATGGCTCTGCGTTTTTCAAGATGGTCCATATAAAATGTTATATTTTGTATGAGTAATAGAAGCCCTTTCGTGATATTCCAGGAGTGTATGCCAGGTGCCAAAGGAATAGCTTCTGTATCATTTCTAGTCGTAGATAATGGGTAGCATATCTACGACGGTCTCACAATACTCGGTGTGGTATGAACTCTAAAAAAATTACCGTTTCTTTATAAATCCTAGCATTTTCGATGCTTTCTTGACAGTGTAATCATAATGTGGAATAAATGTCAATTTGCGGTCAAACCCCCCTAAGTCCAAAACATTATCTACTTCACTTAAAATATTATTATTTACTATTTAATGCGAGCTTATAAAGTTATGATTACGACAAAATTTTATATTGAAAGTTTTATTTACACCATTGTGACCAATGATATATAAACTTATAGATACGTTGTCCGCACTCTAAAATGGCAAGATGAAATGAAGCCAATTGGCCACATCGCGCTTAGTCACGCGCCAACCTGTCGCGCGACGCTACGTTTGTTTTTAATTTATTATATCGTGATTCGTGTGTGTAAACCTGTGCAAAACATAAAGAAAACATGCCGTCGTGTGTTTAAACGATGTACAAATTATACCCCAAAAGTTAGAGACAAAAATGTGTAATTTCATGCGTAAGTTCACAGAACTACCTATTTTCATTTCATTTTATTCGACGACGCCGTCTAGTGGCGGCCGGCGCATGCAGCTAGTAGTCAAGCAACAGGCATCCCGCCGTACCTACGGTGTCATATTTTCTTTCTCTTTCTTCACGCGTATAAGTAGTTCTAGTATTTTCGCCATTTTTAAGCGCCGCGATGTTTGTTCATGACGTGTCTATATATAATACGTCATTGATTGTGACAGTCTATTTAAATCTTATTGCAATAGTACTAACTCGGAATCATCAACTATTTTACGAGAAAATTATCTTGCATAAAGATAGAGTACAACTCGCTGCACGAAAGTCTAGCGGTGACCGTTATTGCGAATGATTGGCCGTATTGCGCATTTTAGCGTATGATTGGCTGTGCGTGTCGTTCGCACGCGCTCATTGGCTCTCCAGTCGCATTATGTCCCCCGTACTGATACGTCATTCGCAGCTATCCCCTCCAGGTTTCTTTTAACGCTGGAGTTACGTACCGCGAGTTATAGATAAAACGATAATTTATATCATTAATGAAGAAGGGGCCCAAGATATGATCCTTGCGGCACTCCTGATGTTATATCAGGAGAACGAGTGAAACCCATCCAAGACCACATAGAATAAACGCTTACTTAAATAATACTCAAACCAATCCCAAATTTTATATCTTAATTGAGAGTTCAGTCCGTCGCATTGCGCTAATCTTCACATCTCTTCGTAGTATTTAATTGCTCAGACTTGCAGATCCTCATGATGTTCTTCACCGCCGCACTTGATAAATCATCACTTAATAATTTCTTATATTTACGACCCTTGATCCCCCCGTGATCATGGGTGCTGCATTTTACTTGAAACATCGGAAATATAAATAAGTTAATTAAACGCGATGAAATCTTTATAACAATCGATTCCATTACAACCTATAAAAGTCCACTGCTGGACATACGCCTCTCCCATAGATTGCTAGAGAGGATTTTGCCACAGTTGTCAAGCTGCTGCCCATCTTCTGTTGCAATTTACTTTTGGCGCCTCTTACGACACCCACGGGACGATATAGGTTTACACCGCCACAATAAGGTATCTGTTTAAACCTAGTTTCATTCAATTTCATTGGTGTCGGCGGAGTCAAACCTGGGTTGCTTGCGGACGGTGGGCGCTTGGCCACTGATCTATCACGGCTCTAAGAAGTATTATTATTCCTGTAATATATTACAAAACCAAATAGGCAGTAAAAGTTTAAGCAAGACATATATATAACTGTTATATTTTTATGATGCGCATAAAACTTAACTGACCATGTCATACACTTTCGACTTGGATCATACTGTTTTTTATTGTTAATAATAGCTTAAGTACAAGGGCTTCAATGGCAGAATCAGGCATTACTTTGCGGAAATTCATGATATTAAAGTTGTTAAAAATTAATTAACTGAGATCCACGTTACAAAATAAAATGACGTGTCTTACCTTGTTTGAAGGAAACTACTTAGATTAGGTAAGACACTTCGTTTTATTTTGTAACGATGATCTTAGTTGATTAATTTTTTACATCTTTAATATGTATAATGAATTTCCGCAAAGCAATGCCTGATTAGCTGTATAGATAACTGAACTACTTACTATGCCTATAGTAAAATTCATAGAATACTATATGAAGGTATTATAGTATTCTATGGTAAAATCACAATGACAATATTTTTGAACATTATTGTTTTAGTCGATAGGTTATTTATCCAAGTAATTAATGAACATTCAATTACAATCATATTATTTCAAGAACATCTCCAAAAACGACGAGAAGGCCGACAACGAAAATGCAAACGCTAGATTAATTTAACATCATCGTTTTACCGCATCACATGTCCACTAGTGAATTATCATCATCATTATCATCATTACAGCCCTTCACAAGTCCACTGCTGAACATAGGCCTCCCCCAAGTAATGCCACAAAGCACGGTCCTGAGCCACCTGCATCCATCGACTTCCTGCATATCTTACCAGGTCGTCACTCCATCTAGTGGGGGGTCGCCCTACACTACGCCTACCGGTACGGGGCTGCCACTCGAGAACCTTTCTTCCCCATCGGTTATCGGTTCTTCGAGCTATATGGCCGGCACATTGCCACTTCAGCTTACTAATCCGTTGGGCTATGTCGGTCACTCTGGTTTTACTGCGGATATCCTCATTTCTGAGTCTATCACGCAGAGAAACTCCGAGCATAGCCCTCTCCATAGCTCGCTGAGCGACCTTGAGCGTCCTCATACGGCCAGCAGTGAAGGACCACGTCTCAGATCTGTAAGTCATCACTGGCAACACGCACTGGTTGTACAATCTAGTTTTTAGAGATTGAGGTATACCTGACGAGAAGATATGTCGTAATTTCCCGAACGCTGCCCAGCCGAGTTGAATCCGTCGATTGACCTCTCGGTCGAAGTTGGACTTACCTAGTCGGACTATTTGTCCCAGGTAAACGTACTCGTCAACAACTTCGAGCATAGTGCTCCCAACAACTACCGGCATAGGTGTGACATGGACATTAAACATGATCTTTGTTTTGTCCATGTTCATCTTAAGACCTATCCGTTGGGAGGCACTATTGAGGTCATTGAGCATAGTGCTTAAGTCCTCCAGCGATTCTGCCATAAGGACTATATCGTCGGCAAATCGAAGGTGAGTGATGTACTCGCCATTGATGTTAATACCGTATCCTTTCCAGTCCAGTAGGCCGAAAACGTCTTCCAAAGCAGCGGTGAAGAGTTTCGGGGATATAACGTCACCCTGTCTTACACCTCTCTGCAGTTGGATAGGTTTCGAGCTCTGGTTCTGTACTCGGATAGCCATCGTAGCCCTACTGTACAAACACTTCAGCACTTCGATATACCGACAGTCAACTTGGCACCGCTGAAGGGACTGCAGCACCGCCCAAATTTCGACGGAATCAAAGGCTTTCTCATAGTCCACATACGCCAGGCAAAGTGGCAAATTGTACTCTTCAGTCTTCTGCACAATCTGCCGCAGGGTATGTATGTGGTCTATGGTACTGAAGCCTTTTCGGAAACCGGCTTGTTCGGGAGGCTGGAAGTCGTCGAGTCTGCGTGCGAGACGATTCGTAATGACTCTCGAAAACAGCACGTAGACGCGGCTCAGAAGGGAAATCGGTCTGTAGTTCTTCAAGAGAGCGGTGTCGCCTTTCTTAAAGAACAAGACCACCGCACTTCTGCTCCACGCCTCTGGAGTAGTGCCACCATGGAGGACGGAATTGAAGAGCCTCTGAAGGACTTCAAGTACCGGTGTTCCACCCGCTTTCAGAAGCTCCGCTGTAATTCCATCCTCGCCTGGGGCCCTGCCGTTTTTAAGGTGCTGGAGAGCCATTCTAATCTCGCTTAGACTGACGTCCGGGATATCATCGGAATAGTGTCGGATAAGACTTGCTCTTGGATCGTTACTCACACTTACGTGTGGCTCCAACGATGATGTGTACAGCTGCCCATAGAACCTCTCAATCTCACTCAAAATCTCAGGTGTCCCGGAAACGATGCTGCCACACTCAGTCTTCAGCTTTGACAGTTGGCTCTTACGGGCAGACAGATCTCTGGCAAAGACTTTGGAGCCCTGGTTCCGCTCGATCGCTTCTTTAATACGAGCAGTATTAAAGTTGCGTAAGTCTCGCCGCATGCATTTGGAGATCTGTCTGTTCAGTTGCCTGTATGCTGTCAAGTCTGTTGACGATTGCAGCCTCATCTCCCGTCTAACAGCCATGAGATTAAGAGTGTGATCGGAGAGTTTTTGTGTTCTTCTGCGGCGGGTCTTGCAGAACTTAGCTCCGACCGCATGGACAGTTTCCACGAGCTTGTCATTCATATCGTCCACTGCATTGCAATCTTGTAGGCACTGAAAGCGGTTGTGTAACTCGAGCTGAAAGTTTTCGGGATTCTGGATTAGAGCACGAGGGGGACGGAGCGTTGACTTCATTAGACGAGACCTCTCCAACTTAACGTTTAGGTTCAGTGTGCCTCTAACCATTCGGTGATCGCTGCCAGTTTTCACCCTTGCGATCACTGAGACATCACTGAACAGTTGGCGTCTGGTGGCCATAATGAAGTCAATCTCATTTTTTGTCGAACCGTCGGGGCTCGACCGGGTCCACTTCCTGTGGGGCCGCTTCTGGAAGAAAGAGTTCATCATAAAGAGTCCCTCTTTCTCCATAAAGTCGGCCAGCTGCTGGCCCCTTCGGTTCCGTTGCCCTACTCCAAATTTCCCTAACTTCAGCTCACCGCTTCCTCTTGTGCCTAGTTTTGCGTTGAAGTCTCCCATCAACACCGTGTAGTGGGTTTTGGAGGAATGCATGGCTTTGGAAATATCCTCATACATTTCCTCCACCTCCTCATCGGGATGTGCCGAGGTTGATGCGTAAACCTGTATGACCTTCAGCGAATACCGTTTGGTGATTCTGAGTATCAGGTACGCGACCCTCGTCGACACACTCCCAATCTTTACAACGTTGTTGACGAGAGACTTGTGGACGATAAATCCGACACCTCCTTGTGACAGATGGTCGCCCTCCCGGTGATAGAACAAGTTGCCGGATTCGAGAATCACCGTGTCCTCCCCCTCTCTTCGGACCTCGGATAATCCTATAATACTCCAGTGCAACTTGTCTATCTCTTCTTCCAGCTCCAGGATCTTCTCGTCAGTCCTCAGTGTGCGTGCGTTAAATGTTGCCAGGTCGAGTCGTCGTAGGTGGCAACCGAACCTCCACCGGAGATTCTTAGCACCCCCTGCCCCGCCGTTACCATGGTCGCCACCGTAGCCAGGAATAGCGGGGCCGCCGGGGACTGGGGGCCGTCTATTTGTGTTATTGTTCATGGGGGGTATATTGCCATAGTTGCCACGCTTGGCGAGCGGGTTGGCAACCGCAGTTTTTTTTTGTGTAATTGTTGTTATCAGGAAGATGCTGCTGCCCATCTCCTGCCTGTTTCCCTCTGTCGCCTTTTACGACACCCACGGGAAGATATGGGGTAGTGGATATTCTTAACCGCCACTACACGGCAATACTAGTGAATATTACGGCTAAATTTATAATCTAATACATGATGTAGAGTCAGAGTGACCAACATAGCCCAATGCGTTGGTTGGGAATGCACTCTAGTGGGAATTGCCCAGCCAGAGTCACGGTATCAACTGATGCTGCTCGTCACGGATATGTTTCGTCCTACTCTCATATTGTCTTTTACTGTGGGAAAATTCTGTAGATATAATAAAAGTATTTAGAGTACAAAAAATGATGTACGCCCTAGTTTTAAACATGCTTGTACATTAAAGAAGTATGCATATTTGTAGAACAACATCCTAAACACTTTGGAAGGCATATAGATGTAACTGAACGAAATGTAACTCCTAGAAATAAACATAAACTGTATTTACTTCAATGCTGGCTCAAATTGTATAAAAGGAACTCTATGTAAATGCTATAAAGGTATATAACAAAATACCCGACGACTTTAAAGAGTTACCTTTATCCATAGTTAAAAAAAAGTTGATACAATGATAAAAATAAAAATGTTTTTAACGATGCCTACATTAATTTATGTCTTTTTGTGAAAAATAAATCTAACGCCAGTAATATTGGTATATAACTAATATTTAATTAATTAATCTGAAATGAATCTGAAAGCATGGACATGAAAATAACAATTAAGTACAATCATTACATAATGTGACATTTTAAAATCTATTACTTAAATAACATTATAATTTTGACATCAATTAATTTCATTTCAGGTTTCAGCATCCACTCACCATCAGGTGGACTGTGCGCTCGTTTGCCACCCTTATTCTATAAACAACGTAAGGAATAAGGAAAGATCTCTCAAGTAATAAACAATTAAAGTTTTATAAAATAAAGCAGAAACTAGCTTATACTTTATTGCGTTGCTCTAATATGTTGACATAATATAGGTACTGTTATATTTAACTGACACGAATATCGTCGTAAGTTTTAATGAACAGTTTACGTTATTAACCAATGATTATTATAATTTATTACTGCAGCTATAGCGATTATCGTAATGATATAAATTTTCTAATCGCTGTATCTCGGTAGTTCTGTATTCACATACAACTTAGTGAACTAAAACTTAGTCACAAACCTACATTATTTGTATAGGGTGACTAACGAGCACAAGAGGATGCTATGGCTCATGGACATTTACATCTATCCTCGATTAAGAATCAATCTCTGTCACCCCTGAGGGCTATGGAGTGCCTCATCACACAAAAAAGCAGCATTTGTTTCACGCTGGCATTCTGTGAGAGCGTGGTCTTACCCCGGCTGAGCCAAACTTGTAATGCATGTCTCAGATTTTTTATGGATATTCCGTATCGTGGTGGTGTAAGTTATCCTTTTGTCCCATATCATTTCGTAGGGTCGTAAGACACGACAGAGGGAAATGAAACGGGAGATGAGCAGCAGCATCTTCCAGATAATAATTCGAATTTTAAAAACTGCGGTTGCCAACCCGCCTGCCAAGCATGGCAACTGTGGTCAATATCCTATGATATGAGGCAATCTATGAGAGAGACATCCATTTGTCATCCGGCAGTGGATTTCTGATAGGCTCTTATGAATGAACAACAGAAAGTAAAGTAAAGGTAAAGTTACAGCCTATGTACGTCCCACTGCTGGGCACAGGCCTCCTCTCGTTTCTGAGAGGGTTTTAGGGCAAAGAAGTGTCCGCCGCGCTGCCCCAATGCGTGTTGGCGAACTTCACATGTCTTTAACATATTTGTTTTCTTATTCCTCAGACATGCAGGTATCCTCACGATGTTTTTCTTCACCGTCGAGCACGTGGTAAATCAGCACTTAAAATTGCAATTAACATTATCATTGGTTCCGGTGAGGATCAAACCCGGGTTACTCGCGTACTGTAATATTTACAGCGAGTGTTCACCATCTGAGCTACCACGGCTACGGAACAACAACTATACCACCTAATCTGATCATGGCTACAAAGTTAAAAAAAGAAACTATTTGTTGCGTTGTTTGTTGTCACGAATACCTTATTCATACTAGCGACCCGTCCCAGCGTCGCCTTGATAGGAATCCATTAATATGGCATTATTTAGAATTAAAATAATCAAAGAACAATTACTCTATCAATATTTCGTTTTTTTTTTTAATTTTTTGGATAAAATCTAAAACCTAAATCGTTCCTGGCATTGCTCTCTATTAGTCCAAAAAGTTTCATCGCAATCAGTTTAGCCATTTCGAAGATTAGCCCAGGCAGAAAGACGGACAAAAATTAACAAAAAAGGTTATTTATGTTTTAATACCATGCAAATAACCCCATGAGCTTTAAGCTCAGAAGCCAGTTATTTCAATTTTATAGACAGTTCAATTTTATTTATATGTATAGTATATGTATATAAAATGGCCTAAGCTCAGTATTGGGACGTATGTATAGAGTATTTTTTAATCAATTATATATACCTATAATAATTTAATAAGTCTTATAGTGTTCTTTCTGTAAAACCATTCTCACATGAAATCTAAAACTGAATAACGGTACAAGAATACGTGCCAAAATTTGTTATATAACACATTGCGGAAATCGAAAACCCACCCTATCTTTAACTCTTGCTATTAAACTTGACCCGCTTTAACCTACCCGGTACGCGCCGATCGTAATCTATGGCCAAAAACAGACGATCAGTTTGTCGGCGGCCGACTTTTGTCCGTCAACGCCCTGTACTGTAGTCGGTAAGAATCTGTGTCGATAACATTCTATGCAGACTCAACACACCTATTTTACCTGTAAATAGGCAATCTAATTTTATGGGGTGTAGAATTAACATACCACCAGGTTAGCTGAAGGCTAGTTTGTGACCTTTACTTGGATTTAAAAAAATATTACTGGATTAAAATATTATTATATCTTTCACCTCGTCCGGGAAAGGATCACGCTCTCACAGAATACTAGCGTAAAATAGCAGTTGCAATAATGCTGCTATGTATCGTATGTTGAGTGTGGAGAACCAAAGACCCATTTTTATAGTAAACGAAGTATTCTTTTACAGCAAGCGAAGTTTTCTTCCTTGCACAACTTCTTTGTGGAATCGACTACCACCAGAGATTTTTCCGGACCAATACGACTTTGGGACCTTCAAGAAACGAGTCTATTCCTTTTTAAAAGACCGGCAACTCATCTGCAATTCCGCTGGTGTTGCAATTGTTCATGGGTGGCGGTAATCACTTGCCATCCTTATCATAAAAAAGTCACATATTTACCCCAATTTTTGTAGAGTCAATTTATTTGCGGAAAGTTGGTTAGTAAATTTCTTACGTAATGGCATAATCTGTATTTGGCAGATTTTAATTGAATTGATTATAAGTCTGTTGTCTGTGTTCGACCTTATTTAATGCGGTTTCGTATTCGCGCCTGAAATTATTTACTTTTACCAGTCACAAGACAATCGAATAGAATGTAATAGAATAATCTTTATTCTATATAGCGTAAAATAATATTTATTGAAAGTCATTTATGCTTTTAGCACAGGTTCGAAAAATCCACGACCCTGGAAAGAACTAGCAAGAAACCCAACAGCACTTTTCCAAGTATCCATTTACAATATACGAGGGTGGATTGAAAAGTACTCGCCCTAACACAGATCCATTCAATTCTAAAAATCAAATCTACCCACATTATTTAGTTCAGTTCAGACTAGTTCATTGTGTGAAGTTCGAAACGTGTGCGATAATTAGTTGTGATTTTATAAATTTATTAACAAAGTAATCGGACATAATTTCCGCGAATGGAGCAAATCGAGCAGCGTGCCGTCATTAAGTACCTCCATAAGAAGGGGCTATCATCAAAAGCCATCCATGATGACATGGTCAGTACATTAGGCGATTGTGCTCTGTCATATTCATCCGTCAAAAAATGGATAGCAGAATTTAAGCGTGGTAGAGAGAGTGTGAAAGATGAACCCCGCTCTGGAAGGCCTTCGACGTCAACTACTGACGAAAATATTAAAAAAGTACTTGATTTAATAATGGGAGACCGCAGATTAAAAATTAGAGAGATAACCGAGATTATAGGCATCTCTTATGAACGAACTCAAAACATCATTGTCAACGAGTTGGGTTTCCACAAGGTGTCTGCGAGGTGGGTTCCGCGACTGCTTTCAGTTGAACAAAAAAGGACGTGATTGACTATTTCACGCGACTGTTTGGAGTTATTTGAAGCCGATGCGGATGATTTTTTGAATCGTTTTGTTACTATGGACGAAACATGGGTTCATTACTGTACACCGGAAACAAAACAACAATCAAAACAAGACCTGGTTTTACCACCCCCTAAAAAGGCTAAGTCGATTTTGTCGGCAAATAAGGTGATGGCTTCAGTATTCTGGGACTCGAAAGGTGTGATTATGATTGATTATCTTGAAAGGGGTCAGACTATAAACTCTGATTACTATTGCACCTTACTACGTCGTTTACGAGAGGAAATAAAAGAAAAACGTCGAGGAACGCTCAGAAGAAAAGTCCTGTTTCATCAAGATAACGCCAGTGTTCACACGTCAGTACAGTCAATGGCTGAAATTCACAACTGTGGCTTTGAACTGTTACCACATCCGCCGTATTCACCTGATCTGGCACCATCAGACTTATTTCTGTTCCCTAACCTAAAAAAGCACTTGGGAGGTCAAAGATTTTCGACAAACGACGAGGTCAAAGCAGCTGTAGACGCATATTTTGACTCTAAGGAAGAATCATTTTTCTTCAACGGTCTAAATGCTTGGAAGGGGAGGTGGCAAAAGTGTATTGAACTTGATGGTGATTACGTAGAAAAATAAAAATATAACTGATTTAGTATGTGTTTATTTTCTTGGTTAGGCCGAGTACTTTTCAATCCACCCTCGTAAGTTACTACAGTTACACTTGAAAACATTTAGGAAAATCATGGTAAAGATCACCTTCTTCCTAGGGGTTATTAATTATTATCAGAAATGTAGAGTACATTTGTGTTCTGTTAGTACATGTGTTCATCTACTCTGAAAGCAGTAGAGCCCTACGTCGATCGAACTTGGGTCTTCGTATACCATGAAATAGAAAAAAAACTATGTCATTTAGTATATATATATATATATATATATATATATATATATATATATATATATATATATATATATATATATATATATATATATAGATATAATTAATTTCTTCTTGTTCCCAGCAAAAATCAATACGCGATTGTCATTAACTTTTTAAATCTAATTTTCCCTCAGCTTGTAACTTTGAGTTTAAGCTTCTCACGGTTCTTCAAAAACATTGGTAAGATATAACTGTATTACGCTAAGCAGACGTTGTCGGTGGTCTCTAATTGGCTACAACTCGACATGTGGTATTTTCAATTAGGGAATCATTCTTAATTCACTTTGACAATTCGCTACTCTGCGCGACTGTATAGAACTACGTACATGTTTTGTGATATAACGTAGATTAATACTGAGCATGTATGTTGTACCTGCGTATGTTTTCGGTTTAAAGATTAATATTTGTCTTACGGTTAATTTAATAATAATTAATAATTGCAATCAACAATTTGATTGGCGTCAGCGTAGACTAGCGTTAGCGCGCATTTATTTGCTTAACTCAGTGATCCTAATTTATTTTTTCAATAGTTTAATTAGTGCTACATAAAATTCTGACGGATAAATGGATGACTAAAACCGTGTATAAACAATAGAATTTTTTAAAAAAAATCCTATCTTCTTACAATTATAAATATTTGCTGAAACGACTTGAAAGCTCCATTTCGTGAAATCGTAAATAATTTTACATGGTAGAGCAATGCTGCAGCTATATTTTATGGTTGTAGCACGAATGGGCCGGTTTGATCAGGAAAGCACCACGCTCTTACAAAACAGCAGCGTCAAATAACAGCATTAAGCTGTTATTGGACGCTGATATTGCTGCTGTGTTTCGTATAGTGAGTGAAACATTTTTTACTAGAAACGTGGCATTCCGTCTTAGTGACACCGCATCTGCATTTTGATTAATTAATCGAGGATAATTAAGTAGATGTTTATGGGTCACAGCCACTTTATATCACGTGGACTGTATGCTCGCTTGTCAAACTAATCTTATAAAAAATAATGTAACTATATAATTTAACATTTTACTTCATCCTGAAAATAAGAACAAAAAGAAATGAGAAGTTAGTCATTTTCTTAATAATTTGAGTTCAGTCAGCTACACACATATACCATGTGCTATGTAATTGTCATAGTTAAATAAAGTCCGAACAACTTCTATGTTTAGTGCTGACGATTGCGTGAAGTCATCTCGCTGATTGTTGCGGGCCGGTATTGTACCACACGAGAAGCATCTTGGCCAGTTTAATGAGATGTAATATTTCTTTGATGTGGGAAATTATATTTTTGTTAAATTTTTCAAACTGTCATTCATCACCGGTAAATTAATTCACTCTGGGACGGTCCCTTCCTCCTCTACCTTCATTGAATTATAGATATTTTTGAGAGATAAGAGTGAAAACGTAGTCTTAAAACCATTGGCTATTATTGTAACCTTACAAATTAAAGAAAACTATGATGTGATATTCTAATTATTTTTTTACTAGTGTTTTTACTATATATAACTTAAATGTAAAATACAATTAAAACTAATCTTTAAATTTTAGTAAAACATCAACAAGAAAATAATTAAGTACGTCACACTCACTCGGACAGAGCAGGCAAAGCAAGAGCCAAAAATTCTAGATCGTCTTTTTTACTTGTGTCGTTTTTAAAAGTATGGATTCTTTGTGTAAAATTATATTAATCTCCCAAAAGGATGAGATGATAACATATTAAAAATAAAACGCTGTACGTTATTAATACGTTATTGAAATTTGTAGGCAAGAAGTTTGTTTTTTAATGAAATTAAGGGTAATCGAGCACACTGTTCCTCTAATGGTAAGTGGATGCTGGGTCCCATATTCACTACACCAGTCGTTTATTAAGAATCAAACTGCAGACTAGTAGACTAAGGTGAAATGCCCCTTTATCAATACAATTATTTCCGGTTCTCTTCATTCACCAAACAACACAGGAATTCTGCGCGTACATTCGTGCTGCAACCATAAACGCTGTAGCGTGACATCGTGACTATCACGTAAAAAAAAAGGTTTATTTACGGTGTTCTACACTGTGTCGCATGTGTTTCAATAGGAGCGTTAATAATTCTTACGTAGTAGAGCCATGCTGCAGCTATATTATAGTTGTAGCTCGAATGGGTCGGCTCGATCGGGGAAGGACCATGCTCTCACAGAATACCAGCGTAAAATAGTAGCTTAATGATGCTGTGTTTCGTATGGTGAGTGTAGAGATCCGGAGACGCTTTTTACTGGAAAGAGGCATTCCATCTTAGTCCTCACGGGTGACAACGTATCTGCATTTTGATTCGTAACCGAGGATAGCCACTTACCATCAGGTGGACCGTGTGCTCGTTTGTCACCCTATCCTATAAAAAAATCATTTCAATGTAGTTTCGTTCAATTCATATATAAACAATGAATATTGTTTTGTAATACCTGGTTACTTGCCTTCTGTCGCCTCTTATGACACCTACGGGAAGAAATCGGTGAGTGGATATTCTTGACGGAGATGGGCAGCAGCACCTTGCTGATGACACCTGCAAAAATAAAAAATACGGTTGCCAACCCGCTTGCTAAGCGTGGCAATTATGGCGAATTTCCCCCTATGCGATAATCTATGGCGAAAGCCTATGTTCAGCTGTGGACTTCTGATAGGCTGCAATGGATGGATGTATGCTTTTTAGTTCCGTAACAAGGACACACAACAAAGTGATTTACTCGCAAGCTACAAGGCTTTTTCCTCTTATAAATGTGTTTTGGATTATTTCAAGATCTGCAGTATGATAAGGTGTCGTTGGAGGCTTATTATCGAGCGGTATAAAGTGGTACCACATGCTAAGTAGCACTGACCCTGCGTACAAGGTCTTTGTTATTTATTATGTAGTTCCGTCAAACGTAATTGTCACGAGTAAATAATATACATAACGTTTCTCTACAAAATGCTACTATACTATTTTTTGCCTTATATCCAGAAAAGATCGAAAAAGCCTCATAAATGAACTTTTAGGTAGAAAGAGGGGGAAACGTGTCGTGCGTAAGAATACTTCAATAATGATCCGATCGAATAAAAATGGTTTTAATGCAACTCATTATTTGGTTAAAGCAACACTTTTAGTATCTTTCAAGGCTGAAACTTGGCTAGTGTAAGCCCTGGTATTTCCGAGTACTCAATATTCCTGGCCTCAGCATACCGGGCTCGGGAGGGTGTTCTGGTGCACCTTACATGAAAAGCAGAAGATAAAGGAAGGGCTGCCGTAAGGCTGGCCTATACATTTTGAGCACAGCCTCTTGCTATCGTTATAAACTACACTTATAAATTAAAGGAAAAGTTGGTCACTGCTAGGGACTAAGATGGCATGCCTCGTTACCAAAGAAAGAACGAAGGAAAGAGACTGGTTTATTAAGTAACACAATATTTGCAAAGAAACCAGAGATTGGCAGCAGCGTCTTCATCATAACACCTAAAAAAAAGCTGCAGTTGCCAACCCGCCTGGAAAGCCGAGGCCAATATCCCATCTGTAAGACATATTAATACTAGGGAGGCATAACATGTTCAGCTGTGTACTTTGAAAACCTATAACGGTAACGGAATTTTTGTAAATAAATTGTAATAAAGCGTATTTCAAATTCATTAAATGGCGAATAATTATGTAAATTTTTAATTGTGTCAACTTTTGTTTATTAAGTATTTAAATATAAGTACATTTTTTAATTATATTTAGATAAACCACCGCCAGTTAAAACGTTACTAGTATAAATGTACTTTGGTACTCTTCACTTTGGGTGTGTGTCTAACAAACCTAAGCACGAACAGTATTTTGTTACTACATCGTACCTTTGTATTATATATGTACTTGAGCAATTTATTGCATCACATGGCAAAGCGGTCTAACCATACCCATGTACGTGAAGGATACCAGCTGCAGTGTGTGCAATGTCGCAATAGACGTAAAAGCCCGCCGTCTGTACCTACTATCGATTTAAGGGAACTACGTTTCAACATGAACTTTAGTGCACTTTCAAATTGCAATGTTTAATTTAATGTTAACGGGTTTACTTTATTCTGAGTGATTAATCAACTTTAGCGACGAAGGTGATCGTATAAACATTTTAAATGTGAGGCTTTGCTACAAAATAGGACTAAGATGTTTTTTATACAGGTGACTGACGAACTGAAGTATAAGATAGCAAGGTAAAGCTAAAGCCCGTATACGTACGTTATTACGTGGTAGAGCTCGTGCAGCTATATTATGGTTGTAGCACGAAAAGGTCGGCTCGACCGGGAGGACCACGTTCTCCAGCGTAAAATAGCTGCTTAATCCTGCTGAATTACTACTAGTAGGTACTTAATGATGAGTGTAGAGAACCGAGACTCTTTTTATGGGTAATGAGGCATTCCATCTTCGTCCTCAGGGGTGACAACGCATCTGCATTCTTTATTAGTGATATCTATGGATCACAGCATCCACTTACCATCAGTTGGATTGTGTGCTCGTTTGACACCATGTATCTCTCTAAAAAAAGTAAAGCTGCAGTCCGTAGACGTCCCATAGCTGGGCAAAGGTCTCTCCGGTTCTTGCAAGGGTTTAGGGCATGGAACTTCTGGATGGATATGTCATGGATATAACATGCACGATGTTATTTACCGACGAGCACGCGGTAAAGCAACAATTATACTCGTAATTAGTGCCGACGAGTCTTCAATTAAAATTCAAATTACAGATACAACTACCAAGATGAAATGCCAAAACATTATCCAGCTTTTGATTTTCACTGCAGTCGTGTAGAAACCAAGATTTAAGATTCGTTTCTACCATCATTATACCGTAATTGAGTCATTAATTTATCACAAATTTCTCTATTAATTAATGTGTTAATATTATTTCCATATCTTTTAATGGCTACAGTGATTAATCTGATCACATCTAAAAATAAATAAATTGTTGAATTTGTTGTAATTGCTTATTTGCCCTACGGACTATACATATTTCATTTTCATAATTGTTGTGGTCCGTCCGACTTCACGTTTGTTTTTGATTTTTTTCAAATTAAATATTTCACGAACAAATCAACCGATTTTGACGAACTTGGCGGCGTTCGACGCAGTTTTTAAAGCACTCATAATTCATTTATTCAGAGAATCTAGAGAGAAATTTCAAAAAGAGATATTTCAAAATCGACTGGTCTGAATTGTTTCAAATAGTATAGAAAATCTAAGTTTGGGAAAGCCCTTTAGACCACCGCCGAGTTCGTTCAAATCGGTCAAGTCATTCAAAAGTATGAGTAATGACGCGCACGCGCACGCACACACACACACACACACACACACACACACACACACACACACACACACACACACACACACACACACGCACGCACGCACGCACGCACGCACGCACACACACACACACACACACACACACACACACACACACACACACACACACGCACGCACGCACGCACGCGCGCGCACATGTTTTATGAAATAGGATGACAAACTAGCATACAATCCACTAAAAACTTGGACACTTGGAAAGTGGCTGCTGTGACCCACAGACGACTACATATCTATCCTCAGTTAAGAATTAAAATGAAGATGAGGATTATGATGTAATACCTCGCGTAAAAAATAAGTAAAAAGGGACTCCGGTTCTATACACACCATTTGTAACCTTTCCCCGGACCAGCTGATCCATTCGTGCTGCAACAGTAATATATTCGTAGCTACAGTTGCTATACCCTAAAGGACGTAACCTGCAAACCTTCCAAGAAAATGTTTAAATGGTGGAAACAGCATAAAATCTTATAAGTTGCTTTAGCTCTAACCGAATACACAGAAAGACGCGGATAAGGGACTTAGTATACGAGTATATACTTTAGGTTAAAACATGTCTGTCAGTAAATAATTATTTTTTATATTTACGCGAACACTTGGTACACATTTATATGAAATTATTTTTTACCGATTTCATCGCGTATATTAACTTCCCGTCGTTTGGTGTGCTATATAGCACCCATAGTCACAGGAGCATTAAAATGTTCGAAGTACCAATGTCATAGTTAACCGCGGCTACTTTCAGTTCAATTTCGGGAATATAAAATAATATGAGATAAAATCCGTAGAAAAAATACATAGTTTCGTTTAAATATTGGTAAATAGTTGAAATATTTAATATTTCAAAATTAAAGTGAGTAATGGTGGTCAATAAGGTAACTCAAGTTTTCCTAGGCATTCATTTGTATAACACAGATTTTCCTAAAATGTGGTGCGTTACATCTACGCCGTTGTAGCTGCGTCGGAAACCTAAGTTTGTCAATGAAGTTAGTAAGAGGAAGCAATTGCGTAGTTTCCTTGTAATCTTGGGGTACCTACTTATACCACATATATGCTATATACACATGAGCTTGTTATTTTATGTTTTTTTCTATTTTTAATTATGTATACTATAAACACAATATTTGGGATATATATATATATATATATATATATATATATATATATATATATATATATATATATATATATATATATATATATATATATATATATATATATATATATATATATATATATATAAGATTAAAGTAATAATATATAAATAAGATTAAAGTATTTGAATTTGCAATCTATTTTTAAGACATTGAATACCCTACAAATATATGATCCCTGCGGCATTTAAACCGCATTATATGTTACTTTAACACCATTATACAACAATACCATGTATATTAAAGGCTAAGGTGATAAGATTCTTTATGATTTTTTGGGTGATATTAATAAATCTTCAATAATTATTCTTTTAAACACCTATTTTGCACGCCTCACGTGCGTGTGAGTTGGGTGTGCTCGCGAACACTAGACCAATGACACGGTCATTAATTATATTATATAAAAATACACTAATGATTAATAATGTATATATAAGTAGTTAGTACATACATGTACCTGATTCCGTAGTCTTATAATATTACTTTTCAAATTAGCAACGATTCTATCTTCAAATGAATTAATTATGTATGCATTCGCTTTTATTCGTGACCTTGCTAAATAATTACCATTAGGGCTGAATAGCAAAGCAAATAAATAAGAATTGTTTCAGAGGCCTTGGAAATTGTAATACAAAAAGCGGTGGCGCTCGGAACAATGCCTTTGGCAACTTGCTCTGTGTTTAATTGTGGAAGAGGAATGCCAAGGTATTGAAATGTTTTGTCTTAGATCAGGAGAAGTTAACAAGACTCCTTTCTTCTTAAAAGAAATAAGACTGCGTCAATTCATTGAAATATCTTTGTCCAATTCATTTTTTTTTCATGTATACACTTGGGTATATCTTAAAGTTTTATCAAATGTTTGTTTGAATATTATTTAAGTGTAGGTGGTGTAAGAGAATCTACTACATCATCATCATCATTACAGCCCTTCACAAGTCCACTGTTCAACATAGGCCTCCCATAAAGTGCGGTCCTGAGCCACCTGCATCCATCGACTTCCTGCGTGTCTTACCATCCATTACTCCATCTAGTGGTGTGTCGTCCTACATTTCGCCTACCAGTACGAGGCTGCCACTTGAGAACCTTTTTCCTCGTGCGCTGTCGGTTCTTCGAGCTATATGGCCGGCCCATTGCCACTTCAGTTTACTAATCCGTTGGGCTATGTCGGGCAGTCTGGATTCTACTGCGGATATCCTCATTTCTAAGTTTATCACGCAGAGAAACCCCGAGCATAGCCCTCTCCTACGAGCGAGAGCTTCCTCATACGGCCAGTAGTGAAAGACCACGTCTCAGATCCACACCAAACAAAGAGAATCTACTACCACATACACTACTACTACCGTGGTTGACGCTGTTAATATTATGAACTAAGATCTTATACAAGTAAGACTAAAAAACGAGCCCAATCCACTTCACAGTTAATGAATCTATCCACGATAATGTCTGGTGGTTGTAGTAGTGCGACTGCTGATCGTAGAGTCCCGGGTTCAAACCCGGGTCGGGCTAATAAATAATCAGTTTATTGAGTTTTTCGTCAAGAAATTCTCAGTATCTACCCCGAGGCTGGAAGTTGGCGGTGTCTCACCCCCGTGCCTTGAAGAGCACGTAAAGCCATTGGTCCTTCGCCTGATCTCTCTCCCGTCGTGTCGGTTTACAGTCTCATCGGATTATAAGAGGGATTAGAGAGTGCACCTGTGCTAGCGTATACACTTGGGCACTAGAATCCTATCCTGCGCCGGTGGTTAGTCTCCGTTGAGGCAGGCTGCGTGGCCGAAATTCCGTCTGGAGGACATTATTATCACCTTTAAGCCTCAGAATAATTAATAGCTAAGGATAAAAATGGAATGCCTTCGTACTAATAAAAAAAGTCCTTCCGTTCTCACTCGTTATACAAAACCAGCATTCTACTGACGCAATTTTTTTTAAATATATTTTACTTCGTCATTCTGTGAGAGCGCTGTCCTTCTCCGGTCGAGGCGACCTATTTTCACAGTTTGCACTGCGTTCACTGCGGCCATTATATGATGCAGCGGTGCTTTATCGTTACTTAATAAACATCGCAAGATTTTCTTGGCTTGAGTCTTGAGTAATTAATTTCAATTGCACTATTTTGTTTTGAAGATCACAAACTCAAAATTATTAATTAGTCGTTAGAAGAATTTCTTCATCATTCATCAACCTTTCAAAGTCCACAGCTGAACATGTAGGCCGCCCATATAGATTGTCTCATAAATGGTGTACTTGCCATGCTTGGCGAGCTGGTTGTCAACCGCCTTTTTATTAAAAGTTTTTATCAAGAAGATGCTGCTGCCTAGATGGGCACAGGCACTGCGACAGAGAGAAGCTGACCAGATTTCCCTCTATGATGATATGCGATAGTGAATTTACTCTTAGCGTCTCTACATTACAGTATATTATATTGATAACGATTCAAGGTGAAAGGGTTATATTTTTCATGTTTAGTTGTTCTTTTAGATAGAATAGATTTTCGTTAGATTGTTTTCAAGGTAGTAAAAATACTTGTTTAGTCTCTTACAGTTTTTAATATACCCCGTTTATATGATTTTTGAACAAAAAAAAAACAGTAAGAAGGAGTGTTGTTAATGTTTGTTTATCTTATTGCTTCGTATTGCTATTCGTACATAGCCTATTTTTCTAGAAATGTTTCGTACCAGATGCCTATCCGTTTTTAGCTACTTTTATTGTTAACAGAGATGAGAGTTGGTTTGTACCCAAACCATCCAAAGTTATAACAATAATGTTACAGTCAAAACTGTTAACCGGTCGAAACCTTTTGACTGCGGAAATCAGGCCAAAACGGTTTTGACCAATGCCCTTAGTCAAAAACAGTTTTGACAATTGTTTGTAGCCAAAAGTGATTTTTACCAACGTTTGTCAAATTCTTTCAATGTGCTTTAGGGTGGCCCAAGGGCCACCCCAGCCGCGCCTTAACCTACTGTCACTGATAATCCAAGATTTGTGTAAAGTGACAAATGTGAAAACACACAAAATAGCCTCATTATCCTTAGTCAAAATTACTTTTGCCTGATTTTTGCAGTCAAAAGTCGTTTTGACCGGTTATGAGTTTTGATTATAACATATATACTGAATACAAGCAAAATAGTTACATGTTTATTAAGATTCTTGATTTGCTGTTAAAAATTCTTATGTAATCATGACTTTATTCTACTATCATGTTCTGATAACGATTTGATACTATGTCACATTTATTTTATTATCTAGTACAGTAATTAAGAAGGAAAAGCTTCCAAAAAAATTTTAGTGGTGCAATGTTAGAAATTACACGTATTGTAATGGCTGCCAGACAGAATTTCGAACACGGCGGAAGTCTCAACGGAGACTATCCATATGTGCGGGCCAGGATTATAGTGCACGAGTATGTGCGCAAGCACAAGTGCACTCTGTTCCTTCTCTTTCATAGTCCGATGGAACAGCAGCTTCAGTCTGGCACACCGGAGAGAGATCAGGCGCATGATCAATGACTACGTGCTTTGCGAGACACGGTTTTTTTTTGCGCCCAGAAGCAAAGTAAAAGGCTACCCTCCGAGAAGCGGGCAAGGGAGGTGGTGAATGCTGTAAGCATACCACACAGCTGCTGATTATGTGGGACTAACTGGGAAACTTAAGTGCCTATCCACTAAACACCACCTGAGACTGACTTTGGCCTGGTAAGGCCTTATTGCCGTAACGGAAGCGACCCTGATCGAGGGTGTAACATCACCAACTTCCTGATTCCGGGCCGCTACTTAGAATTTCATTACACAAAAACCCAATGACAATTTTTTCGCCTCACGTGGAATTTGAATTCAGGACCTCTAAATCAACAGTCGCTCTTACGACCACTACACTAATAAGTCGGTCAACAACAACAACAACAACACACTTCACAACGACAAGTATTACTGAAGTGGAATGGAAACGAGTCAACTTATTGCATTTTGCTCTCGTGTCAAGGCCGGTCGTCTACGTCAGCCTTTTTTCATTCAAATCGTTGAGTAGCTTTGACGCAAGACCTCTTTCGAGTCATTCATAATATCCAGACACTTGTTTTTGCAGTATGAGAAATGCAAAGAAGTTTTAATAAGTAAAAGCCTATTTCAAAGAACTAAAAAACATTTTTACCTTTCTGAAGTCGGCGGCTTTATTTCTATAAGTTATAGTAACGACAGCACATTATAAAATTATTTTTTTCTTTTGAGACATCAAAGGATGATTGCGCATTTTATTTTTATAATGAAAGTTATATTTTTACTCTCTTCATAATCTCAACGTTATCTAAATAGAAGTGTATAGTAATAAATAAATGTAAGTGTGTACACTAAAATCTTCATCTCTATTTTGCCACTTTTAGGTATGAAAATAGCATATCCTCTCCCATCATTACAACCCTTCACAAGTCCACTGTTGAACATAGGCCTCGCCCAAAGAATGGCACAAAACACGGTCCTGAGCCACCTGCGTCAATCGACTTCCTTCATATCTTTTCAGGTAGTCACCCCATCTAACGGGGAGTCGTCCCCCACTTCGCTTACCCGTACGAGGCAAGAAAGGATGGGGAAGAAAGGTTATCTAGTGGCAACTAGATAACCTTTCTTCTCCATCGGTAGTCGGTTCTTCGTGCTATATGGTCGGCACATTACCACTTTAGCTTAATAATCCGTTGGGCTACGTCGGTTACTCTGGTTCTACTGTGGATATCCTCATTTTTAACTCTATCACGCAGAGAAACCCTGAGCATAGCCATCTCCATAGCTCGATGAACGACCTTGAGCTTCCTCATACGGCCAGCAGTGTAGAACCATGTCTCTCAGATCCATAGGTCATCACTGGCCAAACGCAGTGTATAATGAAATTTGTTAATTTAGTTGGTAGTAGTCG
Organism: Parnassius smintheus behrii; assembly: GCA_036936625.1. NCBI lineage: Eukaryota > Metazoa > Arthropoda > Insecta > Lepidoptera > Papilionidae > Parnassius > Parnassius smintheus. The sequence continues at coordinate 50,488,258 of JAUPFT010000011.1, forward strand.
TAGTTCGAGTCCAACAGTAATCGTATTTTCCTGTGTTTACCAGGGCCTTGCTTGTCTGTAATATAAATGTGTTACTTTTTGTGTTATCAAAACCTTATGCGTATGATGTAGGTCTCTTGTAGGGTTACCAGATGGAAAATTAAAAAGTCCTGAGATTTTGTTGCAATCGTAATTAGCAAGCGTGGAAAAAAACCAAATCATGTAGTGATTTTGTGCACTCTATCGATCAATCCACGTCGCAGATAACAACACTTCCTCACAAAAAAGTACTGCATTGTGTAGAAAAATTAAAAAATTCTGACATAACCAAATTCCGACCGTAATCCTGATTCCTGACAAGAGCTCAAAAGTCCTGACATGTCCAGAAAAATACTGACATATGGTATATGAAGCGAGACAATAACGCCATATAAACAGATGCATACACTCGCAGCGCCAGTTGCGAAGTATTTATTGTCGCCTTTGTTTTCACATGTTATCTGTATGTAATGAGTAAATACGCTATTGCAAAGTACAATAGCAGTTGCTATATTCGTTATAGCTTCTATGTATATCTTTATATAGGTACTGTAAGTTTTTTTAATATCCGTATTCATAAGAAAAAACATGCACATTTTTGTATTCTGCTTTTTTATAACATCGTGGTAGAGGTAGATCCATGCTGCAGTTATATTGTTTTAATACAAATGGATCAGCACGACCGGAGTTGGATCGCGCTGTCACAGAATATCAACTGAAAATTGCAGCTTAATGCTGTTGTGTTCTGCATCGTGAGTGTTAAGAACCGGAGATCCCTTTTTGCTGAAAACGTCCCATTTCATTTTAGTCCTCTGGGGTCACAAGGCATTTGCATTTTATTTTTTGATAGAATCAGGCGTTACTTTGCAGAAATCCATTATAATAAAACTATAAATTACTTCGCAACCTTCCGCTAGCTAAATACAATGATGTGTCTTACCTGGATGGAGGAGCACCTCCTGCCTTCCCTCAATTGCATGCACTAACTCCGTCACCACTAGTCCCAGCACCACTACTCCCAACACCACTACTTCCGGCACCACTACTTCCAGCACCACTACTTCCAACACCACTTGTTACTTGTTGTTGGCGACTGACTTAGCGGTCAGCCGCCGTAGAGTCTACATCACCTGAGGATGCCTCGTGTAGAGGCGAAACACGTGTCGTATTATCGTCGATGGTGTGTCTTGCCTGGAATAGTGGTGTTGGAAGTAGTGGTGCTGGGACTAGTGGTGACGGATTAGTGCATGCAATTGAGGGAGGGCGGGAGGTGCTCTTCAATCCAGGTAAGACACATCATTGTATTTAGCTAGCGGAAGGTTGCGAAGTAATTTATAGTTTTATTTTATTTTTTATCGATGTAGATGTCTTTGGCCCACAGCATTCATTTAACATCAGGTGGACCGTGAGCTCGTCTCCCACCCATATTCTTTAAAAATATATATTAAAAAAGGGCTATTATTGCACTCCTCTAACGCCAATCGTGGATTTTTATATTTTTTTTTATTTTTCTAGTATAGGGCCGACAAGCGAGTACACAGTCCACATGATGGTATGTGGATGCCGTGGCTCATGGATATCTATATCTATCTTCAATTAAGAATCAAAATGCAGATGCGTTGTCACCCCCGAGGACTAAGGTGCCTCTCCGGTTTCTATACACTCACCATGAGAAGCACGGCATTATTCTGTTGTCACGTTGCTATTCTCGAGAGGTTCTGCTTTACTGACGGCTTGCGATTGTTGTCATTGGTTGAAACTTCGTCTTCCATTTAGTAATTTGGATTTACACGTGTTCTTGTTTGACTAATATTTATTTTAATTTACTAAGTTATTTACTACCGATTAGACACTAACTGACCGGTTTCGTCTCATGGCGTCATCAAGCTGTATAATAAGAACAACGAATATGACTGTGTGTGTATGTGTTTTATAATAAGAAGAACTTGAAGATGTATTTTAACTTTACTAATTCTAAAATAATAAATGGCGCCCTTTTTAAATAAATCCGAATATATATGTACATACAAGTCTCTTTCAGAAAAGATGGAGATGTGTTTTATTCATGAAGGCAGTATAGGTAATAGTATTTAAGGTATAGGTAATGTGTCCGTATAGTGGCGACTTAGAGAGTGGCATCACCGCGTTCCATACCAAGAAAGTCGTAAGAAGTGCTTTCTCTCTCTCTCTCTCTCTCTCTCTCTCTCTCTGTAATGATGAAGAAAATTTCATCATCACAGGGAGTAGTTTAGTCGGAAACTGTTTGGACTCATGCGTTGTAATAGTTTTGAGGCTCCGTTTTCTGACATTGACACAATTACTGTGTACCGTTTTAAAGGGTTAAAAGAGCAGCATGATATTAACCCTAATATCTCATAATTTAGTCTTTCTACTTAGAAAATCTGTGGCCTCCCGTGAGTTGGGTGTAGGTAGATGACCAAGGGTTGGACTTTATAACCAGTCGGGTACTAAAGCCATGTGATGACGGCTTTTTTTTTTTTTTTTTTTTTTATAGAAGAGGGGGCAAACGAGCATGCGGCTCACCTGATGTTAAGTGACTACCGCCGCCCATGATCAACCGCAACACCAGGAGAATTGCGGGTGCGTTGCCGGCCCTTTAGAAAGGAGTAAGCTCTTTTCTTGAAGGTCCCCAGGTCGTATCGGTCCGGAAAAATCGCCGATGATAAACTATTCCACAGAGAGGTTGTACGTGGAAGAAAACTCCTTGTGAAACGTACAGTGGTGGACCGCCAAGCATCCAGATGGTGTGGATGGTATCGGGACGTTTGCCGTGTCGTGCGTTCACGAAATTTGGCGGCTGGGATTAATCCGAACAATTCCTCAGAGCACTCCCCGTGATAGATGCGATAAAATACGCAAAGAGATGCAACATCTCTTCGCAACGCCAGTGAATCGAGCCGATCGGAAAGCACTCGGTCGTCGACGATTCGAGCCGCTCTGCGCTGGATGCGGTCAAGTGGAAGGAGCTGGTACTGGGGAGCCCCAGCCCAGAGATGGGAACAGTATTCCATGTGCGGCCGAACCTGCGCCTTGTAAAGTTGCAGGCGGTGTGCCGGCATGAAATACTGTCCCGCTCTGCTGAGCACGCCAAGCTTTTTAGAGGCCAATTTGGCCTTCCCTTCCAAGTGACCACGAAACTGCACGTCACTCGATATGTCGACGCCGAGGATTCCGATACTGGCTGAGGCAACAAGGGGAGTGCCTTGAAACTGAGGGGATACGACAAAGGGGTTCTTTTTAGCGGTTAACGCGCAAACTTGTGTCTTCTGGGGGTTCTGGGGGTTAAACTGGACTAGATTTAGTCGTCCCCAATCCGAGACTCTGTTCAGCAAAGACTCGACTTCAGACACAAGTTTGTCCCGGCACTCGGAGACGTTTTCCTGAGAAATATTGGCTCGGCCGGTGTAAAGAGCATCACCAGTGCTGTCATCTGCATAGCAATGAATGTTACGGGTATGCAACATATCATTGATATGCAGAAGAAACAGCGTTGGCGATAGCACGCAGCCCTGTGGAACACCAGCATTAATAGGCTTGCAATCGGAGCTTGCACCGTCTACAACGACCTTGATGCTCCGATCTGCAAGAAAGCTGGTGATCCAATTGCACAATTTCTCGGGAAGCCCATAGGAAGGGAGCTTCTGGGGGTTAAACTGGACTAGATTTAGTCGTCCCCAATCCGAGACTCTGTTCAGCAAAGACTCGACTTCAGACACAAGTTTGTCCCGGCACTCGGAGACGTTTTCCTGAGAAATATTGGCTCGGCCGGTGTAAAGAGCATCACCAGTGCTGTCATCTGCATAGCAATGAATGTTACGGGTATGCAACATATCATTGATATGCAGAAGAAACAGCGTTGGCGATAGCACGCAGCCCTGTGGAACACCAGCATTAATAGGCTTGCAATCGGAGCTTGCACCGTCTACAACGACCTTGATGCTCCGATCTGCAAGAAAGCTGGTGATCCAATTGCACAATTTCTCGGGAAGCCCATAGGAAGGGAGCTTCGAAAGAAGCGCTTTGTGCCAAACCCGATCGAAGGCCTTCGCAATGTCCAAACTAACAGCCAATGCCTCCCCCTTGAACTCTACTGCCTCCGCCCATCTGTGAGTGAGGTAGACCAGAAGATCACCAGCTGACCGACCATGGCGAAAACCGTATTGGCGGTCACTAATCAGCTGGTGATCCTCAAGGTACCTCATGAGCTGGCAGTTTACAATGGACTCCATTGTTTTGGAGAACAAGGAGGTGATGGCGATTGGCCGGTAGTTGGACGGGTCTGAGCGGTCGCCTTTTTTGGGGATCGGGTGGACGAAAGCCGTCTTCCACGATTTTGGGACTACGCCTAGGGAGTAGGAGTACCGGAAAAGACACGTTAAAACCGGTGCCAACTCTGGAGCACACGTCCTCAGCACAATTGGGGGGATTCCGTCAGGCCCACTCGACTTGTGGATGTCCAGGGAGAGGAGTGCTTTGCGAACCGAGCGCTGTGTGAACTGCACTTCCGGCATGGAGCACTCACACCGCGGGATGGTCGGCGGCGTACTCCCCCCGTCATCGAGAGTCGAGTTAGACGCAAAGAAGGAGCCTAGAAGATCGGCTTTCTCCTTTGCAGTATGGGCCAGTGAGTCGTCCTCCCTGTGCAGAGATGGAAGAGATGGCTGACAGAAATTCCCCTGGACAGCCTTGGCGTGAGACCAGAATGCACGGGTTCCAGAAGGAAGGCGAACTAGTTTCTCGCCAATTCTGCCTATGTGCTCTGACTTTGCCTTGGCAATGACTCTTTTGAAGGACCTAGAGGCGGAATTATACTTCTTTTTTAGAGCGCTGGTGTTTACATCCCGGGACGCTGATGCATCAACCCAGGCTTGGTAGCACTCCTGCTTATAGCATGATGCTATTTTACAGGAGCGACCAAACCATGGCTGAGATTTGCCTCCAATGGGCACCACAGAGGAAGGAATAAAAAGTTCCATACCCTGAAGTACCACATCAGTAACAGAATCCGCAACAACGTTGGGATCATCCGGCGAGAAGCAAACCCGCCCCCAAGGGTAGGATGCAAAGAAAGACCGCATCCCATCCCAATCGGCTGACCTATAGTGCCAAACACGGCGGCAGCCTGCAGAATGCAACCGCGATTTCAGCGTGAGTGGCACAACACTCCGGATCAGACAATGGTCCGAGGAGCCTAAAGGGGCGTCGACGGAAATCTGATATCCGTCCGGGTGAGAGGTCAACAGAAGGTCCAACAGGGAAGGTGCATGATCCTCCACATCTGGAATCCGCGTAGGCGAAGTAACCAGTTGTGTCAGACCATATGCCAAGGCAAAATCATGAACAGATCTCCCCGCATGATCGGTTAAACGTGAACCGAGCCATTCGGCGTGATGGGCGTTAAAGTCGCCGAGGATCACGATCTCTGCGGAGGGGATCTGCTGTAGCAGTGGGACCGCTGTGGGACCTATAGAGGCACCCGTAGACGCGCGGATGGTCGTCGCTGTCTACGCGTAGCCAAAGGATGGACAGGTCCGAACCTTCAAGTCTGCCGAGGCGTCGAGAACAGATGTCCTCTCTGACGTAAACGCAAACTCCAGCCCGAGGCACAAAGGAGTGTTCCAGTTTGTACCCCGGGTAGGAGAGATACGAAACATCAGCCGGAGAGGACACCTGCGTCTCGGTCAGAAAGAGCAGAGCCGGCCTCGCCGTCTCGAGATGGTAGTGGACGGCGTTTAGGTTGGAGTGAAGTCCCCTGATATTGCAGAAATTCACGGACAGCGTGGCAGGGGTCGCCTTGGTCTTGTTGCTCCGTTTGCCCCGAGCAGTTGCAGTCTTGAGCGGAATTTCGCCCCCCCCAGAATACGCGGGGCAGCCTGAGCACCCACGCTCAGAAGTGGAGAAACATGGTCGTGGATGCTCAGCGAGGGATTCTCCAGGGGTGCTGGTACCCTCCTGGGGTAGTCTATCTTTATTTAATTCCGCTACCATGTTGATGGGGGGGGGGGGATTTGGGCCTCCGGCCACCTGCACTCACCAGACGAAACGCGGAAGCAGAACTTCCACTTCACGCCGGTATTCTGTGAGGTCGTGGTACCACCCCGGTTTGAGCCGGCCCATACGTGCAACAGCAAAGCTGCCGCATGGCTCTACCACTGTTAAAAGAATCTTAAGAGAATCCGCTACCCTACATCCAGTGGGTGTCGTACGAGGCGAAAGATGGGGATAAAGAAAAAGGGTAGTAGCAGCTTCATGATAACAACTCGAAATAGTAAAAAAACAGCGGTTTCCAACCCCCTTGCTTGAGTGGCACCCTATGAGGTATTCGTTGGCGGTGCCCAATGTTCAACGGCAGACTTTCCATAGGCAAATAAATACTATAAATTAATGGACAGGACAGTTGGTTTATTCTTGTTTGTCTTCTTAATCAGCCCGCAAAAGAACTGAAAACTGTTAGTTTTTTGTCACTCCAATATTAGGATTTTTTTTACTTTTTATTACTTTAAATCAAAATAATCGAGATATTCTAAATATAAATATGTATGTTCATACTTCGAAGCGAACTAAAATACTTCACACCCACTAATAGAATCGTTTCACGGCATTTCGGTGAAACTTCCGGGCACTAGGTCGCTCGTTTGTATTCGTTCTGAAAATAACTCTTCGATCAATTCTTACACTTGTGTTGTTCAAACAACCAAATTTGTGATTGTTTTCTCGAATTTGCTCTAACGATCTTAACGATATTTATAAATCTAAACGTCTTGGAAATATAAGTCGAAAAGTATTTTCGAAAATAAAAATAAAATTTGCGTCTTATTAAGGCTAAAATTTAAAATATTAAGAGTGAATATGCAACAAAAATGATGTTTAGACAATTGATAACATAATGTCTATTGGTTTGTCGATATTTTTCTTTGCTCTAATGATTAACATTGACCGCTCCGGAAAGTTTGCGAATATAATATTATTCAGTATCTCCCGCGGTAGTTTTGGCGGACCACAAATATTCGTAAAAGAATACCGATTCCTTTTAAAGATTACACATGAGGCTATTCAAAGTAAAAATATATTTATTCCAGTAGATATTTTTTTCCCTAATACCCTCTCAGAAATGGAAGGAGGCCTGTGAGACGTATATAGGCTGTAACTTTATTTTACTTTACAGTAGAAAATATAGCTGGTTGAAACCATAGACTTAGAATCTATAGAATAATACAAGGGATAAAATTAAAAATTTTGCAAAACGAAGAAGTCAATTAAATACACATTATTAAAGATAACTCAAAAACTACCGGACAGATCTTGATTACATTTAGATGGGACCACAGGAGAAGCTTCAGCTTTTAGATAAAAAAAGAATTATCAAAATTGGTTAACCCAGGGAAAAGTTATGAGGTAACACACTTAAAAGAGGTAATAAACATTAAAAAAGAGAACATACAGTCGAATTGAATACCTCCTCATTTTTGATGTCGGTAAAAAATAAAAGTCAAAACCCAGCAAACCATGCCAATACTTTAAGACTTCATAATCTGTTTTTGCCTAAATTTGAACATTAATAAATAAGTACTGAAGGTTGTCCAGGTTATTTATAACATCTGGATGTCCAATATTTTGGTACTTACTGATGAGTACAAAACACGGGAAACTGGTGTATTATACGCGTTGCTATAAAATAAAGTTACGATTTTTACTAATTCCTTATCCTTATTTTGCAAGACGTCATTGTTTATAATGCGGAGTTCCCGCCAAAAGCAGTCAGTCAATTGTAACTGCAGAACCGTATAGTAATTATAACGTTACATAAACCCGTGAACACTTTCATGATGCAATCACAACTGTAAACACTTATTAATGGATCCAATGAGACACAACCTTACAAATTAACGGTTATGCAAACGCTCGAAATTCGATCAAATGAGCCGAGATAATTTTCTTCAAACGTAACTTGATTACTTGAGCATAAATACAATAACGGTTATGCAAACGCTCGAAATTCGATCAAATGAGCCGAGATAATTTTCTTCAAACGTAACTTGATTACTTGAGCATAAATACAATAACGGTTATGCAAACGCTCGAAATTCGATCAAATGAGCCGAGATAATTTTCTTCAAACGTAACTTGATTACTTGAGCATAAATACAATAACGGTTATGCAAACGCTCGAAATTCGATCAAATGAGCCGAGATAATTTTCTTCAAACGTAACTTGTTTACTTGAGCATAAATACAATAACGGTTATGCAAACGCTCGAAATTCGATCAAATGAGCCGAGATAATTTTCTTCAAACGTAACTTGATTACTTGAGCATAAATACAATAACGGTTATGCAAACGCTCGAAATTCGATCAAATGAGCCGAGATAATTTTCTTCAAACGTAACTTGATTACTTGAGCATAAATACAATAACGGTTATGCAAACGCTCGAAATTCGATCAAATGAGCCGAGATAATTTTCTTCAAACGTAACTTGATTACTTGAGCATAAATACAATAACGGTTATGCAAACGCTCGAAATTCGATCAAATGAGCCGAGATAATTTTCTTCAAACGTAACTTGATTACTTGAGCATAAATACAATAACGGTTATGCAAACGCTCGAAATTCGATCAAATGAGCCGAGATAATTTTCTTCAAACGTAACTTGATTACTTGAGCATAAATACAATAACGGTTATGCAAACGCTCGAAATTCGATCAAATGAGCCGAGATAATTTTCTTCAAACGTAACTTGATTACTTGAGCATAAATACAATAACGGTTATGCAAACGCTCGAAATTCGATCAAATGAGCCGAGATAATTTTCTTCAAACGTAACTTGATTACTTGAGCATAAATACAATAACGGTTATGCAAACGCTCGAAATTCGATCAAATGAGCCGAGATAATTTTCTTCAAACGTAACTTGATTACTTGAGCATAAATACAATAACGGTTATGCAAACGCTCGAAATTCGATCAAATGAGCCGAGATAATTTTCTTCAAACGTAACTTGATTACTTGAGCATAAATACAATAACGGTTATGCAAACGCTCGAAATTCGATCAAATGAGCCGAGATAATTTTCTTCAAACGTAACTTGATTACTTGAGCATAAATACAATAACGGTTATGCAAACGCTCGAAATTCGATCAAATGAGCCGAGATAATTTTCTTCAAACGTAACTTGATTACTTGAGCATAAATACAATAACGGTTATGCAAACGCTCGAAATTCGATCAAATGAGCCGAGATAATTTTCTTCAAACGTAACTTGATTACTTGAGCATAAATACAATAACGGTTATGCAAACGCTCGAAATTCGATCAAATGAGCCGAGATAATTTTCTTCAAACGTAACTTGATTACTTGAGCATAAATACAATAACGGTTATGCAAACGCTCGAAATTCGATCAAATGAGCCGAGATAATTTTCTTCAAACGTAACTTGATTACTTGAGCATAAATACAATAACGGTTATGCAAACGCTCGAAATTCGATCAAATGAGCCGAGATAATTTTCTTCAAACGTAACTTGATTACTTGAGCATAAATACAATAACGGTTATGCAAACGCTCGAAATTCGATCAAATGAGCCGAGATAATTTTCTTCAAACGTAACTTGATTACTTGAGCATAAATACAATAACGGTTATGCAAACGCTCGAAATTCGATCAAATGAGCCGAGATAATTTTCTTCAAACGTAACTTGATTACTTGAGCATAAATACAATAACGGTTATGCAAACGCTCGAAATTCGATCAAATGAGCCGAGATAATTTTCTTCAAACGTAACTTGATTACTTGAGCATAAATACAATAACGGTTATGCAAACGCTCGAAATTCGATCAAATGAGCCGAGATAATTTTCTTCAAACGTAACTTGATTACTTGAGCATAAATACAATAACGGTTATGCAAACGCTCGAAATTCGATCAAATGAGCCGAGATAATTTTCTTCGAACGTAACTTGATTACTTGAGCATAAATACAATAACGGTTATGCAAACGCTCGAAATTCGATCAAATGAGCCGAGATAATTTTCTTCGAACGTAACTTGATTACTTGAGCATAAATACAATAACGGTTATGCAAACGCTCGAAATTCGATCAAATGAGCCGAGATAATTTTCTTCAAACGTAACTTGATTACTTGAGCATAAATACAATAACGGTTATGCAAACGCTCGAAATTCGATCAAATGAGCCGAGATAATTTTCTTCAAACGTAACTTGATTACTTGAGCATAAATACAATAACGGTTATGCAAACGCTCGAAATTCGATCAAATGAGCCGAGATAATTTTCTTCAAACGTAACTTGATTACTTGAGCATAAATACAATAACGGTTATGCAAACGCTCGAAATTCGATCAAATGAGCCGAGATAATTTTCTTCAAACGTAACTTGATTACTTGAGCATAAATACAATAACGGTTATGCAAACGCTCGAAATTCGATCAAATGAGCCGAGATAATTTTCTTCGAACGTAACTTGATTACTTGAGCATAAATACAATAACGGTTATGCAAACGCTCGAAATTCGATCAAATGAGCCGAGATAATTTTCTTCGAACGTAACTTGATTACTTGAGCATAAATACAATAACGGTTATGCAAACGCTCGAAATTCGATCAAATGAGCCGAGATAATTTTCTTCGAACGTAACTTGATTACTTGAGCATAAATACAATAACGGTTATGCAAACGCTCGAAATTCGATCAAATGAGCCGAGATAATTTTCTTCGAACGTAACTTGATTACTTGAGCATAAATACAATAACGGTTATGCAAACGCTCGAAATTCGATCAAATGAGCCGAGATAATTTTCTTCGAACGTAACTTGATTACTTGAGCATAAATACAATAACGGTTATGCAAACGCTCGAAATTCGATCAAATGAGCCGAGATAATTTTCTTCGAACGTAACTTGATTACTTGAGCATAAATACAATAACAGCAACAACCGCACTCTTACACAAAGAAGGAAATGTAACTATAAGAAATTTAATTGAAATTTTCTTTTTAATTACTGTCATCGCAAGCAGCTCAACTTAACCTTAAAGTCCGTGTAATAAAAAAGAAAACATTTTGAGAACGACTGAAATCCGCGGAGCAGTCTGATAGATTCTTCTATCATCTCTCTTGGTTGAAGGTAAAATTGGCTCAGGTTCATTTGTGGCGGTCGTTGAGGGATAATATAAGCAGAGGTAATAGATGATGAGAGTTTCTAAGAAGAATTTGCCATTAAAATGAGCCATTAGGCAAGCGTATCTTGAAAAAGATGATCATACTCACTTTTCTGGGCAGGTGGATTTGCGAACGCTGAATCGAGAATCTCGCATGATCACTAGTTTGTGATGTTCCATCTCCAGTTGATTAATAGTTCCCCGTTCGTCAATAACCTGTGTATGCTACGAGCAGTGACCTTGACATAGGAGAAGATGATGACATACTCCACTATACACCTCAACAAGGAATTGGAGCATCGAACGACGTTGTCCACTGTAAATCTACTGATATCAAAATATTGCGCAAAAATATAATGATTGTATAAAAATTAAACATACAGGCAAGTGATGTGTGAAGACAGAAACGCAAATCGTAATAATGAATGGATAAATAACATAAAAACCGGCCAAGAGCGTGTCGGGCCACGCTCAGTGTAGGGTTCCGTAGTTTCCCGTCCGTCACAATAAGTGTTCCCACTTATGAGTTTAAAGGTTTAAAGGCCATTATGTTCGCGCTCCAGCAGCGCTCCGCGCTCCTGCAGCTGATCCCGGTAGTGGGTACTGTTGTTTCCATCCAAGTTCAAAATGATTTTCCTAGAAAGTCCTTATAAAGTTCTACTTTTCAGATTTTTTTATATTTTCTAAACTTATGGTTCAAAAGTTAGAGAGGGGCTACACATTGTTTTTTACTTTTGGAGCGATTATTTCCGAAATTATTGACATTATCAAAAAATGATCTTGGTAAACCCCTATTCATTTTTAAATACCTTTCCAACAATATATCACACGTTAGGGTTGAAATTAAAAAAAAATCACTTCCCACTTTACATATAGGGGGGCTACCCTAATAAAACATTTTTTTCAAATTTTTATTTTACCACTTTGTCGGCGTGATTGATACACATATTGGTACCAAATTTCAGCTTTCTAGTGCTATAACGGTCACAGAGATTAAGCGAGGACGGACAGACGGACAGACAGACATGGCGAAACTATAAGGGTTCCTAGTTGACTACGGAACCCTAAAAATGACAATAAATCTCTATTTAAACGTGTACGTTACGTTACAGAAATTAAATAATGAAACCGTGTAAAAGTTACATTAAATGAAAATCTTTACTAATATTTCAGCCATGTTTAAAGCACATTTTATTTTTATTACAATTATGAAAAAAATTTGAATTGTTTTAGAGCTTACGCTTGCACCCAGCTTTGGACAGTGCCCGTGCAGTGCTCAAAGAGAATGCAACTATGCGAAAAAGGTCGGCCGACTTATTTTCGAAGTTAGACTCGTTGTTCCTTCTAAAATTCTCCTAGATTTAGTGATTTTCGTTCGAAAATTGCGGAAAGTGCGTTTACAAACCTACACACCGTTCTACAAGACGACCTTAAATAAAGGAATACTAATTTGGTAATTTGATTCGTTATTTCGAGTAGTATTCAGTTTGCAAAGTTTCATTGACCCGAGACGGAATGGAGGTACCTACCCTTTTAGATTTAACAGTAATATGCAAATTGTGAACGTTGAATGTATTCTGCAAGTATTAGCGACCGGTGATTTTTTTGGTTAAAAATTTAACTTTTTTAATTTGATTGTCTTTTTTATGAATTATAATTTAAATTAGGTATTGCGTGTAATTTACAATTTTATTTATTATCATTATAATTTATTTGAATACACTGAGTTTTATTTAATTAGAATGCCGTCATTGGGTTTCATTGGCTAGGTAACACAAAAATACTAAATTGGACTACTATTTTGAATATCATTTTTTATAATGTATTTTAATTCTTTAAAAATAATATTTATTACTAAGTTATTCTTTCAATCTCTATACATATATAAAAATCACTTGGTGTCCGTTAGTTCGCTAAAACTGAAAAACGGCTCGACCGATTCTGATGAAATTATTTGTGTGTGTTTGAATTGGTCACTAGATGGTGTAGATTCAGCCAGTTCAGGTAGCGCTGTTGTCGAGATCCAGAAATCACGCAAGCGAAGCCGGGGCTGATCGCTAGTTACCAAAAACTTTTTTTCTGCCTCTAAACAACAGTGCGTGCATTGCTGTGTCCTGATCTCAAAAGCATAGAGAGCCAGTGCGATTACAGGCTGAGAGGCATTCTATCCCAGTCTTCAGAGGTGACAACGCAACTATAGACTTCTTTCTATGAAGTTGTCCATAGGCTGGAAAAGCCACTTCTCATAGTTTGCCACTTCCATTTTAAAAATAACCTAAGATCGCAACCGTCGCTGCTGGATTGAAAATGTCGGCGGAAGAACCGGCGACTGTTGCACAACAACTGCATTCTGACAGCTGCCCGGTTGCATTGTTCGCGATGAACAAAAACTAAGGGCATGGCCTGCGGCGGCCGTTGAACTCGCTCTCAGTTCACGTTCGTAAACAATTATTAACGAAACCGGTCCGTTTGAACGATTTTAAAACGAAAGCAGTTCGCGATGCTCGTGAATATTAACCACGGACAAGGATGTGCCGACGTTTCTTCTTAAAGTTAAGAAATTGTATCTACCTCACATGTTTTGGAAATTTTTGTTGAATTAAATGAAATTATTATGATTTTATCGCCCTTAATTTTAACTTTTTAAATACAGAATTTTAAAAAATTAAGCACGATAAATTTTTTAAAATTAGTTTCATCCAATTATCAGCGTAAATATAAGAAACCAATGCTTTTGTTATATAGGTTTATATTTTTTAAATATACTCGTATAATAAAACTAAATTGACGGATTTTATCGCGTTTATTTTAACTTCTTTTAATTCCTTACGTTTTGGGTGCTTTACAGCATCTGTGGTCACGGCAGGGACTTAGGTGTTTGATGTCCAGCTAACCCGGGCTACCTACAGCTTTTGAATATTAATTTTTGGTCCAATCAACGCAGAACGAGCTTGAGCATCTTAAAATTTTGCAGAAGTTTGGACTTAATTTTATTAATAGAATCCCAAGATGCTGGTAGCACTCAGACGGTCTTCTCTATTAAATTTTAGATGGCATTTCATTCCACCTCTATTAAAATTTTATGCTTACAGTATTTTGAAATCTTGCATTGGTAGGGACATTTACATTTTTAATAAAAAAAAAACAGATTGTTTTTGAAATCCTAGTTTTTAAAAAAATAAACACAACAGTGGTTATTATATTGAAAACGTAGAGGTATACGTATATACGTTATTCGATAAATTTTCTTGACCTGTTAAAATGTTTACGATATCGGTAATAGTGACATTATTATTTTTCCTACGTGGTAGAGCCACACTACAGCTATATTATTGTTATGGTACGAATGGTTTATCTCAATCAGGATAGTATCAAAATATTTTTCAAATTATTTTTAATGCTACTGAGTATTGTATGATGAGTGTAGAGAACCGTAGACCAGACTGAAAACAAAGCATTCCATCTTAGTCCTCAGGATGACAACGCATCCGCATTTTGATTCTTAGTCGAGGATAAATGTAGATGTCTATGGGCTACAGTATCCACTTACCATCAGACGATTATCAAATGATTGACAAAAAAGATGACGAATGATGATAAAAAATATGACTTTAGATAAAAAGTTAAAGCCCTGAAGAGCTAAAAATGAGGATCTGGTGATACACGGTAGAAGGAAGAGCTCGAAACCCACGTGCTTGGCGGTGAAGCAAAACATGGTGAGGAAACCTGCATGTCTGAGAAATAAGACAAAAAAAATATTTCGAAGACATGTGATGTTCGATAACACGCATTGGCGCAGTACAGCGGACACTTCCTTGCCCTAAAACCCTCTCAGAAATTAGGGGAGGCCTGTGCCCAGCAGTGGGACGTATATAGGCTGTAACTTTATTATTTATATCATTCTGATATTTTTAATAATATTGGAGTTTTAAATTGTAAAAACAACTTTTTCAAATAACAGCAAGGAGCCTCTGTGATGATTTTCATTGCTCATCATTACCGATATCATCTATTCAAAGTTATCGCCTATCAAAAGTTCACTGCTGAACATAGATTTCCCCCTAGATTGTATCATAAGGGGGATATTTACAATACCATGCTCTACCAGCGGATTGGTAACTGTAATTTATTACTAGTAGTATTGAGTTATCAGGAAGATCCTTTTGCGCATCTTCTGTTTCGTTTCGAAGTGATATGGGATAATCGACATTAAGCCACCACTACACGGCCAATAATTGTCATTTCTCCTCATAATCAATGTTCAGAAGATTAAATAAATAAAGTTGCCCTCCTCCAGATAGAATTTTGGGGTTTTGGTCAGTCTCAACGGAGACTAGCCATCTGCACAGGACAGGATTATAGTGCCCAAGTGTATGCGCAAGCACAGGCGCACTTTATTCCTTTATCTCATAGTCCAATGGGACGGTAGTCTGACACGACCGGAGAGAGATCAGGCCTAGGACTTACCGCCTTACGTGCTTTCCGAGGGTGAAACACCGCCAACTTTCTGTCTCCAGGCTGCTACTGAGAATTTCATTACAGAAGACCCGAGTAAGAGTGTAAGGGTGTAAAAGCCGATTCCGCGTCGATAAATGTGGGGACTCCCTTACTGACTTTGGCCCGATCCGGGATTCGAAACCAGGAAGTCATAATCAGTTAAAGAAAAAAAATCATTAAGTAGATAAAAAATAAGAAAAATGGCGCTTTTTACACAAATCTATCTTCATTGTCACAAGAGGTCTGACGACAATGTAACACCACTTCCTAAAAGTCCTGTTGCCTACAAGTGTCTTCACTTAAACAATTTATTCTAATTTCCTTTTACAAACAAAGCCAAATGTAACGCTTAACAGGCAACACTTAGCCGCCGTGTAGTGTATAGCAAACATTGCATGCAACTTTTGTAATGAATAGCCAACATTGGGATGCAACTTTCGCGTGAGTCACACGTGTGGGTGACCCCGACACCAAATAAATGCAGAGCGCTATCGGTCCACATTGAGCCCTCTAGAAACTGTTACGATACGATCATTGAATAAATTTATACTGAGATTGAAGATATTATCACTTTGGTTCACTTATATTTCTTTGTAAATATATCGTTACAAGGAAAATACTAACTATTGAAACAAATAATGTGTATACATATATACGTATAATACGGCCTACAAAAAAAATATATAATAAAAAATAATATCTTAGTCGTGGTCTGGTAAAAAAGTCGAAGATGCACACTCATTAATGAAATATACTAGCAATCCACCCCGGCTTCGCACGGATGATTTCTGGATCTCGATAACTGCACTGCCTACAGGGCTTAACGGAGAATCTTAACCATCCAGGGATCTTCTCAAACACACAAAAAATTTCATCAAAATCGGTCCAGTCGCAGTAATGATCTTTTACACATGCGGCATTTGGTTTTTAATTATATATACATAATTAAAAGTAATACGTAGTCGTAGTCGGTTAAAAAAGTCGAAGTTCAGTTGTAGAAAGTTTTAACTTCAAACGACGATTTTCCGTGGTTCAGGCCAAGGCTAATGTTAGTCGGAAATTATTAATGGCAGGAAGTTTTCTTTGAACTTTTTTACGCCACAGATCCATTTGCTAAGCATAAGAAAGAACCGTCATTACATTATATACCGTCTATTTTCGAGATGTTTGCGCTGTTAGTCTATGCGACTCTTACAGCTTCATAGCCCGCGAGCTGTGTACATTATATACCATTATTTTTGCTTCGCCGAGTAGACATCTTAAATGGATTTTATAGTGCATATTACATGGTATACTAACTTGAAATAGCAGCTCAATTCTGCTGCGTTTCTTCGTATGGTGAATGTGGAAAACCGAAGACCCTGTTTACTGATAATGAGGCATTCCATTTTAGTCACCAGGGGTGGTGACGCATCTGCATTTTAATTCTTAATTTTTTTTATTGAATAAGGGTGACAAACGAGCACACCCGATGGTAAGTGGATGCTGTGGCTAGGGATACCAGATGTCCGGTTTTCGACCGGACAATCCGGTTTTCTTTATTCTTGTCCGGTTACAAAATTCTTGGTAATCCGGACAATAGATTGTCTGGTAATAAAATAATCCTTCTTTATTTATCGTGTATTAAAGTGCATATGGCATTAAGAAAAGGCTATCTTTCGGATGATCAAATAAAATAATTTATGACAAATGCTCTAAGTATTTACCAAAGAGCATTAGCTTATATAGAAAAGTGGTATCTCTTCAAGAATAACAATTATAAGGCTTTTAATTTAGATATCAAAGCCTATATATATATATATATATATATATATATATATATATATATATATATATATATATAGGCTTTGATATCTATTGCTAATGCCTAATATGTGGTCAACGAAACAGCGCCAAATTTATTGAAAATTGTACAGCATGCGTATAGTATTTCCATATCTAATGCTTCTGTGGAACGAATCTTCAGCGTCATGGGAAATATATGAACAGATGAAAGAAATCGTCTCGCCGCACAAACTGTAAAAAGTGAATTGTGAGTTTTTTTTAATATGTATGTTAGTAGCACCGAATTTAAAGATGCCATCTCAGGCAATAAGACTTTCGTCGTCAAAGTCACTGGCGTTCGAAATCGGTTCGAGTTCTGAATATATAAAAAAGTAGAACGGCTATAGTTTAGTAACTAAGTTTTCAGTACACAAAGTACATTACAAAAGTATGTTTAAGTTTAATTTTTTATGTATTAAAGTACATTTTTGTAAGAAATAAAAACAAATTGAAACTTGTCCGGGTTTTTCTTTGAATCCATCTGGCATCCCTAGCTTTGGTCCGTAGACATACATGTATCTTTGATTAAGAATCAAAACGCAGAAGCGTTGTCACCCCTGAGGACTAAGATGGAATGCCTCGTTTCTAGTAAAAAAGGTCTCCGCATCAAGTCAAGCATTCAGCTGCTATTTCACGCTGGTATTCTGTGAGAGCGTGGTCCTTCCCCGGTCGAGCCGACCCACTCGTGCTACAATCATAATGTAGCTGCAGCGTGGCTCTACCAAATAATCGAGGATAAACGTAGATACTTTATGGGCCAAAGCATGCGTGAACTGCGTGCTCATTGGTCACCCTTATTCTATAAAAGAAAGCTCTTAGAACGACTAGTATAATACGACAAAGGAGACAGCTCATATCTCTTTGTTGCCTCGAAAAACTTTGTGTGAAAGTTATACATACGTATTAAGCGCGTAATTTTGAGTTATAAAACAAATCCATCCAGTTCCAGTCCGACCGGAACATTGCGATGGCATTCTGTAAAGCGACGTGTCGCAATGTCGACTCCGGATAAGCACATGATGGTGCAACTTTATTACGCTCTGGAATGTGTTCTTTATTGCTACGACATGCCGTCGAGGCACTTGTAAAACAATATTTGCCATGACGTTAGAAACTACTAGTATAGCTACATTTATTTAAGTGGATCTGTGGGGACTTTGCGAACTTCATAGGCCTTATTACAAAAATTAACTAGGAAATATGCAAGAGAAAATGTAAAGTATCAATATTTACAGCAAAAGTTTAATATCGCGAAGACTGTGGCGCCACTACACTGCTAACACTAATTTCTTCAGATGATATTTTTTAAACGTAGTTTAAATGTTAGACGATTAATAAACTATGTTTTGTAATAAGACAGATATACTTCAAAACTGCTGCAAAAATCTGAACGCGGTTCGCGTGCAGCATAGCGGCAAGTTCGGGTTTAGACGGATACAGAGCGTTCAAAAGAAATGCTATGTACGTAGCATTTCTTTTGCACTTACACTTAAAAAATTACCCTTCTTCTGAGGTAGTCGGGTAAAAAATACTGTCAAATCTAGAACTTTCTGTTTTTTAGAAGTTGGTTAGAAAAAAAGACTTTTGATAAAAGTTGACTTTAAAGAACTGAAAGGAGTGAAATAATTTCCGCATTCAGAATTCGGTGTTAAAACGTAGTGTATAAAAGTATTAAAGCTCCGACTTCTGAAGCTATTATGAGGAAATAATTTTTTGAAGCTTTGAAGTCTAAGTTTTATACCCTCCTAACTAAACTAAGGAATATCACAAGATCGAATGTGATCCTATAGTCACATTAAAACTATCCCCTATTATTACCACCCTTTTTTATTTTATTTTCTCCAAATTTATATGGTGGTCGCATATAGTAAAATTGGTAGCATAGTAGGGAGTCCCCTGATGTATTTTTTATACAATAAGGGTAACAAACGAGCACACAGTTCACCTGAGTGTAAGTGGATGCTGTGGCCCATAGACATCTACATTTATCCTAGATTAAGAATAAAAATGCGGATGTGTTGTCACCCCTGTGGACTAGGATGATATGCCTCGTTTCCAGTAAAAAGGGTCTCCAGTTCTCTACACTCACAATACGAAACACAGCAGCATTATGTTGCTATTTTACGTCGGTTTTCCGTGAGAGCGTGGTCCTTACCCGGTCGAGCCGATCCATTCGTACTACTACCGCAATATAGTTGCAGCGGGGCTCTACCACATAAGCACGAAACAGAAACAGAATCAGAAACTTTTTTATTCAATGTAGATTATAACAATACTTATTGAAAGTCACTTTTTTCATTTACCACTGGTTCGCAAAAAAAACCTCTGTCCGGGGAAGAACCAGCAAGAAACCCAGCGGGACTATTTTTTTCCCAGTAATAGCTTACAATCATGTTTACAATTAACAACACAACGAAGATATAAAATATCATAATATACAACAAAAAAGTTTTTTTTAAGTCCGCTAATGAGTGCCGTTGCCACTGGTAATGAAAGTTTACAAAACACATAATATGGCTGAAAGTTGCCGGTAATCATTGACGATTAGATACAAAATACTGTGTTTTCTCAACAGTCTTACAACACTTAAAATAACATTAAGCGTGTAAATTGAGGGTGAAACCTAACATGTAAAGGTTTCTCCCTTAATTTACGGTACTTTAGCAATTTTGTTGAAATCGGCATGTCAACTTACTTTCATTTACTTGTAAATTATGACAACGCTTCTTTCTATGAATGTGTTTAAATGATTATAAGTCTAAATTAGACACACTCTGTAAGGCCTATTATATATAATTAACTAACACTTGGAGGAGAGGCACAGTTCAGAGGTCTTTTGCATCTTCGTTTTTTTAACTGGTGGTAAATTGGTCCTTCACGTAAGCTAAGAATAAGTCCTAACCATCTATAGAATCTATATATGAATAAAAATTACCGCCTGTATAAAAGATCATCACTTGAGAACAACCAGACTAACTTTGATGAATTTTTTAGTGTGTTTTTGAGTGGGTCCCCGGATTGTTATAATTCACAATTGGACCCTGTAGGTGGCTCTTTTGTCGAGATCCAGAAATCACCCGTGCGTAGCCGGGGCCGAGTATAGAATATTTTTGAATTTGACTGACTTACCCGCATTATGTACGTACATACGTTTTAAGTTCCTTTATATGACCATATCACGTAACTTTACCCGTTTTACGATTTTTACATACCAGATGTTATTTTATTCGTTCTCGTTACGTCACGCCTGTAATACCCGAGGGGGTAGGCAGATCCCAAACAAAAGGGAGCTGCACTGGTCACGTTAAGCCCGAAAAAAATTAGATTAGATGGAAAATTCTGAAAGAAGTGATAGATGGCTAGCCCACCGCCTATACAATCACAAAACCAGTATTTATTATATTAGACGCCTTTTACAATAAGCTATGCAAAAACACAGTTGGCTGGTTGACACATGCTTTTTGGATGACATATGTTTCACATAAACATGGGACTCATAGTCCCATGTTTATGTAAACTAATAACAAAAAGCATGACCATGGTCTGTGAGTCCCAGACCAAGATACATAAAAATTGTAAATTATTATTACATCAAAAGTCTATATAAAGTAACTGCCTAAAAGATAGTAGATACTAGGTTTATGAATAGGGATCAAAATAAACAATCCCCGGGCTTAAAAGTCTTTTTAAAAGCCTTTTCAGACTTCCTTTTAAAAATACGGAAATGCAAATGTTTTCCTTAAATAAGACCTAAGGCATACGTTACCAGAGTTTGAAAGAATTTTTTATTATACCATAGGGGTGGCAAAAGAGCACACAGTTCACCTGATGGTAAGTGGATGATGTGGCCCATAGACGTCTGCATTTGTTTTCGATTAGGAATTAAAATGCAGATGCGTTGGCACCCCTGAAGACTAAGATGGAATGCCTCGTTTACATTAAAAGGATCTCCGGTTCTCTACGCTTACCACACGTAACACAGCAGCATTAAGCTGCTATTTTACGTTGGTATTCTGTGAGAGCATGGTCCTACCCTGGTCGAGCCGACCCATTCGTGATGCAACCGTAATATATCTGCAGCGTGGCTCTACCACGTTTTAAAAAGTCACAAGAGTATTTTGAATAGCGTCCTGTATAGTGGCTCAGAATTCCGCACTTTCTACTAAATCGTCCACAGACACTTCTGCTTTCTAGTTTGCAGATCGAAGATATTATAAACATATCATCACGCGACGTCGTTGATGTCACCGGACAGTGAAAGTCTGCATTGACACCGATGACTCCTTGTGGACAGACGCACTGTCGAACTCACATCCAAAAGTAGAAGGACTTGTTATTATTAACTACCCATATATATATAAAAGTTGTTATAAGAAAAGATTGATGAACTGTGTAATTGCGGTTATATGCGTAAAAAAAAAGTGAGTGATGAGATGATGGCTAATGGATGAGAATGGAAGAGGTGAACATGCTGTGTCTACCCGAAATAACTGGATATAAGGACAGGAATGGGGTCGCGGATGTGTGCGAAAGTGTTCCCGTGCCCCTGCCAATATGCGACGAAGGTGGAACTCCATGGGTTTAGTCGGTGCGAGTCCGACATAACCCGTCCTTGCCCCCGCGAGGCAGGGCGTAGTGGTGCGTAGGCATTTCTCCATGTAAAAAAAAAGGTGGTGTCACTTGTTACATATCTTCATATTAGTTTATAGTGCATCCATCGAGAAAATGATGAGTCTCACGAAGCAGTGGACTGTATGCTAGCTGGTCAAGGTGTCAAACTTAACGGCGTGCTTTGTGCCACAGATTTATTCGCACTTTACTTTAACAGCTTTAGTGTGCTAAAGCTGTTCAACTCAGTCTATCAAAAAACTCTAATGAGAGTTTGGATATTAAAAATTAGGCAATTATGTATTAAAGCGTAATTAAAACAAGGCAGACAGACATATACAGAGTTGCCACAGTAATATATTTCATAAATAATTTAAATTGAAGTTGGAGTTTTTAACATCTTGGTAAAATTATTGAGAAGCACCACCATGTCTGGCGAACCGATACGTAGGTATCTCGAGCATCGATCTGTTATAAAGTCGTGCACAAAAAGTGACAAACAACCCAAAAGATATATATGTCTATATAAAATTTACGGGGAACCTTGTCCTCCATATTATGTAGTTAAGTGCTAGAACAATCGTTCCATCAAGGATGAGAAAATGCAAAAGATTTACGCTTGAGTTTTCCCTCGCTGACGTCACTGATACAAACATTTAAGAAGTGTAAAAATAGTATATGACCATGGAATATAAATGTGGGGGAGATAGCTCAAAACTATAAACTGTGTGTGTTTGTAACCCAACGTTTCGAGCACTTTACAGCAGCCATAGTCACGGGTGGACTACGATGCTTGATGTCCTGGTGTCGTAGTTAACGACGGCTATCTTGTACAGTGCGAGGCGTTTTACATACATATATCAGGCACACGAACAAATATCCAAACCCAGAACAATGTTTTGTATTCAATACATATACTTTTTTCCTTGAGGGATTCGTACCCTCAGCCAAACGCTTGTCACGCGCTACTGACTTGTTATCTTTAGTGTTTTTGTACGTTTAGAAAATATTACATTTACTTCCAAGATGTTTCAACTTTGATTTACTCGTTTATGCAAAATTCAATACAAATATGGTTCCCCACCTATTTAATGAATAGGCACATTGCTTAAAATCTTTAAACCGACACTCATTTAAGATTTTCTAAATCAGAAAATGGGTTATCGGTGTCACCGCTTCTGTAAAGTAAATAGTGAGAGAAAAGAGTTCATTTTTTAATACGTTTTCATTGAATTTTAAACTCCGGTTTGCGCTTGGCAAACGTAGCGGGTGCTTTGCTGTAATATTATAATATTTCTGGTGTCAATTATTGTGTTTCGGCCATTAGAGTATAGAGAGTCAGTATAAGTACAGGCTGTGAGGTATTCTATTTTAGAACCCCGGGGTTAAAACGCACTGTAGTCTCAACAATAAAACATTGTTTGAAGTAAATCTATAATAGCAACAAAGAATTATTTGATGTTTGATGCAGGAATCCATAGACTGTGACATAGATAATAATAATAATAATAATAATAATATTCCACAACTATCACACAACGCCATCTAGTCCCAAGCTAAGCAGAGCTTGTGTCATGGGTACTAGACAACTGATAAACATACTTATATATTTCTAAATACATAAATATTATAGATAAATTACACCCAGACACAGAACAAATGATCGTGCTCATCACACAAACATTTGTCCTGGGTGGGAATCGAACCCACGACCTCCGGCATAGCAGTCAGGGTCACTAACCAATAGGCCTGTCAATATATAGGAATACTAACTAATAGATAGGTGACTAATTACCATCAGTTGGGCTGTAAGTTTCAATTTTATATAGAGAATACGAGACAAAAGATTGTTTAGTGACTGCGTAAGAAATTCCACTACTTTGTATCATTCCGTGAGCGTTGTAGTGGGCGACAGAGGGGATTTAAACAGGAGATGGGCCTCAGCATCTATTGTTGGCATCAACTCAAATTAACCAAAAATGACTTTGCCAATCCGCTTGCTAAGCGTGGCAAATTCGGCTAATATGGGGAATATTTTGAGATTTGAGGCAATATATAAGGACTATGTTCAGCATTAGACTTGATCGGCTGCAATTATTGAATGTTGAATGAGGCACTGCATCTTACAATTCTGAAGTGACAATGCATTTTTTTATAGAATAATGGTGACAAACGAGCACACAGTCCACTCGATGGTAAGTGGATGCTGTGGCCCATAGACATCTACATCTATCCTCAATTAAGAACCAAAATGCCGATGCGTTGTCACCCCTGAAAACAGATGGAATGCCTTATATCCATTAAAAATGGTCGCCAGTTCTCTACACTCACCATTCGAAACATGGCAGCATTGAGCTGTTATTTTGTGCTGATATTCTGTGAGAGTGTGGTCCTTCCCCGGTAGAGTTGACCCATTCGTGCTGCAACTATAGCATAGCTGCAGCATGGCTATACCACGTAATTGTTTGAAGTAGGTTACAGGTATCCATGGGTTGTAGTTTTCACTTACTATCGATTGAGCAGTAAGTTCATTTAGCATTTTATTCTGATAGAAGAATTCAATTAAAATTAAAAGGACTGCTGTATAAGAGAGCTAAAAGTCAACCGAAAGTCTGAGTAGCGCTGGCGCTTTGTACGGAAGAAATAGAGAGTTGTTTATGTCTGCCCGTCACGTTGGGAGACACAAAACATCCGCGCGTCCATCATTACGTTCGTCTTGGTTTGGTTTATACCTACTGCCTGCATTGGCTAGGGTTGTCGATAAGCAAATCCTTTAAAAACTTTCCGGTCCGTAAATAAAGGATTTTAAATATTTTCTTATACACATAAATAATTGAATTAAATAAATAAAAATTGCTATTTTTTTACAGGTGGTTTTTGCCATTTATTTTATTTATGTGGACTAAGGAACACAGAGCCCAGTTGATAGTAAGTGGATGCTGTGGTCCGTAGACAACTGCATCTATTCTCGATTTAGAATCAAAATGTAGAAGAGTTGTTTTGCCACTGAGGATTAAGATAGAAAAAGTAAAAAAGGTCTCTGGTTCTCTACACTTACCATACAAAACGCAGCAGCATTAAGTTGCTATTTTATGCTGCTGGTATTCTGTGAAAACGTGGTTCTTCCCAGTAGAGCAGATCCACTCGTGCTATAACTATAATATAGCTGCAGTGTAGCTCTACCACATATTATTCTTAAATTCACTATCACTCTACGTGTTCCGGTACAAAATATAATTATTATTGATATACGTTACAAAAATAATATGTTTACAAAGCGCAGCAAGTTTGAAAGTTACAACCGTTAACAAGTGAATCACGCGTTAAATAAAATATTTAATTACATTTGAAATAGATTTATTCAGACACGGCTAGAGATAAAAGAAGGCTGCGGTGTTATAACAATTTTAAATAATGAACGATACAGGCACAGATGCCGCGTTTGCAAAACCCATTCTTTTAATTTAAATTTGAGGACTTCCTCCTACCACTTTACTTTGTTTTATTCACACATTATTTTGTTATAAGTAGGTTGACTTCTTGCACCTTCTCTCTTATTTCCGGTTCGATGAGTTGAGTTGAGAGTATGAGGCTGTGAGACATTTCTTCTCATCCTGCTACTTTCCGCCGCCGGCGCCGCGCCGGTCTGTGTACGCTTGGCGTAAACGAGTTGACTATACCGCCTCCTATCGGAAGCCAAAAGATCTTTTTGGTATCCCATTGTCGCCTCTTTCGACATTCACAAGGTAAAATGTGGAGATTTTGCAGATGCTGTTACATAATGACTTATCAGTTAACAACAACAATAGACGTCATCCGGCGTAGGGTTGCGAAAGATTAAATTCAGATTTTTTTATCGAACGAAGAAAAAGGATATCAGGTTTTTTTTAAAGGTAGAAGGGTAACAAAAACGAGCACACAGTCCACCTGATGATAAGTGGATGCCGTTACCAATACTCGTCTACATCTATTTTCGAATAAGATTTAATTTTATTAAAAAACATTAAAGAAATTTGAAGCGACAGTAGCCTAATGGCAGGGCGCGGACCGCGAACTCAAAAAGGTCGTGGGTTCGAATCCGCCATTCGACTACTGGCGTGAACCACTCGTAACACAAGCAATTTAAGCTTACCACAAGTGGTTAAGGGGAATATTAGTAATGTTTATAGCATTGTTAATATTATTTTTAAACTAATTAAAAAATACAGAATGCGTTGCCACACCAGAGCGGATAATTAAAATGGAATGCCTCGATTCTAGTATAAAAGTTCTTTGGTTCTCTAGACGGAACACAGCAGCATTTCACTGTATTCTGTGAGAGCGTGACCCTTCCTCGGTCGAGTTAGCCCCATTCATGCTACAACCATAATATAGGTGCAGCGTGGCTCTACCACGTAAATCAAATATTTTAGTAAATCTCCACTTTTTACCTTGTGAATGTCGAAAGAGGCGACAATGGGATACCAAAAAGATCTTTTGGCTTCCGATAGGAGGCGGTATAGTCAACTCGTTTACGCCAAGCGTATTGTTTTTAGTTTTCTTGAAGCTTAACGGCGATATTTTCCGCCAGGCTTAGGATCCACCATTTAGGTACACGCGTGAACGCGTAAGAGAATCTACGACCCCATGTCATCCGGTGGGCTCAGTAATAAAGACGCATGTTGTGATAATTGCACTAGGTGCCTATTTATTGTAAGAATTTTTTGTCTTCTCAACATTGATATACTAAAAATACTTTTTTGTATATCAATGCTTCTCAATATCATAAATAGATAAAGTACAAAAAATGGTATTTCAATCCAGTCTCCGTGACGACCTTGGCGTCGTTCAGAAACTCAGTTTTTGTTGTAACTGGAGATTGGCTGTATACACATCACAGATTGATTATGTACCTAAAAAGTTTCTTTCATTAGTAATGGATGGAGAAAAACATAATGGCCGTACCTGTTGTATACAATTACATATTATTAAAATAGAAAAATAATCCCTGCCGTGAGGAGTTTTTGGCGGGAACTCGTCCCTAGGCAGATATTGCTCCTGTTTTAACCCCCAACGAAAACTGAGGGGTGTTCTATGTTTGTATGATGGTTGGTCCGATTTTGATTCAGTTCTTTTCGTATCGTTTCCACTTTAATTTATTATTTAAACAGTAATATGGAACAGCAATCCACCGGCAGTTAAGTTGCCGCCAAAATTCCCAAAGATTAGTAACTTTGTCCGTTAAGCATTTGTGAGTATCTCGGGTTTCTTAAGGCTTCTAACTTCAGAACTCTAGATCTTCCTCGAATGTCTGTAGGGTTAAGTTGTTATCAATATCCCCTAAGAAGCTTGTGAACTAAATATCATGAAGGATAATTCCTTATCGTGTGACATTGACCATGGGATTTTTGTACAAGATTTTTATTAACTCGCTTTCTTCTCTGTTTGTTTAAATACTAGAAAGAAAAGAGAGACGTAGAAAGAAAGAGAACGAGTTATTAAAAGCAGTATAAGTTTGTACAAAATGTACAATCGATTTTAAATTAAATTAAATTTTAAGATGGTTGTAGACGTTCAATTGCTGCAGTAGACTACCATCAGATCTACATACCACAAATGAGATTACGCAGACTGACTAATAGACAGAAAATGAGTCTTACGAAAAATATAAACTGCAATGATTAAATAAGCTTAAGGGTTAAAACTGAAATAAAAAAAACCTGACTGCTTAAAAAAATGAAGAGAAATATTTTATATCCTAGCTCACTTCTGAAAAGAAACATTTTTACTAAAAAAAAACAACTAAGACGTATCTGACACCCCATATCTTTAAAATCTATTAAACCGTTTAGACTAAAAGTGTGCTAAAAAAATAGACATTCTGATGCGGACGGGTAAAAAAAGTAGAAACCTCCAGATCTTCAAAAACTGCTCCTCATCAGGGACCCTACTGCCTGCTGACACTATAGCACTTTGACGAAAACTTTTTACATTATAGTATTATTAATTGCAATTCTTATCAAGCATCCTAATACGTCTTCATAAAATGCCATGATTGATGACACTTCGCGGTAAAGTAAAATGAGTTGACGTGTTGGAGTTGCAAAAGCCTTCCGTCGCGTCGTTCATCACTTGTGTGCCAGTGTTTCTAATAGAGTAATTATTATAATGACGCGTTACGTTATGTGGCATCTAACGCTGTTAGCTATGTAATGGTCTCTTAAGATTACGCGAAACATTTAAATGAAACTTGTTTTTGAGGATTTTATCCTTATTTTATATTACCGATGCTTCGAGCACTTTAAAGCACTTATGGTCACGGGAGGAACTGAGGTATTCGTAAACTGAAGGTAGCCGTGGTTAACTATGACATTGGGACGACGCGACGCGACTCGTAATATATACGCGATAAAAACCGTAAAAACTAGTTTCATTTAAAACAGTTTACTACGTATTTACTTTGTGCCCGCTTATTTCTTGCTATTTTTGCAGTTTCCGTATTTCTTATCTAATGATATGCCACTTGTATGGCCTTAGTTGGACCTTGGAATTACAGTCATAGTTCTGAGAGGCTGTATTTATATACGCAAGGTCCGAAGCACTTGACATTGAGAAAATGTTATTCATTGTTGGACCGAGTATACCCGCGCCGGAATTCACTCAAATATATCGAAGTAAATGTGGTAAAATGACTAATAAACAATTTATGTTGGTTTAGTGCTACTTAAGAAAATCGCAAATCCGATTGTTGGCGCTGGTCTAGTAATGAATATATTAACACCAAAGAGTTCGGAAATTTCAGAAAAACAACGTCTGCCAGGCCAGCTTCTAATAGAATTTTTAACTTGGGAGGTCTAAAAGGAAATTACAGATCACGAAGCTAAACTTGTTTTTGGCAATGTTAATGGTTTAAGTTGTTTTTAATCATAGCATAACTCTGTTGTAAAATTTGCTGGTGAATCTTTAATCACAGTAAAATAACTGTAGGATGAGGGAGGGCCGTATTTAGCCGAGAATCCACTAACTGGTATCACCCCGTGGCTGTCGCAAGAGGCGACAGAGAAAAACTTATATAAAAAATGATGAACGCGCCTACCAAACGTGGCAACTATTGCAAATAACCCCCTCCCCTCCAACGCAACATACAGGGTTATTTTTCAAAGAGTAGCCAAATCTCAAACTTAAGTTCATATATATATATATATATATATATATATGTATAAATAATGTTATACCGTTATTGAATTAGTAAGCTAAAGTGGTAATGGGCCGGTCATATCGGTTCCCGAGTAGCAGCCTCGTACCGGTAGGCGTAGTGTAGGGCGACCCGCCACTGGATGGAGTGACGACCTGGTAAGACAGGCAGGAAATCGATGGATGCAGGTGGCTCAGGACCGTGCTTTGTGGCATTCCTTGGACGAGGGCTATGTTCAGCAGTGAACTTGTGAAGGGCTGTAATGATGATGATGATACCGTTATTGCAATTTTTAAAAACTCGAGTAAATAAGGCCTCCACTTTTATTTGAAAGACGTCGTTGCCTATAAATCACATAAAATTTAATGGGATTTATGGGCATTTGGCCTGCCGATCGACCCTCACAAATGTGTGTAAAATCAGTTAAAATTATGCATTACCACGTATTTTGAATTTAAGAGATTAAAAGTACGGAAAGTTTGAGGTTTTTTAATTAATTTTTCTTCACCTATATTATATCTGAATCTTCTCTGCAACTTTAGCCGGTGATTGTAAAAAAGTGATGCTAAAGATATTAATAGTTACTTTGCAACCATCCGCTTAATTAAATACAATGATGTGTCTTACCTAGATTGAAGAGCACCTCTCGCCGTCCCTTAATTGGGTGCACTAAACCCGTCACCACTAATCCCAGCATTACAACTCCCAACACCACTACTCCCAAATTAGCGGTCAGCCGCCGTAGAGTCTACATCACCTGAAGATGCCTCGTGTAGAGGCGAAACACGTGTCGTATTATCGTCGATGGTGTTTCTTTCCTAAAATAGTGGTATTAGGATTAGTGCACGCAATTAAGGGAGGGCGGGAGGTGCTCTTTAATCTAGGTAAGACACATCATTGTATTTAATTTAGCAGATGGTTGCAAAGTAACTATTAATATCTTTATTATAATGGATTTCCGCAAAGTAATGCCTGATCCTATCAATTATCTTAAAAAGTGATGCCTATGAATGAACAACAGGAGCAATATGAATGTAATGTGTGTGTGTGTGTATATTTAAAGAAATAATGTCTGCACGGCTGCGCCTGACGTCATGTTTTAAATTCACCTGATGCCGATACTTCCTTCTTCATTATTGATTTGCGCGTACTTTCCACAGAGTGCCTTTGTATAAACTTAAAGTACTTCCCTCGCGGTTGGAACATCACAAAGCTATTTAAATATAACCTGCTTAAATAATAATTATTGATGTTATTCATCACTGAAGATAACACTGTACATTTAAAGATATGGAAATAAAGGAAAATGACTTTAGGAGAATGTCTAATGTAGTTTTGTATTTTTTTTTATAGAATAAAGTTGATAAACGAGCGCACAGTCCACCTGATGCTAAGTGGATGCTGTGAGACATCTACATTTATCCTCGATTAAGAATCACGACGCAGACGCGTTGTCACCCATGATGGAATGCCTTGTTTCCAATAAAAATGGGTCTCCGTACCTCTACACGCACCAAACGAAACACATTAGTATTAAGCTGCTATTTTGCGTTGGTATTCCGTGAGAGCGTGGTCCTTCCGGTCGAGCCGAGCCATTCGTGCTGCGACCGTAATACAGCTGTATCGTGGCACTACCATGTATGATATTTTAGGAATTTACTATAACATGTTACTTTTTAAGTACTGTGTTTCGTATGGAGAATGTATAAAACATAAGACCCTTTTTGACCTCGACACAACTGGTTACGAGGCATTCCCTCTCTGGTAACAACGCATGTGCGTTTTGATTTTTTACCGAGGATAGATGTAGATGCCTTTACGCCACAGCATTCTCTAAATTCATTTATCATCAGGTGGACTGTGTTTTTTTTTTTTTTTATAGAAGAGGGGGCAAACGAGCATGCGGCTCACCTGATGTTAAGTGACTACCGCCGCCCATGATCAACCGCAACACCAGGAGAATTGCGGGTGCGTTGCCGGCCCTTTAGAAAGGAGTAAGCTCTTTTCTTGAAGGTCCCCAGGTCGTATCGGTCCGGAAAAATCGCCGGTGATAAACTATTCCACAGAGAGGTTGTACGTGGAAGAAAACTCCTTGTGAAACGTACAGTGGTGGACCGCCAAGCATCCAGATGGTGTGGATGGTATCGGGACGTTTGCCGTGTCGTGCGTTTACGAAATTTGGCGGCTGGGATTAGTCCGAACAATTCCTCAGAGCACTCCCCGTGATAGATGCGATAAAATACGTAAAGAGATGCAACATCTCTTCGCAACGCCAGTGAATCGAGCCGATCGGAAAGCACTCGGTCGTCGACGATTCGAGCTGCTCTGCGCTGGATGCGGTCAAGTGGAAGGAGCTGGTACTGGGGAGCCCCAGCCCAGAGATAGGAACAGTATTCCATGTGCGGTCGAACCTGCGCCTTGTAAAGTTGCAGGCGGTGTGCCGGCATGAAATACTGTCCCGCTCTGCTGAGCACGCCAAGCTTTTTAGAGGCCAATTTGGCCTTCCCTTCCAAGTGACCACGAAACTGCACGTCACTCGATATGTCGACGCCGAGGATTCCGATACTGGCTGAGGCAACAAGGGGAGTGCCTTGAAACTGAGGGGATACGACAAAGGGGTTCTTTTTAGCGGTTAACGCGCAAACTTGTGTCTTCTGGGGGTTAAACTGGACTAGATTTAGTCGTCCCCAATCCGAGACTCTGTTCAGCAAAGACTCGACTTCAGACACAAGTTTGTCCCGGCACTCGGAGACGTTTTCCCGAGAAATATTGGCTCGGCCGGTGTTAAGAGCATCACCAGTGCTGTCATCTGCATAGCAATGAATGTTACGGGTATGCAACATATCATTGATATGCAGAAGAAACAGAGTTGGCGATAGCACGCAGCCCTGTGGAACACC
The DNA here is from genome assembly GCA_036936625.1 of Parnassius smintheus behrii. NCBI lineage: Eukaryota > Metazoa > Arthropoda > Insecta > Lepidoptera > Papilionidae > Parnassius > Parnassius smintheus. Next base: position 50,520,499 of record JAUPFT010000011.1, read on the forward strand.
AGCATTAATAGGCTTGCAATCGGAGCTTGCACCGTCTACAACGACCTTGATGCTCCGATCTGCAAGAAAGCTGGTGATCCAATCGCACAATTTCTCGGGAAGCCCATAGGAAGGGAGCTTCGAAAGAAGCGCTTTGTGCCAAACCCGATCGAAGGCCTTCGCAATGTCCAAACTAACGGCCAATGCCTCCCCCTTGAACTCTACTGCCTCCGCCCATCTGTGAGTGAGGTAGACCTGTGTGCTCGTTTGTCACTGGACCTGTAAGGAAAAAGGGAGGCTCTCGCCGGGCAATATGCGGCCATCGCTCTGTTTTAGTACAGAGCTTTTTTTATGAATTGGCTTTACGGCTCTGGGTTCTAGCCCTTCTGAGCCTATCATTTCTTTCGGAATCTTCATTTTATATTCTTTTTCGTCACAATATGCTGATGCGTTACATTGCGAAACCATTGGGAGATTTTGACGACAGCTTAACCTTGCGGACAGTTGATGACGACAGCCACTCAAGTTCATAAGGCGCCCAAGCGATCGAAATAACTTGCGGTTTATATCGACATCAAAGCACTTGTTTCGTCGTTTTCTCTAATAGTTCACACAGGCAGACACTTAATTCACAAAATCACATCACTTTTACGAATCAAAATCCACTTCAAACCATTAATTTCAAGCCAAAATTTTCAAGAGAAAAAACAGGAGCGACAATCCGTCTACGGCCAAGTTCCCGTTAAAACTCCTAGTACGGAGCTATTCTATATATACCACAGTGTAGGTACTGGAACTTTGATAGCGATTTTCGGATTTTGATTTTAGGCTTCGTTGCGTTTTGCTTGTGGTGTCAAACTTATTCCTTAAAAAACTTACTCTTCTAAAGAACTCGCTAATGCGTATACGTCGCAAGTCTGACGGCTAATGAAGCCTAGTCGTAAATTATAGTCGCTGACGAAACATTAAAGAAAGGGAAAGTAAGCACAATAAGCTGTGTATTGTTACGTTGGCGCTGAGTGTTTTTGTAATCAGATGACCTATAGCTATTACACTGCGGGTTCGAGGTTCGAAACCCGGTCGAACAAATAAATTCGAATGATGATCATATCGTGCGATAAATGAGTGAGTGTGTGGGTGTGTATAAGTATCGAAATTTTATTCTGTAGATTAATTGTATGTTTCATCGTAGCTAAAACAAATGATCGATAATTACAAATAATCCGCACGGAATACCGGCGTAATTAGCAACATAGCAGTATGGTGAGTGGTGAGAGCCCAGTAACCGTTTGGACCGGTAAATAATCATTCGATGTTGGTCTTCAGCGGTGACAACGTATCTGCAGCCTTCTTCGCTTAAAGTTGTTTGCCGCTTACCATCAGGTAGGCCCTTTTTTATTTATTTATTATTAATTACAGTTAGTATTACTCATTTAACACAGCGCAAACCACTAAGGTTGAATTACTGTGCCTGAGTTCGGTATGCTTAAAAAAACATTTTAATTTTTTCTTTTTTTTTTATTGATCTTATTATGCGATTTTCGCTATCTAATGGACGACACACGCGGTCAGTTCAACTGATCATTCCAACTAATCAGTTCAAACTAAAAGTGTTGATATTTTTTCAAAATATCGGATTTTCGATATATCGATGAATCAACTTATCTATTAAACTCCGATATTGATATATTTATAGTTATCGATATATCGAAAATCCGATATTTAAAAAAATACCAACAGTCCTAGTTTGAACTGATCAGTTGGAATAATCAGTTGAACTGACCGTGTGTGTCGTCCATAAGAACTCACTAGAGACATCTTTAGATTTTTTAATTTTTCATTTATAGACTGTCTAAACTCAGGATCAAATTTATTTATGATTATTATGTAAGATTGTAGGCTACACAACGTATTCTTATTTTTATAATTTATGACTGTAAGTCTATAACAAGTAAATCAAGCTGTGTGTCTGCATCAGCAGCACCCGAGAACGTTAAATGCAATTTTTAGTTACTGATTGCACTATCTTATCTTCGCGTAACTGTCACTCTGCAAATGTTGTTCTGCTCGACGCATTAGCAAATCACGGCAGGGCTTGGCAGCGATCCAGATAGATTAGTGCATTTTCGCCTCCCACGCGGCTATTAAAGGGCGGAGGTGCTTGACCTGACCCCATTTAAGCAGCGCTCAGTGTGACATCATACTGCAAGACTCAAAACTTACTTATTAATGCGACAAAGTTTCCTGCGAAGAAATTTTTACCTCTTTTTTTTGGTGAAATTCTATTTGAAATAGGAATTAACGTATTAAAGATCGTGATTATTCCAGTTTTTAATAGAATTGAATAATTATTCTATATTATTAGATTTTGAAGTATATACAATATTTAAAATAAAAAACTAAAACCGAAAATGTTAGAAACGAATAGAATTTACTGAATTGTTTATTAAAACGTTCGTGGTTCCGTCACCGAGGATCGAACTCGGTTCATTCCCCGCTTGGTATTTATTCTGCAAATAAGATATTTCGATTATTTAAGCCGTCTTTATTTATAACACATATTTACAACCTATCAAAAGCTAGACGTTACACTCGATACAGTCTTCGTCGTGATAGTCTTTATTAGTTTTTACTCATTGTCATTTTTCAGATAAAATATAGTCAATATTCCTCCTGGTATTGCTTTCTACCTGTTCGTAAAGTTATCACATTTGGTTCAGCCACATCGAAGATTAGTTCGAACAGACCCTGACAATTTTTTTAAATGGTTATATTATATACCTTACTAGCATGAAAATATCCTTCTAGTAGAAGCCAGTAATCTCAGTATTACAGACAGATATTTCTATTTTATTTTTTATGTATAAAATAGATTACTACAGCCTATCAAAAGTTCATTGCTGAACATATGTCTCCCCTATAGATTGCCTTATAGCAGGGGTGGCGAACCTTTATGTCAACGTGCCATTTTTGAAGAAATGTTTAATTAGGTAATAGACGTGCCGTAAAATAATTTTGACTTCGTGATTATTGGGAAAATAATAGTACTAAATACTATCGACTCAAAACTCTTTATTCTCTACAAAAAAATAAATATAGCGTTTTGAATTGAGACATTTATGATTATACATTTTAGTTATACGCGTAATTCAAATTAAGGTAACATTAGTGTGATTTCTGTTGTTGCAGATTAGATGAAAAATAACTTATATTGGGATTGTAAAATCCTAAATATAACACAAATGAACTTTTAACTACAGTAATGTGTCATAGAAATTGACTATAATGCTATGCGTAAACGAACTATGCATTCTTTGGGGGAGGCGTGGACTTGTGAAGGGCTGTAATGATGAAAATGATGATGAAACAAACTATGCGTCGTTAGCAATAGTAGTCCACGATTTAACTGGGATCACTCGCTATCCATGGCACGCGTGCCATTGGTTCGCCATCCCTGCCTTATTGGGGAGAATATTGCCATAGATACTGGGCTTGGCTGGCGGGTAGTGCTAGCGTCAGTAGTCATCCCGTGGCCGTCGTGAAAGTCAACTGAAACAAACTGAAAGAGGAAAAAGACAACAGCATCTTGATAACTACTAAAATATTAAAAAGCTGCGATTGCCAAGCCAGAGGAGCGGATCTATTCTAACATTTACAATGTCAAAATAGATGTGCAAATACAACATGCACGTAAACCATTTCAATGACAAGTTGATGCATTATTATAATGCGAGACGTCGCCACAGCCAATATGATCTCGTGCTAATGTGCCTGAGAGAGCTTACGTATGTTACACATATGGTCACAGTCAATATTTAATTTTTTTTATGTGATACTTCACTATGTGGGTGTAAAATCACCTCGAATATTCAATTTTGTCGAATAATATCTAATGTCAAGTTCGGCGTTAAAGGTCAAGGCAATTTTCAACTAATAATTAGATTTTATTTACCTATTGCACACATCGAACGCGAAACAGAGATGTTATCTATTGCCACCAAATCAAAAAAATCGCTCAATTTAAACCACTTCCAATAGCTTTATATCGTATAATAAAAAGTACACCAATAGCAAGAGGAGATTTCAATTAATACTTCTGACGTAGTTATAAGATTATTTAATTCGAATATTATTTAAAAAAAGCTAATTGAAAACATTTTCACTTGGACGTCAGTTGTGCGGTATAGCTGTGAATAAGATATCTGTCGTAGAAGTAAACTTATCACTTTGATTTGTTTGTTATTAGCTTTAGATTTTAATGATTAGGAATCCTTTTGAATTTACCAATTTTTTATTTTATTTATTATTTGACAATTTTTCGGTAACAAAATACGAATCACCGGTATTAAGCAGTTAAAAAAAGTCGTATTAAAAAAAATTATTTTAGTTTTAAACGAAATGCGTGTTTCGGTAAGTAAAATAATTATTCAAAACATTACATGGGCGTTTGAGTTGTGCACTTTTGGACTTTTCAAATTTCTTTTTTGATTTTTTTTTATAACTAGGTAGTTCATAAGAAAAAACGAAGCATTTTCTAAATATAGAAACTCAGCGCAAGTAAACGCAGCTGTATGCTGAGAATAAGATCGCTGTGTACAAAACTGTTTAGCTTTTTACACGTTGTAACATGATCCTGTATAGAGAGACACAGCATCCGTGACTTCACGGCAGAGTGCCGGCGGAGTTGTCTGCACTCATATGGAGAGCTCTCATCTTACTCCGCGTATCCACGAATGGCTATATCACGTTTTATTTTGCATTTGCAAGCACAACAACATTCTTTAATTAAGTGAAGCAGAGTTAAAAAATGATGGTCCAACGATGCACTGGTTTGTCATTGACTTGCTGCGCTGAGGGCTGTTACAAATACTCATTCCGTGCGGGTTCGAATCCCGCATGGAACGAGTATTTGTATGGCCTACAAATAATATGGCCTTGAACGAATTCGTTCAAGAATATGGCATGTAAGCTGCCTTCGCGATGCAGGAGAATATCCTAGGGTGAAACTAAGGTTACTTATCTTCTGTCTCTGTTTTATATAAAATTAGCCTCCCGCAACTTCTTAGTACCTACATGTATAGCCTTTAGTGGTTTTAGGGTACAAAAAACACTTTATTTTTAGTTTTTGGTAATTGTCTCGAAAACGACTCGTATGTCAACAGACCAACCATTGCTTTTTTTATAATTACATACATTTGAACTTTAGTTATTACTTGGACACAAAGAAAATGCAAAGAACATAAATAAATTTTACTCTTTATTAAATAACCTTACAGTGGCGGTGTAAGAATATCCACTAAAGAGAGAAACTGAAATCGGAAATGTACAGCATCTTCCTAATAACTTAAAATTATGTATAATGCTGTGGATGGATGTACGAATAAATACAATTATCATAAAGTCGATTCAAATATCATAAAGTCAACTATTGGTCCTCCATATATGTTGTTACTTGTGACTGTCGACCTTCAAGATACGTCGGAGACGATAACAACATGCGGCGCGCTTCTCACGGTCGATAGCTATTTCCGAATTACAATTTGGTCGTAGGTACCATTTGTAAATTGTATGTCTAATAAACGTACAATTTCTATGGGAATTTCTATGGGAATTTCCATTTTGTCGCTGTTTTATTTAAATTTGATAATGCCCAAATACTTAACGCTACTCAATCTTAAAAGGCCGTTAAGTCTAGTGCTGCCTTTATACATTTTAAAATGCCGTCTAGTAATCTCTATATCACTTTAAGTCACTTTCAATTAATGTGATATACGAGGGTGGATTGAAAAGTACTCGGCCTAACCAAGAAAATAAACACATACTAAATCAGTTATATTTTTATTTTTCTACATAATCACCATCAAGTTCAATACACTTTTGCCACCTCCCCTTCCAAGCATTTAGACCGTTGAAAAAAAATGATTCTTCCTTAGAGTCAAAATATGCGTCTACAGCTGCTTTGACCTCGTCGTTTGTCGAAAATCTTTGACCTCCCAAGTGCTTTTTTAGGTTAGGGAACAGAAAGAAGTCTGATGGTGCCAGATCAGGTGAATACGGCGGATGCGGTAAGAGTTCAAAGCCACAGTTGTGAATTTCAGCCATTGACTGTACTGACGTGTGAACACGAGCGTTATCTTGATGAAACAGGACTTTTCTTCTGAGCATTCCTCGACGTTTTTCTTTTATTTCCTCTCGTAAACGACGTAGTAAGGTGCAGTAGTAATCAGAGTTTATAGTTTGACCCCTTTCAAGATAATCAATCATAATCACACCTTTCGAGTCCCAGAATACTGAAGCCATCACCTTATTTGCCGACAAAATCGACTTAGCCTTTTTAGGGGGTGGTGAACCAGGTCTTCTCCACTGTTTTGATTGTTGTTTTGTTTCCGGTGTACAGTAATGAACCCATGTTTCGTCCATAGTAAAAAAACGATTCAAAAACATCATCTGCATCGGCTTCAAATAACTCCAAACAGTCGCGTGAAATAGTCAATCGCGTCCTTTTTTGTTCAACTGAAAGCAGTCGCGGAACCCACCTCGCAGACACCTTGTGGAAACCCAACTCGTTGACAATGATGTTTTGAGTTCGTTCATAAGAGATGCCTATAATCTCGGCTATCTCTCTAATTTTTAATCTGCGGTCTCCCATTATTAAATCAAGTACTTTTTTAATATTTTCGTCAGTAGTTGACGTCGAAGGCCTTCCAGAGCAGGGTTCATCTTTCACACTCTCTCTACCACGCTTAAATTCTGCTATCCATTTTTTGACGGATGAATATGACAGAGCACAATCGCCTAATGTACTGACCATGTCATCATGGATGGCTTTTGATGATAGCCCCTTCTTATGGAGGTACTTAATGACGGCACGCTGCTCGATTTGCTCCATTCGCGGAAATTATGTCCGATTACTTTGTTAATAAATTTATAAAATCACAACTAATTATCGCACTCGTTTCGAACTTCACACAATGAACTAGTCTGAACTGAACTAAATAATGTGGGTAGATTTGATTTTTAGAATTGAATGGATCTGTGTTAGGCCGAGTACTTTTCAATCCACCCTCGTAGATAGCTTTAGGCATAGATCTATATATAGTCATAGAAATAAAGATTCATTTGAAATTGATTTATTTTTGATCTACATCATATATAGCCACTCTCTTCAAACTACCCGAGAACATGAACTTTCTGTTTCTTATTGCGTCACCAGTGTTGCTCTAATCCACTAAGCATAGATAAATATACAACAGTCGCAACTTCCAGTACTTACAGTTGGACCCGCAGTCAATACAATATAGTGGTAAATGAACGCTGTAACCCATATAGACTAACATTTAACAGCAATTAAGAACAAAATACCGATGCATTGTCACAAATTGATCGAAGGTCACAAAGATGGAATGCCTTGTTACCAGAAAAAATAGTCGTCACTTACCACACAAAACTGCGGAACATACTTTTCAGGTTTCTTTTTTTATTAATAAGAACTTGAGAACGGGAAAAGCTACCAACAAATTCGTTGTCACCTCTGCGGGCTAAAATGGAATACCTCATAGTCTGTTATAATACTAACTGGAATAATTATTGCGTCTCCGGGTATTTTTTATAGCATTGGGTGACAAACGAGCACACAGTCCACCTGATGGTAAGTGCTGTGGTCCATACACATCCACATTTATCATCAATTAAGAATCAAAATACAAATGCGTGTCACCCCTGAGGACTAAGATGGAATGCCTCGATTCCAGTAAAAAGGGTTTCTGGTTCTTTACACTCCCTATACGAAACACAGCAGCATTACACTGCTATTTTACGCTGGTATTCTGTGAGAGCCTGGTCCTGTCCCAGTCGAGACGATCCATTCATGCTACAACTATAAGATAGCTGCAGCGGGGCTCTATCACTTACAAAACTACCTAAGTACCACACTATCTAAGTGAACACATTAAAAGAGGGTGATTCCCAGTTCTTACCCAGGCGGATCCTATACAGAAAAGCAATCTTTACTACCTCATATACTTTGTATAAGGATTATCGCCTTAAATAAGCACAATAGTCTATTTTATTTATTTGTTATGTGTATATGAAGTTAAATATAACTTCATATACACTGAAATGTATATAGGCGGACTGAACGCGTAGCATTAGTGTACTTGGTAGAGCCACGCTGTAGCTATATTATCGGTCGGTTCAATAGTGGAAAGACCAAGCTCTCACAGAATACCAGCGTAAAACACCAGCTTAATGCTGCTATGTTTCGTATGGTGAGTGTAGAGAACCGAAGACCCTTTTTACTACTTTTTACTATTTAGATATGCAGCTCCAGATTCCTAATCATTGATAAATATAGATGCATATGGAGCTTAGCATCTACTTACCATCAGGTGGACTGTGTGCTCGTTTGTCACCCTTATTCTGTAAAAATAGTTACGCGGTAAATATACGAGTACGTTTATGATAGAAGATATTGACGAACGCTATCAAATTCGGAATGTCTGCCGGAAACATTCATTTTGAATTAATTACAATATTTTTACTTGTTGCGTGTGTGGAGTAATTGTACTTGCAATTAATTTTGTTTAAGTATATATTTTGTTAATTGTCTTTTGAATTTTAAAGCATGATGCGTTTGTATTGCCCCCTCCCGAGTCTCCTTTTTTATATACATGTATGTATAACTGCAAAGCCCGGAGAATTGCAGGTGCGTTGCTAGTCTTTTAAAAAGGAGTAAGCTGAAGGTCCGTAAATCATATCGGTCTGGAAAAGTTACTAGTGGTAAACGATACCACAACTCTCCTGCTGAACATAAGCCTACTTCTTCTTCCTCTCCTTTTTCATCAGCTCGTAAGTCCACCGCTGGACATGGGACTCTCCTGGTAACAATGGTTTGCTTCAATCGCCACGCTTGACAAATTGACGGTTGACGTCACTACATAGCACGTACTAAGTAGCATCAGATGGACGCAAACACAATCCACCTGACGGTGAGTGAATGCCATGACTCATAGACATCTACATGATCCTCGATTAAGAATCAAAATGCAGATGCGTTTTCACCTCTGATAACTAAAATGGAATACCTGGTTTCCATTGAAATGGGTCTCCGGTTCTCTACACTCACCATACGAAACACAGCAGCATTACACTGCTATTTATCGCTGATATTCTGTGAGAGCGTGGTCCTTCCTCGGTGGAACCGACCCATTGGTGCTACAGACATAATATAGCTGCGGCAGAGTCTACCACTTACAATGGGCAATATTTGCTTACCTTTTTCTACCTTAGCTTTTTTATATTGTTCAATAACAATATGCACATTCTTGTTCTCGTTTAAATTAATTTTTCAAAACATTGAAAAATAGTTGTTATGCGCATCTTAAATGAAAAGGGAATGAGAAATTGCGTGTTATCAGTTACTTAACCATCCGTGAAACAGGTCAATCGTCGCGAGCGCGATTATTTACGCGAAAAGAGCACCTATTCTACGGCATTTATAGCTCTATAATCGATTACATGGTTTCTTCGTTAAGAGTAAAAACTTGCGTGTGCAGACGCTACAGAAATAAAACAGTTATCTATAAACTAGGGTTGCCAACCATTCTGTTATATAATTTATTTCATTCTTTAATATTGTTACCTGTTCTATTAAAGAGTATAAAACAATATACTATTGTTTTATACTCAGAAACAATATCTTTCCCTCTAACCCCCCCCCCCCCACTCCTTTCATCACTTCCTGTCGCTTTATGATGACTAATATGGCATTTAAATAAATTACGGCATGTTTATTAATTTATATTTCAGATTATAATATTATTTATAGTGTTACGCTTAGTTAATTAATTAATTTTATCTTCTTTCTATTTCCTTTTTAGGTTGTCTGGAAGAAATTGCTGTACAGAAATAAAATAAAAAAAAACAGAAACAAACAAAAGACCGCCTTTTGTTTGTTTCTGTTTTTTCTTTTTATTTTATTTGTTTTAGGAAAGGTGTATAAAGGTTAGGTACAATAAAGGGTTTTGTTGAATATGATTGTATAGAAAATACGGTTTTTATCATCGCTGGTGGCCGTAGCCATAAAACCTGAAATGATATTAATTATTTAGAAAAAATATTAACTTAATAAAAATGAACTACTCATTTATTTTGATTTCGCTTTGAATTGTGAACATAAATTGTTAGATATGTTTATATTTATATATACAAGCTTCATTAAATATGTTTTTAAAACTTCAAAAAAAATCCTTTATTTTTTTAAATATTTTTTATTTTTGTTCTCCGTTCTTAAAATACTGTATTTCCCGTTCAAAAAATCACCAGCCCTACTATTAACTGGACGGTAATGGGAATTGTTCGCTATGAATAATGGGTTTCGCGTGACTTTACGTAGGTTTTATATAAAACCGCGCCACTTTATCGAGATATAAGCTGCAGTTATTATGTTTTTTATTTGAAACAATTGTAAAAATATTGTTATAAAAATACTGATAAGATGAAGTTGACCGCGTAGTGCGGTGTAAGAATATCCACTTTATCGACGTCCCCTGGGTAGTAAAAGGCGATAGAGGAAAACCAGGCGATGGACAGCAGCTCCTAAAAGCAACTGAAAATATAAAACTTTGGTTGCCAAGCCGCCTGCCAAGAGTAGTAACTACGGAAAATAATAATAAAAATATTTTTCTTTATTAAACTGAGGTATCCAACGAACAAACAGTCCAACTGACGATGGTAAGTGGCTACTGCAGCCCATGGAAACTTGCAGCTAACTTCAAACAAAGAAGGTCGTTGTCACCTCTACGGACTGAAATGGAATATGTTACAGCCTGTTTTTATACCGGTACTAGGTAAAAGGGTGATATCTACCCAGATTACCCAGACAGAAATTGGCTCCTATAACTTAGTATTTTTTATAGGATAGGGTGACAAACGAGCACACAGTCCACCTGATGGTAAGTGTATCCTCTATCCTCGATTACGAATCAAAATGCAGATGCGTTGTCACCCGTGAGGACTAAGATGGAATGCCTTGTTTTCGGTAAAGAGGGTCTCCGTTTCTCTACACTCACCATACGAAACACAGCAGCGTTAAGCTACTATTTTACGCTGGTATTCTGTGAGAGCGTGGTCCTTCCCCGGTATAGCCGACCCATTCTTGCTACAACAATACCATTTATATAACTGCAGCATAGCTCTAATATTTTATTTTATACATAATCATCAAAAATTGTTAATATAAAGTCAATGAAAGAAACGCTGTTCTTAAAAATTATATGCGCGTTGTGATGTGTATATAAATAGAACTATGTAAAACCAAACCGCTATAGAAAACGTGTACTGAAAAGATATTAAACAAGCCAACGAAGTCGATTTTTAGAATCCTTTAAAGAGAACTAATTTATTGTAAAAATGTTTCGAGCTCTCTTTGAAGATATATGATTTGACGGCTCCGTGGCGCAGGAGCTTAGCAATGAGTACAGCGCTAAGGGCCGTGGGTTCGAATCCCGCACGGTACAAGTATTTGTATAGTCTACAAGTAATTGTTCCAGGTCTGGATGTTTGTCCTTGTGAATTTTATGTTTGTAAACTGCCCCCACGATACAGGAGAAAATCCTACTGTGGAGGTAACGTTTTCAAAAGAGAAGAAAAATATATTGCTATTTAAATACATAGTTTATTCTAATAATAAAATAAATTTCGATAGACATATAATAAAATTACTTATTAATAAATATTTATGGTTGGAGGATGTGATGTAGTTTTTCTCTTAATGCACTATGTTAACGTCATAGCCTATTAAAGTCCACTGGTGAACATAGGCCTCCCCATAGATTGCCTCATAGGGGAAATATTTGCCATAGTTGCCATTCTTGGCAAGCGGGTTGGCAGCTGCAGTTTTATTTTTATTTTTAGTCGTTATTAGGAAGACGCTGCTGTCTGTCACCAGATTTCCCTCTGATGCTCGAACTTGCTGCATACAGTCGAATATTTTCTTTGGAAACCATTCTTCTCAGTTTATTATTTTCTACCCTTTTTGTAGAACATCAATATTTTGTGAAAATCTGCCACAGCATCCCCTTACCATCAGTTGGACTGTGTGCTCGCTTTTCACCCAAGTCTATGCACAAATATTTTTTCATACGATTACAGAAGTATTCTACTTAGCTACGGAACCCTAACAATAAAAAAATTACAAAGTTGAATTAGGCTGCATGCAAGGCGTACCTTTGTCTGTTAAGGACATTTCAATAAGATATTATCGGTAATGTAATCTCTACAAAAGTGAGGTTAAAATTAGCAGAATTTCACGTATTTGTAATTATTTTAAATACATTTGCTTTTTTCCAATATATTTAAGTACGGATTATTTGTACCCGCTCTAAAATACAGCATTTAGACAGCTAAACATTTCAATCTTATCTATGGGTTAACTATATAATAATGTGATATTTCTAGGTACTATGCAACTAGATTAATTACACGTATTAAACAATAATTTTCATCTGATATTTTGCAAAAACAAACGGGATTTGATTTGCTCACGAATGCAGTTAGTCGATACAGGTCGATAGCATGTACGTGAATGGTCTAAATTATCTTTCTCGCTCTGAAATACGCGTACATTATGCTCTTTCTTTGTTGCGTTGCCAATCTATTCTAACGTCAGTTTATACTAAATCTACGAGTTAATTCAGTATCTGTTTTAATGTCCGCAGAAGGAGTCCCGCACAGACGTGCAGTTCCACCTGGCTGCGCTGCGCGGCGACTGCGAGCGACTGCGACAGCTGCTGGACACCGGCAAAGTGCACATCGACTCACGCGACCGGGTAAGCTACACAAACAATATATTTATTATTTATAATATACAACTTAACTGCCTAGTTAGTCCAGTGGTCGTTAGCTAGATTGCTCCTAGTTACTAATTCCGGATCGGGCCAAAAAGTAGATACTAATTTTCTCAGTAGCAGCTCGGAGTCAGGAAGGTGGCGGGGTTTCACCTCCGTGTCTTGGAAAGCCGAACATTTGTCTGGTCGGGTTGGATAACAGACCCATCGGAATAGAGAGTGCACCTGGGCTTGCGCATACGCTTAGGCACTATAATCCTGTCCTGCGCCGATGATTAGAGACTGGCTGCTGTGACTGAAATTCGATCTGGAAGACATTGTTATGAAATATATCAATATTTTTATAGATGTAAGCACACTTTTTTGTAAATTTATGCTGTGGGCCATAGACATACATTTATTTCTCGATTGCGGATCAAAATGCAGATGCAGATGTTTATTTTTCAACCGACTTAGAAAAGGAGAAGGTACTCGATTCGACTGTATGTTTTTATGTGTGTTACATCAAAACTTTTTTCCATGTGGATCGATTTTGGCGAGTCTTTTTTAATTTGAAAGCTGGTGTTTTTTGTGAGGTCCCATATTAATTTCATCAAGAACTGATCGGTAGTTTTTGAGTTATCCTTAATGATGCGAATTTAATCGACTTCGAATACATTGATGATGTTCTCATTTTATTCATAATGAAGTCGGTTGTACAAAATTTTGTGATACATAACTGCAGAGTATGCGTTTTATGTCACATCGTTTAATTTTCTTATTCAGTTAACTTTAAGAAAATCGATACCTACGTCGTCTTCGTGTCGCAAGGAGAAGTTGCCAGTCTTTATTGCAGGGTGTCCTCACTAAGTTTCACGAGAGCCATATTCCCTCTCATATATTGAAGTTATGTACCTACATATAAGCATTAAAATATTTTTTGTAATACCGTCGATTACAATAATGTATTACATTTGAGTCCTTTAAAATTTCGTTTATCTTCGTTCTTCTTTCGTTTTCGTTTATCGAAATTAGAAATAGAAAACTTATTCAATATAGATTATATAATACTCCTTTAAAATCACTCCTACGTTTAATTTAACACTGGTTCGGAGTATAACTGTATCCTGGGAAGAACCAAACTGTGATATATGATTTTCACTGTATAATATGCTAGTAAAACATATGAAATATTTTTTTGAAAAAAAAAAAAGCGGTATACAATCATATTGTATTATGTTACACAGTTAACTACATACACAAAATAAATTATATAGCTTGATAGCGACCACTTCATTCCAAGGAGTTAGTATAAAAAAACCTTTTCTATTCTTTTCTTTTCTAGACTTTTTTGGTTTTGGTAACACAGGGGCTGGAGACTCGCGATAAATTTTATATCATAAAAACAGCTAGAATTTCATACCCGGCAACACCAATGAAATTATTTATTGCACTTTAGGCGCCGATTTAACCTCGTGTGCGGCGGCGACGCGAAAACATGCGACATCGAGAGGAAACCAAAACCTTCCGCTAATATAATAAAAGAAATACTAAGATAATAGATAAGATTTTGGACTATTACGAATTGTTATTTAAACAGAAAACAAACAAAGAAAAAATGAGATAGAAGGCGTTTAGTAATTTTTGTGCAAATGAGATGTTCCGAAATGTATGGAGCCTGGGCCAGGTCCTTGTACACTATACTCAAAAATAGGGAGACACATTTTAAACAGTTTTCAATTATCCAATTATTTTATAATGGCTTTGTTTGCTGGTAAAGCACAAGAATTTACACTTGAAATTGCAACACACAATAAAAACCCGTCATGGCGGTAAGCTGTCGTTTTTAATGATCAGTGACGTTTGACATGTTTATTTCATTTATTTTTGACACTTGCAACAACTGAAAGTCCCCTTTCTATGAGCATTGGTCGCTTTATGGTTTACTGTCATTGTCTATAAGCACAGAGTAACTAAATCAGTGAGACGCCAGGTTGAAAGTCGATAAAAATAATTGATATACATTATTTGTTTACCACTACAGGATACATTTAAATGAATTGTCTGTATTTTTCCCAAAATCTACAGATTTTTTTAGTTATTTTGAGGTAGTGTACATAGACCTGGTCCATTTTGAAACATCTACTTTGAATGAGGACAAGAAGCTGATCTTCTTGGTTTTTTTTAAAAGATACCGGTATTCTGCGTAAATTTTTTCAAATAACTATTTCATCATATAATAATTATTTCATCCTCATACTCAGTACCCCATACATTTCAGTACAAGACATAGGCCTCACACGTTTTAGGATTTGCCATAATCGTTACGCCGGGCAGAGATGTAAACAATCCCAAAACCACACACCCAGTACCTCGCACATTTAATGTTGCTCTCAGTTGCCAGTTTTGATTTTTCCCTCTGATGATAAAATATACGAAAACGTACGCCGCCATCTTTCCTGTGGCGTTATTTTAGCACAATACCGTTAAAGCAATTAAAGTCCACTGCTGAACATAGGAAATCCCCCATAGATTGATTCGTAGAGAGGATATTTGCTAGGGTTGCCACGCTTGGCAAACGGGTTGGCAACCGCAGTTTTTTACTCCTTATTAGGAAGATGCTGCTGCTCATCTTCTGGTTTGTTTACTGTGTAGTGGCCGAGTAAGAATATTCACTACCCGATAAAACGGACTCGTGGGTGTCGTATGAGGCGACAGAGGACAATATCGCCCCCTTACAACTAAAACCGATTATCTGACAAATTTTGTGAAAATTAGTTATTAACACCAATCGAAAGGGAATTTCAAGCTGCGTCTACTGGTAAAACCCGTTTTCTGATACGACGCATTGTTTAGAATATAAAGAAAGTGAAAACCTATTAAAATTCAATTATTTGCAATAAATCTACATAAAAAAACGACTAACCTATTGTAATATAAACTTTTTTAAATATCATCCAAGTAAAACCGCGTTTCCGTTTGTAATTTATTTTTGCTGTAGAAAATTACAAATAAACTTCACCAATGATTACAACTAAAGCAAGGTAAATAGTTTTAGTTGGTTTCTTCATACTGAGATCTTAAGGCGGTTCTGTGAATTTATTCAGCTAAAGTTTGTTACCCCACTTAAATAATTTTTACCAGACAATATTAAGACTAATATTTATAACTTAAATACAATTAAAACCGGTTATATTCATTTAAATGTTTTTAACCTTATAATTTCACGCAAACCTTCTACTAATGCTTCAGGTAAAAGCAAATTTCTGCACTTACTTGTTATTGCGTGCCTATAATCGTGCTTATCGCATAAAATGTTACTCCGCTAAAAGCTGCTATCGGCCAGTAGTCTGTTTCGCTCGCACACGGCGCTCGCGATCTGATTCGTCGTTCAGTTGGGTCCCGTCATTTAGTCGGTTTGCATTCGCGCGAATTATAGTGTCAAAGTTGAGTGGTGGCTGATGACATTCTGATATTGATAGCAGTTTTGTTTAATTTTGTGTTGTTTTTTGATTAAAATGAGTTCTCAGAAATATTTTGTGCCTTTAGAAACTGGAGGAATTGAATTACCAAACGGTAAGTAGTGTTATATTATAGTTTTGAGGTTATGGTTCCACTACAAAACTTTTGATTGCTTGATTATAAAAGTATCGAATAAGTACTGTGATGAGTGTTGTTCTAAGTGAAATACAATAATTATTATGCTTATCACAGGAACTGGAGATCTCGGGCTGCAAATATCCGATGAAGATGACTATCTTTTATCTCAAGCCTTCGATTATTTTATACAACAACCTTTAAACAATCCTGTTGAAATTATCAGTAAGAAAGAAGGTAAGAGGTTTCTACATAATAATCGTAAGATGATGTACTTCGTAACCTCTGTACTGATAAGCAACTCATTATTTTATTATCTACCTATGAACAGTACAAAACAGTAAAACTACTTCCCGTCTATCTGTTTAACGTAATGGTTTGTATCTCTTTCACGGTGAAATCGCTTAACCATCTTAATGAAAATTTACACAGACATTCTTGGCACGTTGGAGACGGACCTAGGTAACTTTTCACCACTGGAAAATATCCCATCACACGGACAAAACCAATTAACTGGCTGGCTGGTCTCATACTTAGTGTCATCATTTGTAAGAGCATTTAAAATACCATAGTAATAAATTTTACTTTACAGAATGCTCTAAAGAAAAAAAATGCAAGAAGAGTAAACGTAAATGCAAACAGAGCGACGAAAATACAAACAATTCAGAAAGTATAGAAAATAGCACTGGTAGTGATGCTAAAAGTAAAAGTTTTATGTTATATTTTGTAAGTTTTGTAAGTGATTTAGGTATACCTACTAATAAAAATACAATTTTTACAGAATGCTTGAATATAGTTCTTAATGAACCAGAAACAAAAGACAAGAAGTATAAAAAGAGCAACAGAAATAATGGAAATAACCTTGGAGCCAATAATATATTATTACTGTCTGAAGAGTGTAAAATATCAGGTACAATTTTAAATACGTTATTTTACATAATTAAATTAATGATTATTATCAATAAGATTTTATTTTGAATTAAGTTTTTTTTTACAGAAACTAATACTAGCTATCATTGCCAGCCAGGCACAAATAAACAAGTGCAACCAGAAGCCATGGATGATAGTTTTAAGAGTGGTGTCATATCTGCTGAAACTTTAAATTCTAAAGGTGATTTTTTTGGATAACTAAGTGGCTTTATGTAATGTGTTGTGTTCTCACTTTAAGTACGTTCACCTATAATTATTTTATTTATATTTATTTATTAACAGAGATTGAAAAACAAGAGTGGAGTGTCGAATCTGATATAGAATCACTCTATGGAGGTGATTTCTCTGATAACGACCCTACATACCACCCAGAAAATCAACAAGCTCCTCCTAGTGACTCAGATGACTCCGAGCTCATAAATTTAGAAGAATTACTTAATCCAGATTTAGTTCACACAGCAGAAAAAAATAAAAACATTCAACGGGGCAAATGTATACAGATGCTATTCGGCAACAAGTCTGAATCTCGTCAAATAGCGGAACTTGTGATGTTTGATATATTTGAACGTAGCTGGAAGATATTGAAGCCGCAATCACGCTGGCGCCAACCGGATCCCGCGTCTTGGAAAATTAACGTCGCAAAAAAACGAAGAGCGGAAGGCTTATCGTATGTTACTGGGAAAAAGGTCAGAAACCCGAAAGTTCCTACAACCGTTGACTGTTCTAAATGTAAATACCAATGCTCTAATAATTTTACTGAAAGTGTAAGACAAACTTTATGCAGACTATACTGGGGTCTTGATTTCGTAGGACGAAAAGCTTTTCTGCTGAAGCATGTGAGCGTTATGCCGACGAAAAGACTGTTAAAAGACCGAAAAAGGACAACAGAACGTTCTTTTACCAAAAAATGTTTTTTTGTAGTTGAAGGACAACAAAAGTATGTCTGTTCTAGATTTTTTTGCAGTACTTTGAGTATTTCGCCTTTTAGTGTGAATAATGCTATAAAGCGAACAGATCAATTTGGCTGTTATTTAGAAGATAAAGATCCTCGTGGACGTAAAGAAGCCCCAAATAAAACCCCACCTGAAAAAATTGAGGAAATCAAAAGCCATATAGCTTCTTTCCCAACAATGGAAAGTCACTACACTAGAAAGCAATCGAAACGCAAATACTTAAGTGCTGGGCTTTCCTTAGCTAAGATGTATTCTTTATATGTTAATCAATGCAAAGAACGTAATACAAAACCGGTGTCAGAAATAACTTATAGAAGAATTTTTTCTAGGGAGTTTAACTTGAGCTTTTTCGTGCCCAAGAAAGACCAATGTCTTGTCTGTACTAAATACAATCGTGCAAACGCAGATGAAAAAGCAAATTTAGTACAAAACTATGAAGATCACATAGAAAGGAAACGAGCATGCAATGCTGAAAAGGCCAAGGATAAGGAGAGAGCAGAAAGAGAACTAAACTTTTTATCAGCAACATTTGATCTTCAAGCTATTTTACAAATTCCTAGTACTCAGGTTGGCCTTCTTTATTATACCAGAAAATTGACTGTTTATAACTTAACGTTATATGAAAGCGCGCTACCAAACGAAGCATATTGCTTTGTATGGACGGAGGTACACGGCAAAAAAGGTAGCTCGGAAGTTGGCACTATTCTAGCCCATTATTTAACAAACTGCATTCCAGAAAATGTAACAGAGGTTAGTTTGTTCTCCGATACATGCGGGGGACAAAACAGAAATCAGTTCATAGCCGCTTTACTCTTGTGGGTTATCAATCAGAGCAAACAATTACAGATTATTGAGCACAAGTTTTTGGAGTCTGGCCATTCTTACATGGAGGCCGACTCAATGCATAGCTCAATTGAATCTGCGAAAAAACATCGTGACGTGTATTGTTTATCGGACTGGATCAATATATTCAAAGATGCCCGATCAAAAGACACGTATAAAAAGGGCACCAAGAAAGTGAAGAAAAACAAATACAACGTAAAACAGTTCACGTATTCTGAATTCAAAGATCTGAAACAATTAGCTAGCACTATAATTTTGAACAAGACAACAAACACGGAAGGTCAGAGAATTCAATGGCTTAAGATAAAAAGGATGAAATACATAAAAGGTGATCGAAACATATACTATAACTATGATATGTCAACCAATTTCATGACAATGGACGTCACTTGCTCAGGAACACAACTAAATAAATCTGCAACTACTGTATCGGAAAGTCACGGCTATGCGACAAGGCGTAAATCGAAACAACCAGACGCCTGTGAACATGCGACCTCTTCGACTAGCTGTGAGTTCATATTTCCTGCTTTGCAACAGCTGTACAACAAACCATTGCCCATAACTGTAGCCAAAAAGAAAGATTTATTAAATCTATGCGAAAAGGGTGTTATACCTGAAGAGTACCATGGCTGGTTTCAGTCTTTGGCTACAGATAACAGAACTGTTGACTGTTTACCTGAAGCAGCAATTTCTGAAGAGTCTGATTTATCTGACAATGAGTAGTATTTTCACAGAAAATTAACAAGAAAAAATTATCCTATGGTTATTTCGGTATTATTTTAGTTTTAAGATTTAAGTAGTCGGGATTTTCTACTTAGCAAAATAAAGATGTTTCGTGATTTAATTCCTGTTTTTTTTTATATTACCTTGTTACTTTCAGTAAATAATAGTTCGTTTATATTATTATTTCTTTTAAAACACATACAAAAGTACAAAAGTCTTGCAAATAATTGGATTTCATTCAGTAAATTTGAAAGTTTATACAAGTAAAACCAACTATGTATTCCAAAATCATTCATTTTAACCGGGTTCTTAGTGTTTACATGTTCTACCATTCTTTGAATTATAGTTATTGTAGTAGAGAATCTGAAAAACTATCAATAATTACAATTATTGCGATACTTTATAAAATAATAACAGATTAATAATATTTGTAATATACAGGTAAAACTAATTAAGTGTCTTCCCTTGTCAGCATTTTTTGTATTTTTTAGTAATTTACAGTGCGTTTTTTAAGTTATTCATATTTAAATCCAATAACAGTTTGTCTTTATTTCATAATTGAATCTTGAATCACAAGGATAACTAAATTTTAATACTTATTTATAGCGTCAAACTTTTAAATTGCGATACTATAAATTTAGGTTCATGTCGGATAAGCGGTTTTAGTTGTAAGGGAACGATATGTGTTCTTTTTTAAATAAGAGTACAGAGTGAGCACACAGTTCAGTGTCCTGATAGTTAGTTGATACTGTGAGCCATCTGTCCTCGATTAAGAATGCGAGTAATTGCCAACTTCTTCGTCAACCCGTTAAAGTCTACTGCTGAACATGTGCCTCTTCCATTACGGGTAGGATTTGCCTCTGCGAAGTTTTTTCAATAAAAAGCACGCTAGAGCTTTCAACACTTCTAATATTCCGCCAAACCACTCCAGTTTAGCTTAAAATACTGGTGTTAGGAGTGGTTCACGACAGTAATTGAATGGCAGATTCGAACCCAATGCCTTTAACTTTCTTAGCTCGAAGTGCATATTCTCAACCATTAAGCTACTGATGCTTTTAAAGCTAGAAGAAACAAGTTTAAGTTGTCAAATATGTAGGAATTCTAGTGTTCACGCAAACGAGTTCCAAAGACATATTTTTGCTCATCCTACCGATGTAAACAATGAATGCGCCTACTATCTTTGCGTCAGAAAAGGCACAGAAGTTCAAACAGTGAGTCTTATTGGATAAAGCTAGAGCTTTCAGCTTAACAATTACGTCGCTCAATGGACCCACGCTCCATGGTAAATAATCTCAAGGTTTTATACTAAAAAAAAACGGCTGCTCCACTTTCAAATCATTTCTGTTTTTTATAGGTACATATACAGTGGTAACTTGTATGTGGCAAGTATCAGGCAGGGAGCGTTTTAAGATAACTAAAAATAACGAAAAATGTCCATCGTGACGGTTATGACAAATGCACCGTACAATGGTAGAGGCCCGCGTCCAATAGTGGACTTTTATAGACTGATGGAAAAGAAATCAAAATAAGAACTTAGGTTGTGTGTGTGCCAAAACAAGTTGAATTAACGAAAAATCCTTCTCGCACTTTTGCCGCTGTTACCCGCGGCCAGTCAAGTGCTTTACTTCTGACGTAAACAAATGGTTATAACGCCATCCATCAGATGCCTGTGTGACAATTTTCTGAAATTTCCCGATGTAATGTCTTATATCACCCACGAGACGAAATAGGATATTCTGAATAATTTTCTTACGTTGTCACCGCACGGCTAATTTTGATTTCCTAAAGAGTATAAAATATTGAAGATTAAAAGTTTTTAATGTTCCGCTTCATTGTTAATACCATAGAATACTATATGCATTATAATATTCCTGAGTTAATACATACAATGCACAACACTTTGGAATCTCTTCTCTATGTCCCTCTGCCAAAAGCAGTAATTTCATTTTTAATCATGTGACTATGAAATAAAGTGTGGCACATAGAAAGGTAGAAGAGTAAAGTATTGATTTTCCTCTCTTATTTTATGCAGTTTAAAAACATTTAAATATTTAAAATTTCTAAAACAGGGAAGAGGAATTAAGGTAGAATATAATTTCACTGTCGCAAACCTTTAGATATAAGTCGTCACTATTAACACACCATCTCACCTATAAAGTAGATATAAATGTCATGTATTGCAGTTGTCGTCGTGTACAGAGTACAGACGTCTTTATTGTCATAACTCGCTTCCGCTTGTCCCTTGCACTGCTGCTAACAGGTTGTGTGCATAGAGGCC
Organism: Parnassius smintheus behrii; assembly: GCA_036936625.1. Taxonomy (NCBI): domain Eukaryota; kingdom Metazoa; phylum Arthropoda; class Insecta; order Lepidoptera; family Papilionidae; genus Parnassius; species Parnassius smintheus. The sequence goes on from JAUPFT010000011.1 coordinate 50,542,626, forward strand.
GCTTATGATTTATCGTCACCGCCAGCCTCGACGTACGTAATAATTGTTACGTTGCATAATGCGGCGAAAGGATTAGTTTTTTATACCGTGAGCTTTTTATATTTTGTGTACCGTTTATGGATCATAAGATATTAGTACTACAACTATTATGTATGACGATTGTTCCGTCTATTCTAATCTTATGATAATCGATTGGGAGTATTATTATAAAATTTTATACGTGGTACAGCCATGCTGCAGTTATATTAGTAGTATAGTTGTAGCACAAATGGGTCGGCTCGACCGGGGAAGGACCACGCTCTCACAGAAAACCAGCGTAAAATAGTTAATGCTGCTGCGTTTCGTATGGTGAGTGTAGAGAACCGGAGACCCATTTTACTGGAAACGAAGCATTCCATCTTAGTCCTCACGGGTGACAACGCATCTGCTTTTTGATTTGTAATCGAGGATAGATAGGAGAGGATAGATTTTCTGTGAGGGTAGGTCAATTGAGTAGTACACATTTTAGACATCTTAGATTTAAATATATTTTAAAAATAGTTACAGTTTGAATTTCATGTTTATTATTTATATGTAATAAATTACTACCTACCAGCTCTTATTTCCAAGTATTTTCCTAACATCACTGCACTTTACAACTACTTTCACCATGGAAGCACTGAAAGGTTCACTTATGGAGATGTCAAAGTCATTGCAAAGTCAAACGGATAACTTTCAGCGGGAACTGCAACAATCTAGTTCTGCTGCCACAACTTCATCTTCTCTACAAGGTGATTTTAATGCTTTTAGAAAATTCATCTTGGCTGCTTTAACATCTTTGCATAAACAAGTAGATCTTTTGGGAAGAGAACTGGATCGTAGTGAAATGCGTCGCCGCAGAAAGATGGTCCTCCATGGAGTTCCTGAAGAAAAATCTGAGGATACTACCGCCGTCATAAGTATACTTACCAGCACTAAACTCTAGTCTAGTCCCAGGTTTCAGTAAAACATCCATAAGCCGTTGTCATCGTCTGGGACGCCCTTCTGATAAATCTTCCAGGCCTGTAGTTGTCAAATTCAGCGATACTGTGATGCGAGGCAAGGTTTGGTACTCCAAAACCAAACTTAAGGGCACAGGTATAACCCAGTCTGAGTTTCTAACAAGAAGGCGCCACAGTGTTTTTCTAGAAGCTAGGCGAAGGTATGGCATCACCAAATGTTGGACCAGGGATGGAGTTATCAATATCTTTACTCCAGATGGCACAAGGCACCAACTTGAGACCTTGTCTGAGCTTGACCCATTATGCAACGGGTCAACTTCTGCTTCACCCGTTTATCCTATTGTGGTTGAGGCAAATAAGGCCCCCGAAGATAAAGGTGCACCACAGCGTACTAAGAGGGCCGGTAAAAAATGAACTTTTTCGTAAATAATTTTATTTTATATTTTATTAATTTTTGTAATTCTGTTATAACTTTTCTCTGGACTTCATATTTTAGTTTTCTTTTATCGTTATATCTTCATTACTTTTCCTTGTTAATTTTAGATTAGATAGTAAAATGATGTCTTCACCTAGTCCCAGGTTTCAGTAAAACATCCATAAGCCGTTGTCATCGTCTGGGACGCCCTTCTGATAAATCTTCCAGGCCTGTAGTTGTCAAATTCAGCGATACTGTGATGCGAGGCAAGGTTTGGTACTCCAAAACCAAACTTAAGGGCACAGGTATAACCCAGTCTGAGTTTCTAACAAGAAGGCGCCACAGTGTTTTTCTAGAAGCTAGGCGAAGGTATGGCATCACCAAATGTTGGACCAGGGATGGAGTTATCAATATCTTTACTCCAGATGGCACAAGGCACCAACTTGAGACCTTGTCTGAGCTTGACCCATTATGCAACGGGTCAACTTCTGCTTCACCCGTTTATCCTATTGTGGTTGAGGCAAATAAGGCCCCCGAAGATAAAGGTGCACCACAGCGTACTAAGAGGGCCGGTAAAAAATGAACTTTTTCGTAAATAATTTTATTTTATATTTTATTAATTTTTGTAATTCTGTTATAACTTTTCTCTGGACTTCATATTTTAGTTTTCTTTTTATCGTTATATCTTCATTACTTTTCCTTGTTAATTGTAGATTAGATAGTAAAATGTAATGATTAATAATCTCTCTTTGGAATGTTTATTATTTAGTGTTATAATTTTTCTTGTATGTTGGTAATTGTTATTGTAATCTTTCTTTGGAATGTTCAGTATTAGTGATAAAAGTATATTGTAAGGTAGATAATTGCTGTAACTTTGACACTTTGACTCATCTGACAACCTCTCACTTTTGTGTCTATGGTATGTTAACGTTCCGTTTCTTCACTTATTGTTAAGTGAATTAAACATTTCTTTCCATAATGCTGGCAGGTAGTTTACTGATGACTTATTTATTTTTGAATTATTTATTTTATAATTATATATATTATAATACATACATATAATAATACATATTTACTTAGTTTTACATATATTTAGTAATCAGATATAATTTAATATGATTTCTTCAGATGATAGTGTTCGGAGTTCCAATTCCTTCGCCTTTGATTCTGCCTCTGATGGATTAAGCAGTATTGACAGCTTTGAAAGTATTGAACCCTTAAATATTATGTTAGATTCAACTTTTTCTGAGTCTAACAAAAACTTTAACGCTATTCACATAAATGCTCAAAGTATTCCTGCTCATTACCCCGACATGTTGTCAAGTTTTAATAGCAAAAATATACACGCTATCCTTGTTTCGGAGTCGTGGTTAAAACCATGTCTTCCATCAACTTCCTACTCGCTTCCAGGTTTTCATTTGATTCGTAACGACCGTACCGATCGGGGCGGTGGTGGTGTTGCTATTTATCTGCCAAATATACCTTTTTCAGTAATTCAAGTTTCAAATGGTTAGCAGACTGGAAACGAAGCTGAATTTCTCTTTATCGAAGTTCTTCTTGGTCATATAAAATTACTTCTTGGAGTTTTTTACAGTCCCCCTCTCACTGTCGACTACTTCACCACGTTGGAAAATATTCTTGACAATCTTACACCTATCTACTGTCACAGTATTATTATGGGTGATTTTAATACCTGTCTTTTAAAAAACAACCCTAGATCAATAAAACTTAAATCTATTATTGAAGCAGCAAATTTAAAACTTCTTCCTACTTCTGCCACACACTTTTTCCCGAACTGTGCCCCTTCTCTTCTCGACATAATGTTTGTGTCTTCACCTGACCATGTTCTTAAATTTGGGCAACATGCTGCTGATTCTTTTTCCTATCACGACCTTTTATACTTGTCATACAAAATCCGTCCCCCTAAAGCTAAGTCAAGGATACTACTTCAGCGTAACTTTAGTGACTTGGATTTGGAGCAGCTTTTAAATGACGCTGTAAAGATTGATTGGAGTGTAGTCGTCAATGCGTCTACTGTTGATGAACAGGTTGCTTTGTTCAACTCTCTGTTAATTCAGCTTTACGACGTTCATGGTCCCGTTCGTCCAGTGCGTGTAAAGCATCCTCCCTCTCCTTGGCTGCTTGGAAAAGGGGTCTCTTACTCACAATAATTTGGGAATGGCGATCTAGAGTATTCTTATCCGAAAAACTGTAGGGCTTTTTTTTGGAAAAACTTAAAGTTTATAAATTAAATGTTCATTGATTATCTTAACGCTACATTATTATTGATCCCATCGCGAAGCCAGGGTGGGTCGTATAAATATTTCGTCTGTACAGCGTCATCTATCGTAGTTCTCACGAGACTGTAATAGTTTGTAAGTTGTAACTACAACTAGTCGCCTCTGTGATTTTAGTTACGACAGATGTCGCTTCAAATTATTTTAAACACTGGTCTCTATACCCAAGTACGCAGTAAGTGTATAAGGAGGTCAGTGATGGTATGTCACTGAAATAGATAATAGGTACCTATATACCAAAGATAGATGCGCTACTCACATTTGAGTTTTCTAAGTAGTGCACCCTGCACGTGTAGGCTTCAGTAAAACGCGGTGTGCGGTAGGTATCGCTAGATGGCGCATTTTATGCAATGGCTATCCTGATTACGAAATGTACAATATTATTATTATTTTCACAGGTTAGTATTATATTTTCTAAGTATAGTTATTATATTTTCTAATATTCTTTGTTTGTGGTTCTTCAATCAATTGAGTCTGAATTATTAAACAATCTCATCTATGAATGAACACAACACCGATGGATATTTACTGGACCTTTTTAATAGTCTCTTCTCTTTTTAAAATATAATTGAGTAATTATGCATTTTACACATATCATTTCTTATATATTTTTATACACTTATGAACTATATATTCAGCAACATAACTTTTAATTAAATTTGAAAGAACTGTGAACGAATTGTAAAATATTGCTATGGTGAATTGTCAATTCAAACTTTGTTTTTGTGGGTTCTGGATCATTAGGTAAGAACTTCAGTTTTATCTAATGAACGCCATCTTTACAACGCTTAAGAAAACTATCCTACAAGTTTATGTACGTAAGTTAATGTATACCGCTCACTGGAGGGCAGAACTTTCAATGCTTATTTTATTCTCGTTAATTTGTATGGAAGTTTCATCCGATTTTAAAGGTCTGGGGAATAGAAGCTGCCACGTGAACCCGAGTAAATAAATGTTTTTTTTCCACATGAGATTTGGAAATAAATAAACTTTTTAAGATTAAAACAATAGTGCTCATCGTCTCTTTTAATTTAAATCTGAACTTAAGGTTGCCCTAGTCGATGGCACGAACTAAGTGGTGGGCGGGGTAAAAATGCATGCTATCTCAACCGACATTACGTGCGAAAGGGATAGACGCTGTGATGAGCAGTAAGAAGCTAGTGCGCACACACACGCACTCCTGAGTGACGCAAAGCCACGGCGTCATCGCGTATAATTATAATTATACCTACCTATGCGGTTCATGTTTGAATGATAACATAAACTCAAAAGGCAATTCCGAGCTCCGTGACGCAGTAGCTTAGCAATGAGTGGCTGCGCTTGGGGCTGCGGGTTCGAATCCCGCATGGAACAAATATTTGTATGGTCTACAAATAGTTGTTCCGGGTCTGGATGTTTGTCCTTGTGTAATTTATGTTTGTAAACTGCCTCAACGATACAGGAAAAAATCCTATTGTGGGGGTAACGTATTTTAAAAAGGGAAAAGAGAGAAGAAACAAATTGGTGTCATTAGAACTTACGATCTGCTGTGTGAAACGTAATTATTATGAACCCAATTTCGTTGTTATTATGAAAGTTCTTATGTGAACTTAGGTGGGTGTTATTATATACTAATAATTTCATTGATTTGTTTTTACCTAATTTTTAACCGACTTCGAAAAAAGGAGGCGGTTCTCAATTCGTTGGTTTTATGTATGTTCTAAAAATATACTTTCCAGATGATCCCACGGTAATCGATAATGGTCAGGTCAGGATCTGATGAAGCGATCTTGAAGAAATCGACGGAACTCTTCAATAAATGACAGCAAATCAACCGCGATTGCTGCTATAGCGTATCTATGCATTCTTTACGCAACCACACAGTATAATATCACGCCTGTACCTATTAAAGGGACATAACTCTCAACTAAAAATGGTAACATAAAAAACTTTTTTTTTTTTTGAAAAAAAATGTAACCGACTTCTAACACAAACATAATTATTTTACACTTTTTTCTGTTTTCTTTATGTTTTCGTATTTTATTGTGGGTTATGTAAATATTACTGTAGGTACTATTTATTTTAAATAGGTATTTATTACCATAGCTAGTTAGCTATAATAGCACACAGGCAACTCCCCGAAGTATATGCAAGCCAGTGTCAGGACAACTGCTTTTTCAACTGCGCGATTTTGATGTGAGTGGGGCTTTTATGTAGGTTAATTAAATAAATAAAAAATGTTAGTTTGTAAATTGTTTATTGATTGTTTGTGTTCAATAGCGGTTTGCAATATTCTCCTAGTACTTAGAAAGTTATCAACAATAGGCATTGTGTCACTGCAGGGACAATTACATAAGTCTATCAAAATGGTAACATATCTAAACGGAATACTAACAGCACAGACTTCCTTACAGAAGTCCAAAGAACACGTCTAGACAAGGTAAGTAATTAGAAGAAAACTACAACTTGAGATTGATTGTAAATCAAATTCACAGTACAGACACAATTAGCGAAATATAAATAAAAATTTGATTTATTTTATGATAGATAACGCTAGTTGAAAACTAAACACTGTATGGGAATGACATCACTGAACGAGTCGGGTGGTCAGTCCAAACAAATAAAAGGCGCGATTGTAGAAAGAGATTCGTTACGTAACGTTTGTAGGCTAGGGGGCTCGGCCTGTTTATGCTATTGATAACGAAGGCTATAAAATATGTACAACTTAGAAACTAAATCCTATTCTCCTATATGTACTTAATCTGTATTCATAACCCAATATCTGAGGTAGGTTTATGCGCTCCTTAGTTTTTATATAGTTCGTATTATTCTGTAATAAATTAAATCCATTGATATTATAAGAAATTAATTATAATATCATTGATTAAATCTAATTCAAAATATACTATAATACCATAGCAAAGCTACTATTTTATTTAGTAGTAGGTTATATAGTAGTACTTATAGTAAATTATATGTAAAAATATGAGTATGTCTGAGGTAAGGTTAAATATTATAAACAAATATTTGCCAAGTGCGAATCGGACTTCCGAGCTACTACATATTATTACTATCTATCAAAAAAAGCCAAAAATACACGTTTCTTTTTCTAGTAGGAAACCCTTTAATTTCAAATTTATTTTTACTATTTGTTGTTATAGCGGCAACAGAAATACACGTTCTGTGAAAATTACAACCATCTACCAGGTGGTTATATTCTCTATGCCAGTTACGGATCATGAGATGCAGCCCGCAGGCAGACAGCGGAGGTTACCCTTGGGGTACGGAATCTCTTTATGGTTCTTTCTTCAAAGGACCATATTAGCCACCTGCCTGGTTCTCGTTTGACATGACCAATGTACTGGACTGACCTCTCAGAGTTTGTTTCGGCAGATCGGGTGTTTCTTCTCAGTTTCATGTTTTTGTTGTGTTAAAGTGTTTTAAAATTATTATTGTTCTTAGATTACTTACATAAATTACATTAGGTATATTAGGATATGAGGCTCCTATACGTAAGCACGATTATCGAAAATCTAAAAATTACCTATTCTAATTAAATTTATAGATAATTTTAAGATTTTCGACAATCGATAATTGAGATGTTTTCGTTAGTTGGCAAATTAAAGTAGTTAAGTACCTAATGTACTATCGAAAGTTCATTATTATGTACCTACCTGTTTTCAATTTTAACTATTATACATGTGCTTTAACAAACTTATGGGTACATTTTACCAGCTATATTCATCCCGGTTTTAACCTTCAGCAAGTGGACACGAACAAAAGGAAGCAATTATTCTAAATAAAGATGTAGATATGTATAAATAGATAGCAGCCGCTAACCTAGTGAGCATGTGTGAGTGCGCGCTGCGCCCCCCCTCCGTCCGCCCCACTGATCGGGGAAACAATTTGTAGCGAAAGGCAAGATGTTTTATAACAAAAGCGGGCGCGCGAAATTTTATAAACAGACCTTTGGTAGTCTGGATGTCATGAAAAATCTATTGAATGTATCTGTTTAAAATAAAATTATTTGCATTTTTGAATAACTAATCTATCCCTGTATGGTAACTGTTTTGCAATTTTCGTTCTTCTTATCGTATTTATTTCCGCCCAAAGATGTGTTAAAAATAGTGTGGAAATTCGGAATTTTCGACGCTTATTACTTTTAAACATAATCTTTTTCTACTTTTTTGTTTCCATACAGGGCTAGATAATGATAAGACAAATTGAAATCATTTTTTATTTTGTACCTACACCATCAAACAGTGGAGTTATCGCCAGACTACGTTTGTATGGAAGAACGAGCGACTAGTGTACCCTTAACACAAAATGGCTATTGGCTACTTATTATTTAGGTTTGTCAGAAAACATTTTCCCATATTGTTTGAAAATTTCGTTATCAGTCTATTCTATAAACTAAAATTACATCAAGATTGTATAAAATCCATAAAATTAATCCAATGAAATTTGTCAAAACTAAATAAAATTTTGGATGCTGATTGTAGAAGCCCAGCAGTCTGTGCATTGCTGTTTTGCAGATGCAAAAGTATAAAAAGTAAGGAGAACAATTCCCAGACTGACAGCAATTAGTTAAAAAGTTTTAAATTATACATTAGTTGAGGGTGTATCTTTGTTCGGTTTGGGGTAGGAATTTATACTTACATAGACTACTTATTATTTTAAATTTCTTGAACTCACAGGTTCTAAATAATTTTTGAAAAAAAAAAATGTTTTTTCCAGGATGGCACCACTCCCCTGATCCTGTCAGCGGCGATGGGCCACACGGCGTGCGTGCAAGAACTTCTGGAGCAGGGTGCTGACCCGGCCTGCTGTAGGACGGTATGCTACTCGCTTCTCTCCTTCGTTTTCAAGTTTTCATAAGATGTTAATTATTGTATATTTTAATTATTAAAATTTACCACATTAAGTAAATTTTTTTGGTAGTGCTAGCCAAAAACTTTTAATGTCATATAGAGTTTTCTCTTTTTGGTAAAAAAAAGTGTCAACGAGCACACAGTCCACCTGGTAGTACCTGAGTAGATACTGTGGCGGATAGACATCAACACCTACCCTCGATTAAGAATCAAAATACAGATGCGTTGTCTACCCTGAGAAGGTCCTGAGGTCTCGTTTCCAGTAAAACGGTCACGGGCTCTCCACACTCACCGTACAAAACAGAGTAGCATTGATCTGCTATTTTACGCTGGTATCCTGTGAGAGCGCGGTCCTTTCCCGGTCGAGCCGAACTGGAAACCATTCGTTGTAAAACCATAATATTACTGAACCATGTAATCTTTAAAGTTAAAGTTACAGCCTAACTATATACGTCCCACAGCTGGGCACAGGCCTCCTCTAATTTCTGAGAGGGTTTTAGGAAGTGCCCGCCGCGCTGCCCCAAAGCCAAATTTTTCGATTTCACGTCTTCGAAATTTTTGTTCTTAATTTTTCCTTCACCCTCGAGCACGTGATAAATCAGCACTTACAATTGCAAATAACAATTTCGTTGGTGCCGGCGAGGATTGAACCTGGGTTGCTCGCGTACTGTAAAATTTACAGTGAGCGCTAACCATCTGAGCTAATCTTTATTATACCGCTTTGCCATGAAGCAAATTCAGTTTGCAGTACTGAGATACTCCGTAAGTAACACTACGATACGAGTTAATCACGTGGTAGAGCCATTCTGCACCTATATTATGGTGTCAGCACGAATGGGTCGGTTCGTGAGTGTAGAGAATCGGAGACCCTTTTTACTGGAAACGAGGCATTCCATCTCAGTCCTAAGGGCTGGCAACGCATCTGCATTTTGATTTTTAATTGAAGATAAATGTAGATGTCTATGGGCCACAGCATCCATTTACTATCAAGCGGACTGTGTGCTCGTTTGTCACCCTTAATCTATAAAAAAGGATCATGTAGTTTCATGCATTACAGTTCGCCTAATGAACTAAAATTTAGCTCCCAGAAACACTAGCCTCTAAAGAATATGATAATTTAAATATAATTATTCAAAACGACAAAGATATCATACCTCCTGCTAGCTTGATTTAGGTGGTGTGGTGAAAGCTACGGATAGAGCAATAATAAAAAAAAATTGAATACATAATGGATAATGGAATATTCCATATTCGAATACCTTTTAATAACTGTCGATTTTAAATTTTGTAAGTACCTAAGTCAATTATATTGGTGTTCTGAATAAAATATAAAGAAACAACCAAATTATGAGCTAATGTTGCAGCCAGTATCGTCAACTCTCTTTGGAAGTTTTTAGGACCTACTACCTTGAAATTGAGTATGCACGTCGGGATTGCGATTACAAACTGCTTTACTTTAACCGTAATCATCTTAAAATTTGATATTGAACTTGTGGTTACAATAAGTAAATGTACTTGTAGTTATTATTTGCATTTAAATTAATAAAGAAATAAGTACTTATAGAGAAAGTATATTGCCCACGCGCGTACATAGATAAATACACGCATCATATATTTGTAAATTATTCATATTTCATAAATAAGATTCTTATCGCCATCGTAATTTGTTACTGTGTGTTTATGAAAGTGTTTATGTCAGACAGGAACAAGTGCGTTGTTCTTCGCGGCGCAGGGAGGTTTCCTCGACATTGCACGGCTGCTGCTCGACGCAGGTGCGGAAATTGACGCACCAAGCTTGGTATGTTTCCCATCTCTTCCTGAAGTGCTTTTTGCAGGAATAATTAACACATTTATTTTCGTTCGAGGAAAGTAGAAATATCCTTATATATCCCATATCCTTACCTTAGTTGTAATTTCCGCTACACCATTTTCATATAAAAGACTTATGCGTGTGGTGGCCGTGAAAGCGATTTCTATGTCTCTATAAGGATCAAGAAACTTAACTAATCTAAATGCTATTATAATCCGTGGCCATCAGAAGGAGACTGAAATAATAAGAATGATATCAAAATCGTTAGGCGCTCTGGCATTTATGATCAACAAATTTTAATAGTGAGACTAGGGTTGCCATCTTTTTTTGAACAAATATAGTATTTTTCCCGAAAAAGATGCAAATATATAGTACTCTGTACTTTTGAGAAATTCAGGAGCAAAAAAAATACGCATTTATTTTTAATATTTGTGTTTTTCCATACATATTTATATATTTGTTATTGCTCTTTGCTTTGGCCATCAATGATCTAACTACATTACCGTCTTCCTTACCTTTAAAATAATTATGGGAGTCTGAGCAATTTAGATTCATATTAAAATAAATTAACAATTAATTTTTAACTAGATTAATACATGCTCCTTTTCTTCCTTCTTTCAATTTTACATTCATGATGGAAAAAACTCTTTCCGTAAAACTTACTTGCTTTAGACTTCCAATCACAGTTAATTTAAAATAATGCGACAGTTGAATTAGGGATAAAATATGGTATTTTCGTACTATACTATTTTCTATAATATAACGTACAATCGACTGATGATGATGAATATAGTACGATACTATTATTATAGTACGGGTGGCAACCCTAAGTGAGACACTGTTACCGTTACAGTTTATCAAAAGTTCACTGATGAATATCTCAGTCTCCCCATAGTCGCCTCGTAGAGGGGAGACTTGCCATAGCTGGCAGGCTTGGCAGGCGGTTGGTAACCACAGTTATTTTTAATTTTCAGTTGTTATTAGAAAGATACTGCTGAAGTTTGTTTCCCTTTGTCGCATGTCATGACACCCACGGGATGAAATAGGGTGGTGGATATTACTATACCACCACAACACGGTCTATGAGACACTTAAACAGTAAATACCGTTGTAGTGTTGTGTAGCCAACAAGATATATATATATATATATATATATATATATATATATATATATATATATATATATATATATATATATATATATATATATACGGTCTATGAGACACACAAATGGGAACAGGATGGTGATATTATAATAATGAAACTGTCATGGTTAAGTTGGAACGTACCAAGGATAATTCTCAAAGCCATTGAACCTTAGTGATTCCATAGTCTTAAAATAAAAGTAAAATTACGAAATTAAACGTACCATTAGCCAAGTCTATACTGTTAACTCCTTTTGCGTAGATCGTCAAACACTTCCGATCACCATGTTACAAAGGACTTGCAAACTCAAAACAAATTTTTGCTAAATATTTATTTGTTAAACATTGTTTTATTTTACTTTGCAGGACGGCGGTACTCCGCTGTTCGTGGCATGCCAGTGTGGACACCTTCCCGTAGTTGAAGAACTAATAAATAAAGGTGCCAATGTCAACTCGTGTATGAAGGTAAAATACTGTTATTATTTTAGTCTATTATTTCGTTTTTTTGCTTGTGTTTCCTATATGAAAATGTTACCATAGGACCGCCTTTCTCTGCCCGTTATTACCCAAGCATATTGAAGTAATATGATAAGTATTTTATAACTTGAAAGTTACCCAAATGAAGAGCATTACTTTATGAAACTTTAACTATGTAATAAATAAACTTATTTTTTATAATCTGATGTATATCAAAATACAAAATTTATCACTATGTTCTTCATCCTATGGGAAAAGACAAATATGGGACACGGAAATATTTTTTATGTCGCCCGATAGAGACCACTCCCTTAGGCCAAGTAAAATATCCAGTCTTTGTGCTGCAATAACCAATCATCCTGCCTGGCGATTATGGCAAATCCTGCCACCAACAACAAGGCCTCAACCTGTGTTATCGCAATTTTAAATAAATAAAAAATAGGAGCCAGGCACATTAGATTTTCAATAAAGCCTGGGAAAGTTCCATAAATATTGTACACAATGATTTTTCCAAGGTGTTTGACCTTGTAGAGCATAACAATTTATTATGTAAACTTAAGTATTACGGCGTTCATAGTAATGCACTCGATCGTCTACTTTGTGAAAATTCATGATGGAATCCATTTTTGTTCCTAACTTAACTTTGGCCGGGTTTGCCATTCCACAGAAAATGAAAGTAAAAAAGTGTCTTCTGCATATACTTCCACGGCATTTTCTGTTGCTTAAAATCAATAAAAATTCGGAGAAATATTAATACAATATTAATTTTCGCAATGTAAATTATTATGTCGTAAATTAATTTCAGCGATTTGCGGCGAATGAAGCAGTGTTAACTGTTTGTATGTACTGTATTTAAAAGCCAATTTTTTACTACAAACGGTTTGAAACAATATGCAGTATTGAGTTGGGAAATAATTCTTTTTGCTAATTATAAATAATAAATTAATAATTTATAATTAGCGAAAGGAATTATTTTAAACATACCATAAAGGGAAGATTAAATGATCTTCCATAGACCATATTGCAGGTGTTAATAAGAGAGACATGTTGCTGGACTTTAATTAGACTGATCTTATAAAATAATGTTTCGTGTGGGTTACACTATACCTCTCACCGACGAATTAAAAAAAGAGGGAAATATTTTTAATATATTGTGGCCTCTTCCGACAATAATTAGTTTTTCGTCTTCAGTGATATATTTTTCATATCTGGGTCCAGTCCATTCCATAATTTCATGATTTATTTTTATATTTTCCTGTTATTTTTTTCATAGTATAAGTTTTTCATGATTAATAGTGAATTGCTTCGAAAGCCGTCTGGCAGGATCGCCATGTAATATAGGAAGATGTCAATTTGAATAAATAATGTTATTATTTCATTCCACGAATTATTTCTGCAGGCCTTGCGCTTGTATTGTCGCAGCGCTCCGCCTGACACCACATGTAATTTTGGAGTTTTGGAGATGTCAATGAGAGAGACGTGTTGTTGGTACTAATACCAATTAAACTAAGCCTAAATGCTATACAAGTTGTGGACAAGTTACATAAAAATCTGAAGAAACATCCAAATAACCAAATACTTGATATAACTTACGAACGTTATAGAAACTTCCGTAACGCGTTGCTGAGGAGACAAAAATAACTTACGAAAAATCTTTATAAAAAAATGCAAGAGCCAGTAAAGAAACGTGGTCAGCTTTTAAATTCATTATGAGTTCTAATAAACAGAAAACCTCCACAGATAATCTGCTAAATATTCATTCTATGACGCTGTTGAGGATTTTAATAGATATTTTGCAAACGTCGGAAAACTATTAGCGGACAATATTATTTAACAATCTTTAAGCACTTCCCGAGACAGCACAAATGATTATTAAATATCCACAGGGACTCGCTGGTTCTGCTCACACCAGATGAAAGCGAAATTGAGTTCTTGACCATGAATTTTAAAAATAATAGTTCTACCGGCTGGAACTCTATATCAAATAAGAAATACATCATAGACCCAGTCTTTACCATGAAAAATTGAACTTAATGTGTTGTAAGCAAGGCGTTTTTCCCAATGTTTTAAAAGAGCTTTCATCACGCCTATCCATAAGAGTAGGGCACGAGACAGTGTTATAAATTATAGACCGATTTCTGTGCTACCAGCACTATCTAAAGTGTTAGAAAAAATTCTGAATAACCAACTGTTAAAATTCTTGAAACAAAATAACATTCTTTCAGACTCACAATTTAGTAGAGTATAACTCGTACGAATTAACTTGAGAGCTGGGCCGATGACGTAATTGTCAATGTACGGTGTGCAAAATAATGCGTCGTAATATTTTTTTATTTGAAATTTTTGAGATTTGCATGAGATTATTAATAAAAACAAAATAAAATGTTCTGGCAAGGGGTGAAGTAATAAGTGATATACTGTTGCCATTTTTATATATTTTAAATATTTTTTTTTTATAATATATATAATATTATTTTTAGTTAACGTGTCAAGGAAGGACAAAGAAATAAACATACACAGTTTCTCATTTATAATATTATTAATTTATTTATTATACACTTTATTGCACTATAAAAAGTGTTACAGATTTCAACACAATAAAAATACAAAGCATAACAGGCGACCTTATTGCTAAAAAGCAATCTCTCTTGACTGACATTTTTTCGCCTCGTTTTTCATTCTTAGTAGTGTTGCCTTTGATATGCCTGTTGCTGCACAAGCCCTCTTTAAAGCTTGGTCCACAGGAATAAGAAACTTTTTATTTGATTTTTCATCTTCGAAAAATTTTAAAACTTTTAGAGCAAGTGTCCGTGCTTGGCTATGTATTGTCTTTCCTCCCATCTTTTTTTAAAAATAAAAAGGCGGAGTAACTCCTAAGCGTCACAAGAAAACGGCACTACACAACGTCCAAACTTAACAATAAAACAACGCAATTAACAACAAACAGATAAAATAACGTTCAAGTATAACAAAAAGCAACAAAAGTCCAAACCAAACAACAAACAATTATCAAAAATATCGAACTAGAGTCGAGACGCGTATCCGTAACAAAAATGCTATCGGTACTGAGCGCGCACGGCCAGCGCGGGACGCGGTGCGGGGAGTCGGGAAGGGGGTCGCATTCCAGCGGAGTCTCAAGTTAATTCGTACGTGTTGTAGGTTACAGAAAGTCTCGATAACAAACAAAAGTGTGTTGGAGTTTTTATTGATCTTGCCAAAGCATTTTCATATAAGTCGATGAAACAGCTTTCGTGTTTCGTGGGAAAACCTGTGACGAAGTTCGACAAAATGCTGAAGTGGGACTACACAGGGCTAACTTGTGGCTTAAACATAATCTACTGATGATTTCTTATATTTACGCGAACACTACACATGATTAAAACTACTTTTACGGATTTTATCGCGTTTATTTTTACTTCTTATTTTTAATTCCCGACGTTTCGGGCGCTTTCCAGCACCTATGGTCACGGGGGACTGAGATGATCCCGATGTCATTGTTAAACCCGGAGTACCTTCAGCTTTATTAATTATTGTTTATGGTCCGATCTATGCAAAATGAACTGACTATGTCTTGAGGTCTTGCAGTGGTATGCTTAGGTTTAGTTTTAATTTTATTGATTATAGGATCCCAAGCAGGTGGTAGTACCCAGCCTCCTTCTCTATTGAAATTAGGATGTTTTTTAATTTCAATAGCCTCACGTATCATCCTTGGTAGGAATCGGTGTTCTTTCGCGAGGATTTGTGGTCTATCAAATCTGATGTAATGGTTGGGGCCGTCTAGGATATGATCACAAACTGCAGACTTCCCGGAACGTTGATGCTTCACATCAGCTATATGTTCTTTTACGCGGGTCCTAATTGATCTTTTGGTTTGTCCTATATAAGAGAGACCACATTCACAATCAAGCTTGTACACTCCTTCATCTTGTAGAGGAATATGACACTTGACGGATGGTAGGAACTGACTGATCTTCTTCGGCGGCTTGTAGAATGTTCTAATAGAAGCTCGCTTCAAGATATAGCCAATCTTGTCTGTGACACCTCTGACATATTATGGTAGTACAGCAGGCACACGCTCGACTGTGGCCGGCTTCACTCGGTCACTGTGACGTAGGCGCGGGACCCGAAGCTTGTTGTCGTGCAGAACTTGCTTGACGTGCTGAAGCTCGGCGGCCAGGTGTTTGCTGTCATAGATCCCTCGTGCTCTCTGTAACAAAGATTTGCCCACGGTAGCTAACTGTGAAGGATGGTGGTGAGATTCACCGTTTAAATATCGGTTTGTATGGGTCTTTTTCCTATACACAGTATGATCAATGGTGTTATTAGGATTTCGGATGACTATCACATCTAGGAAAGTTAAGGAATTATTTGCCTCTAACTCCATAGTAAATTGAATTTTAGAGTTTATGGAATTAAGATGTTCTGAAAATGCAGTTACTTTGTCTGATGGTAAAATTGTGAAAGTATCGTCTACGTACCGCTTGTAGATCCTTGGTGTAACAGGCGCAGTAAGGAGGGCTTTCTCCTCAAAGTCTTCCATGAATATATCGGCGACAATGGGAGATACAGGTGAGCCCATCGCCACACCATCTACCTGCTTGTAAAACTCTTCCTTCCACAATAGATAGCCAGATGTAAGGCAATGTCTTAGTAATACTGCATATTCTGCTGGCATGTTATTTTCCTCTAGTTTCCTAGTTATAATTGAGATGCAGTCTTCAACAGGTAGGCATGTAAATAGAGACTGAAGATCAAAACTGACCATGGTTTCATTGTCAGTAAGATGTAGGTCTTTTATCTCACTGACAAATTGGTATGAATCCTTAGTGTGTGCTCTTGTGTGTCCTCTGAGTGGTAATAATATTTTAGCTAAGTATTGAGCCAATCTGTAAGTTGGCGAATCAATCTGACTCACTATTGGACGTAATGGAGCATTCGGTTTGTGTATCTTTGGTAACCCATACAACTTCGGTGGTTTGGCACATGAAGGTATTATCGAATTAACGTCCAGATTCAATTTTTCGGAGTATTTCTTAATTAGATCGCTAGTTATTTTAAGCGTATTAGTTGTAGGGTCTGTTTTGACCTTTCGATAAGTTTTACAAAAAAAAACTTACGCAACAGACCAGAGCTTACGATTCTCCGCGCAGATAAAGGTAATTCTACGGTTATAATGGATTGGCTATATCTTGAAGCGAGCTTCTATTAGAACATTCTACAAGCCGCCGAAGAAGATCAGTCAGTTCCTACCATCCGTCAAGTGTCATATTCCTCTACAAGATGCAGGAGTGTATAAGCTTGATTGTGAATGTGGTCTCTCTTATATAGGACAAACCAAAAGATCAATTAGGACCCGCGTAAAAGAACATATAGCTGATGTGAAGCATCAACGTTCCGGGAAGTCTGCAGTTTGTGATCATATCCTAGACGGCCCCAACCATTACATCAGATTTGATAGACCACAAATCCTCGCGAAAGAACACCGATTCCTACCAAGGATGATACGTGAGGCTATTGAAATTAAAAAACATCCTAATTTCAATAGAGAAGGAGGCTGGGTACTACCACCTGCTTGGGATCCTATAATCAATAAAATTAAAACTAAACCTAAGCATACCACTGCAAGACCTCAAGACATAGTCAGTTCATTTTGCATAGATCGGACCATAAACAATAATTAATAAAGCTGAAGGTACTCCGGGTTTAACAATGACACCGGGACGTCAGTCATCTCAGTCCCCCGTGACCATGGGTGCTGGAAAGCGCCCGAAACGTCGGGAATTAAAAATAAGAAGTAAAAATAAACGCGATAAAATCCGTAAAAGTAGTTTTAATCATAATCTACTGACCTTAAATGTATCCAAAACCATTGTTCAGCGTACTAATTCTCGAATAAAACAGCAGAACGTGGTTATTCGTATTCACACAAATTTTTAAACAAACCAAAAATGTTCATGTCAAAGCGTACCGTAAAGGTAAGTGAAACCAACGTAGGTAGTATATAATATATAATATAAGTATCTTGAAGTACTATTGGATGAGAAAGTAACTTGGAAACCACATATGGACACGATTGTATCACGAGTCAGGAAATTAACATGGGTGTTCAAGAATCTTAGGCATGTATCGACCTAGAACATCTTCGGATGATGGATGCGAGGGCGAGCTACGAGGTGCTCGTGCAGCCCCTCACGCTCAGTTGGCGGCCCACATGCTGTTGCGTCCAGCGCCGGCTCCAGGCGCGCCCTAGCGACCTCCAGACAGCGGCCCTTTGCTCGTTCCTCTTCGTGCCATTATCTATTTTATGGGCGCCAATGCACAAACGAACCTTTGTACCTTCAAGTTTTTGCCTAGGCAAGGTGTTCACACCTCTTGGCGAGGGGCTGACTGATTGCGCTGACGTAGCAGTTTTGTCACATAACTGTGACGTTAGCGGACGATGCGGTCGTCAATTTCCTACGCCATTTTAATATAATATAAATAATAAGTTTAGTTGGCATCTTTGACCTTGCCACTTTGCAGGATCACATCCTCAAAGGCAAGGGGCAAAGTAATTGTTAAAAAAATTCAAACGTTCAATTCAAAATTGTTGTTTTCATTTTTTGTAAAATATCAGTGCCATAGGCTTCTACTCCGTTCACATGTTACACGCTATTTTTTTCCAGACGATAAAAATTGTCATTCAGTATAGAATAATGATAGAATGGGAATCGTAAATGATTATTAAGTGTCGCTTAGGCTTCCTTAATAAAAATACAAAAAGTCCAAATATTGTGACAAATGAGCACATTCCATTTGATGCTAAGTGGATATTGTGGCTTATACATTTATTCTCGATTAAGGATCAATATGCAGACGTGTTGGTTATCCCTGAGGACTAAGACGGAATGCCTCGTATCCGGTAAAAAGGGTCTCAGTTTCTTTATACTCAAAATATGAAACAGCAGCGTTAAGCTGCTATTTTACGTTGGTATTCTATGAGAGCGTGGTCCTGCCCCGGTCGAGCTGATCCATTCGTGCTATATATCGTTCGTTCGTTCGTTCGTGCCATAATACTGCAGTGTAGCTGTCTGAATCCATATATCATTCACCTTTGGGTGTATCAAAACTTAGTCTCGTCGTTTCGCAGGACGGTGCGACGCCGCTGTTCATCGCGGCACAGAACGGGCACGACGATGTGTGCTCGCTGCTGCTGGCGCACGGCGCGCACGTGGACGCGGCGCGCGCCGACCGCGCCTCGCCGCTGTGGATAGCGGCGCAGTGCGGCCACCAGCGCGTGGCGCGAGTGCTGCTGGCCGCCGGCGCGCACGTCGACTGCCTGCGCCACGTACGTACCGCACGCACACGTGCACAAACGTGTACACACGCAGCGCACGCACACGTGAACACAGTGAATAGCGGCGCAGTGCGGCCGGCTCAGCTATTCGAAAAGGATGTAACAATTACCTCGCTAAAATGTACCTCAACAACAAAAATGCTTCCGTTAGTAAAATATCTGAAACTTATTTGCTGACAGCTTTTTTAAGTGTTTAAATATTCTGCGACATACATACATACACATAAATCAGCCATAAATACACTTACGTCATCAACTCTTTGCAATTTACATTACAATGTGAAAGAAACGGTAAGAGTCCTTAATGTACTAGATGAAAAAAAACGTCCTGGTAGAGACGGAATTCCTCCCGTTTTAGTTAAAATATGCGCTAAAATTTTGGCTCCTCTTTAACAGCAGGTTTTCAATTGTAAAAAAGAAAACGTTTTCACAAGCCGCTGTAAAGAAGTCTTAGTACTCCCAGTCTTTTAATTGGGGGAAAGGCACTTATTGCTTTTTATTACTACTAACTTATTCATCTCAATAGTGTCTAATTTTGTTTATAGACGTGGTCCGGTAAATACAAATTATGCAGATTTTAGTAAAGCGTTTGACAAGGTGGACCATGCATATCCTTTGCATCTTACTCAATTGGTTTGCATCTAATTTAGAATCAATTTTCAAAAGTAGTAAACGTGGATACCACGCAAATTTCTTTGAAACTACTTCCGTAATTCTGCAAGGTTCGCATCTTAGTCTAATTGTCTTTAATATTTATAAACGATAACACAGTGTTTTCAAAATCCTAATTTTACCTGTATTCGCTGTTGATCTTAAAGTTACTTAGGACATACATAATGAAATAAATGTATAAAAATTTTAGAACAGATAACAAGATTGTAGTGAATGATATAACAGGATACTGATGCAAAACAAATCATTGCTGGGACATGCACTCTTTCCACCCCCTTACTACGGCATAGGGCTCTGCTGATGCTGCAGAGGCAACCTACTATTACGCAATGGTCTGTATATAAGCTTTTGTGGTTTTTGTTACGGCAGTGGTGCAGGTTGCCCTGGAAAACTGAGGGGAGTGTATTTTATTTCTCAACCACCTTTGTTGCCGAATAAGAACTCGATCCAGACGGATGTCGCTGCGGCCGCCTCGCTGATGGGTGTCTGCTATTTGTTCTTCTTTTTATTTTTGATGTCGGACGCGCTTCTTCCCTAGTCTGTGGCTAGCAGAACGTCCGAGATCTAAACGCAAAGGACTTGAGTGCCGACGCAGTGCACTATGCTTTACTCTTACAATATATCACCTATGATTTTAACTGTTTTATTCGTAAGAAATGAAAAAATGTGTTTATTTGTTACAGGACGGAGCAACTCCATTGTTCAAGGCAGCGCACAAAGGGCACGCTGCCGTTGTCGCGGAGCTCCTCAAGTATAAACCCAATCTCGGATTGTTGCCCGTGAGTATAAATTACATATTTGAAAACTGCACTACGCTACTATTTCGTTTATGAGTATTTTTTTAAGAAATGCGTACGAATGAATAATGAGGGCTAATAATCTTACGCTCAGATGTCGCTGGTCGGAAATGAGGTGAACTTTTTTGTCATGACTTTAGCTAATTATTTTTAACATTTATATTTTGAAGATGGGTGAAGTTAGGAGAACTCTTAATGATGATCTAGGCGTAGGTACATGGATTATCTTAATGATGGTAATGTGAAAAACCGAAAGAAGTGTTTCAGTGTCGTTCCAAATGGAAGTTCGTCATTGCGTATCCCTGTGGGTAACAGGCACAGGAGATATATAAGCGTCCATCTATGTATCAAAGCCTATAAAAGTGCACTATTGAACATAGGTCTGCACCATATATTGCCTCATGAGAAGGATTTTGCCATAGTTTCTACGTTTGGCAGGCGGACTGTTGAAGAAAGATGCTACTCTCCATCTGTTTAGAAGGTATATGTGGTTTAAGATATTTATTTTTGAAAGGAATTAAAATTCACTTACATGAGAAATGTACAACACTAACATAATTTTATACTAAACGGCACGACACATAAACAAATTGATAACAAAATAAAAATACACCATTTTTTTATAGTCTAAAAAAATAATGTTAAAACGTTATGAGTACATAGTAAAATAATAAAAGAAGGCTACAAAGATAAAGATTAACATTCATGACGGTTACTTTATTTGGTTCGATATATATATATATATATATATATATATATATATATATATATATATATATATATATATATATATATATATATATATACAATGAATAATGAAGTTTATAAGTCACAGCATCCACTTACCATCCGATGGACTGTGCGCTCGTTTGTCATCCTTATTCTATAAAAAATCATATAAAAAGGTGGGCCACTTTCGCTTCTCCTTTCCGAAGCTGAAATCCCCTCTCAGATCCCCTAATACCCCTTACAGAGAGGTTTCAGAGAGACGCCAAACCAAATGAGACTCAAACAATAACCCTGGAAGAGATACCCCTACGTATCCTTATTCGGATTTTCGCATTCGTCATCTCTCGCCTAGACTACAGTTGATCGTACTCCACTGCACCATACACTGTCCGAGGATGTTTGTAACTGTAGTCAACCTTGTATAGCTCGAGGACCCTCTTTAGCCAGCCATGTATGACCTTTCTGTAGTCTATTCAGGCTACAGAAAAGTTACAACGGTTGCGTCTAACCCACTTGCCAATAACCGCGTTAATGAGAATTGGTTCCTTGGTTCCACGCCTACCGCCCGACATCCATTATGTGCGCGAGACATTACTTGATTTGAGTTCAGATGACGAGTGATTCCTCACGCTCTAAAAGTATGTTAGTGTTTATATATAGTGGGTAGACACGCCATGGGGCGGTATTTACTCGGATTTGTGGTATCTTGAAAAACTCAATGAGTGACCCCAGAAGTGAAGAGGCTCGAGAGCAACTTCTGGTCGAGCGCTTTCTGAAACTGTCGGTCGAGCACAGCATGACCCCCGAGCCCCTACAACCAGTAGTAATGCAACACATCGAGTTCCAGACTTTTCAAGACTCGTCATAACTTCCGTCCAAGGGCCTTCGCAGAGGTTAAGGGGCTCTAATCAAAGGCCGCACAAGAATGCAATAGTGTCGACCTGATTCGGTGATGGGCCCGTTTCGCTTACTATTGATCGCTCTTATGGTTTATAGAGCCTCTTCTGATCATTTTGGAAGAGACGATTCTGGTTAAACCGTAATTATACCAATCGGTATGTCGCTGAATCCGCTTTCCTCAAGCAGCGATTCAGTGCTTCCGGTTGTCTATGTACACCGTTAAATTTGGCGTTATATCCTGCCGGGATAAAAAAAACATTTGTACTAGCAAACGTAATCCTGACGATGCGCACAATTCTTAGCCTGTTGTTGGTCGACCTGAAGCTAATCTGCCGATGGCTCTTGCGTTTGCGATATGGTCCTCAAGGGGCGTATTGCACGTTTCCACAATCGTCTCTTCCAATGTGCTCCTCGTTTGGTCTTGTACCTGGGCGACTATTCCATCGTCCTCTGACTCAACTTCAACTAAGAGATCTAGGGCGGTAAAGATAAGATAAGATAACGACGGACTGTTTTCCGCAACTCCACGTCTAAGTGCGTATTTTGCGTGTGGGCAGGAATAATGCAATTATTCGAGCCATTAAATCTCCCCGAAGAAGTTCAACAGTCCTTTGTTGTTGTGAACAACTTCGGGGAGTAAACCCGGCGTGCGAAAGCGTTATGTTGCAGCGAAATGTTGGATGGTAGCGATATTCCCCTTCAACCAATCCACCGAACACTTCTGGTCGTCGCACTTCAGCTTTAGGACACCCTCCGTGTAGACGGGTTTTCCTCTGAAGACTGGGCCCGACGCATCAGGGTCTTGGCTACTCCAAGCTTCACTGATCATCTTCCTGTAGATACCTATGAGGATGTCGTCAGTTACTTCTTTTGTGATGTGACACACAATCATAGAATACTATAATACACAAAAGAATGGCCGTCAACCTTATTTTGTTGTAGCAGCAACAGGTCCGCTCGATTGGGGAAGGATCACGCTCTCATAAGATACCAATTTGAAATAGCAGCTCAATGTTGCTATATGTTTTATGGTTAATGTGGAGAACCGGAGACCCTTTTTACTGGAAACGTGACTTGGTCCTCAGGGGTGAGAATGCATTTCCATTATCATTTTTAAATGGAGGTAAATGTAGATATCTGTAGGCCCCAGCATGCACTTTCCATCAGGTGGACTGCGTATTTGTTTGTCGACCTTATTCTATAAAGAAAATCCATAAAAAAGATCCCCCCGGATTCCTGTAACGTAGTGAAGAGGGTTCAGAAAAAAATCCGGACTAGATCGGCCTCAAACAATTACCTTGGAAGATATCATAATCCTTATTTGATCTTCCGCATTCGCCCGCCTTGAGGATAAAGGATCGTATTCCATTACTCCCATACACCGCTCAAGAAAGTCTATAACGGTTCTACCAATTCGATGACGCTTATTAGGCGTATTTGAAGTAGTAAGTAGAATGGCTCGTTATTTTATTATTATTATTACGCGTAGAATGGGCAGTCGGCGCTGCACGGCGCGGCCATGTTCGGGCAGCTGGCGTGCGTGCGGCTGCTGGCGCCGCGCGGCGCGCCCGCGTTGCGGGACGCCGGCGGCCGCACGGCGCTGCAACTTGCGCGCGCGCACCGCCGTCACGACGTCGCTGCCTACCTGCAGGCGCTGCCCGCGCACGCGCCATCGCGCACGTCATGAGTACGTGTACATACATACGAACACACACACCTACACACACGCCGCTGCAGCACACACATACTCACCCCCATTCGAAAACCCACACGTACACCCATATGCACGCACCTAATGCCCACACACACACACACACACACACACACACACACACACACACTATCGCGCATTCGATACCGATCACTCGCACTGACTTACTCCCGCTTGATACACATGCAACAAGTGAGCGTACGCTGATACTAACGTATAACGTACCACGTGTATACTTGTCTGTAAATTTTTGGGTGTATGTAACACTGACACCAACCGTCTACACCCACGTACCCAATGCACATACGTATACATTTACACTCACACGCATTAGATCCCAATGATACACACATACAATGCGTGTACGTATACGCTCACACATTTCTTACTACTTGACACAGGCACAACACGTGTAAAACGTCAATTAAAACATCACAAGTCTCCCTTGTATTTTTATTGGATTTTACCCAAATTTCATCATACCAAATATATTAAAAATACCAAATTTTGAATAAAATTATACTAAGACACAATAGAAAACACAAATAAAAACAAATACGCTAAACGCGTTCACCGTTTATAAACACTCGTATAAAAAAATGATTGAAATATAACAAGACTATTTTTATGATGTTATAAACAATAAATGTTACAAAATCTATCAAAAATACAAGGAAGACGTCTCATACACGTAAACCCATTCTCATTTAAAACTACCACGAAATGTACACATGCACCCCCACCCCACAAACTCATTTCTCGCAGATACGATATATGTAAATGCGCATCCATAAACCTACTCATGTGTACATAAAAGTACTGCGTACAGAATAACTACTAACCCCATTCCATCAACTCAACTTACCTCGCCCCGTCCAGACTTCATTGTATATTTTATATTTCAACTGCTCTTAAGCGAAGGGCCGTACGATGACGAAAGACGAAAAAGGGTCATCTAAAAATGTACGGTATTATACTTATTACGAAAGCTCAGTTGAATCTCAATTAATGTAACAATGTTTTTCTTTTAATAAATGATAAATAATTCAGATTCAGTTTGATGAAAAGGATGTCAAATGCAATAAACTTTGTATAGAATATAGATTTAAATGTTTTCCTTAACATTGTAACATTTTTTTCATTCACAATGAAAATGAAAACTTTCAATTGAAATGCTTATTGCCAGAAATCTTAAGACGTTATTTAAATTCTTTTTAACCAGTATTTTTAGTTTTTTTTATCATCTAATGATATCTTGAAAAAAAAAAGATAAAGTGAACAGTAATTTAATTTTATACACACATCTTATATACGACCGGACTGGGAATGTAACCTTGATTTAGGGGCACTTACTTTACATTTTTATAAAAAATGGTTTGGTCATGTAAACATGACTTGTTACCTGGAATAGCATCCAGTCGTTTGGATATTTTCAACACCAAATATTTCACAATGATGTATATACTTTGGTGGTAAATATGATAATAATTTGGTCAATTCATATTGGCATGACTATACCATTTCTTGCCATATAATGGCCGAAATAAGTATCAGGCTATAATTTTAATCAGATTTCATGAAATGTCATTTTGATTTTCCATTTTTTACACATTAATTTCTTCAGTCTTGTGAAATTGTCTATGTTAGAAAAAGTTTGGAAATCAATGTCCGGATTGATGGCATTGAGCACAAGGAGATGATAATAACTATTTTATAAATCATTTACAATGTAACTAACATACATTTTTATTTACTAGCCATTAGAACTGATCGCCTTAATATATATACCTCATGTAGTACATATATAATATATTATATGTCATTTTCTGGAACATTTTGAAAACAATCAAAACGAGTTGAGTTTACATTGGTGCTGAAATAGCATAAGATAAATAAAAGTACATTTAAATTTGTACTAGTCATTATAGAACAAAATGTAGATTTACCTTTTAATTTAGTTGCTTTTTTAATCTAGTGGCACATTACTGGTATGTTTATATATACATTTTAAATTGTAATATGAAAACAAATGTATGATTTACTTCTTAAAAATGAAATGAGGGGAGTTATTTTCTGTATTTTAAATAAAATTATAAAAATCTTCCCTAAATTTTCCTAGTAATCCCATGAAAATTGTCATATTTTATTTTTTATATGTGTAATAGTTACTGTAACATAATTACATAATAACAGGTTCCATATATTTCAATCATACATTTTAAACAATAATATTTTTCTACACATTTATTTTTAGCTGCCATTAGGTTTTTAAACGTAGGTTCCTAGATATAATGGTTCATATTAAATAGCTTTTTAGAACTTATCTATAAATAATAATTAAACCTCACTCATCTAAATACAAATGTATTTGAATCTCTTAAACAAAATGGAATGAGTCTTACTTTTTGTAAGTAGTTTTAAGGATTTAGAATTATGATACCATTTTGTGTGATGTACAGTTTTGTATTACTAGTACTATGTAGGTTTATATCGGGACATGGTACGCTCAACCATATAAGCTTAAGATGTTTCTCGTTGTTTATAGTCTCATGTTATTGCTATTTTTAGATAGTTGTACGTAACATAACTACTAACGTATTCCTGTACAACACCACTGCAAGTCTCGTATAAGTACATAATAAGCTTTTAAAACTTGGGTAAGATGTAACTGAACTGTTGTTGATTTTTTATTTATGTTACTTAAATACAGTTGTTTTTAAACATTTTGCATTTTTATTATCCAATTTGGTATTGCTTCATAAGAATACAACAAGCAAGCGAAAGAAGAAATAATATAAAAATACGACTTTTACCGAGTTGCATTTGATATAGTATAACTTTAAGGATTTGGATTTCTTGTTTTAAAAGGAAATACTGGGATATTCAACAAGAACTTAGTTTTCTAAAACAAAATAAAACAAAGAGTTTAGATGAAGATGATTAGCGATCACCTCATTCTCAGAGATTATTTTCATTCATGTATGCCTTAATATTATATAGATAGTAAAAAACTTTGAACTTGTTGATTGACAAACTGTGAACATTTACAACATTAGTTGCAGTATTAGTCGACTCGTCGATACCTTCTACTTAGACAGATCAAATTTTTATTGTATTACGAAGAGAAAAGTTTGGCAATTATGATTGAAAAATGATATCTGGCAAATGTCCACCACGACCACGCTGACACATGTCGATTCTTTCATCAAAGTTTTTAACCACTTTTTGGCAAAATGGCGGGTCTATTTCGTTAATCACGTCACGGATTTTGAGTTTTAAGAACGCGATCGATTCGATTGGCTCCGTATAGACTCTGTCCTTAACATAGCCCCACAAAAATAATCAATAATCTAGTGGTGTTAAATCACACGATCTGGCTGGCCATTTAACAGCTGAATTTCGTGAAATTATGCGATCGGGAAATTTGGTTTGCAATAAATTGATCGTTTCGTTCGCTGTGTGACATGTGGCACCGTCCTGTTGAAACCACATGTTTGTGATATCGATGTCATCAAAAATAGGCCAAAAATGAGATGTTAACATCTCGCGATAGCGTGATCCATTGACCGTTACCGCATTTCCAGCCTCATCTTCGAAAAAAAACGGCCCAATCACGCCTCCAGACCACATAGCGCACCATACAGTGACGTTACGTACACGTTGAGCATGCAAAGGCTTCTCAATAATCGCTTTAGGACTTTCAGAACTCCAAATGCGGCAATTTCGCTTGTTGACGTACCCTGACAAGTGAAAAATGGGCTTCGTCTGAAAAACGATTTTTTCAGAAAAACCAGCGGGCTGTTCCTGAATGAATTGAGCGAATCTACGGCGATGTGAATGGTCGGTCAGCTTCAATTCCTGCACCAGTTGAACCTTGTAAGGCTTCAAAGCCAAATCCTTACGCAAAATTCGCCATGTGGTGTTGTTGAGAACGTCGAGGAATTGACAAATTTGGATCTTCTTCAACACTGTGGCTCATGGCTGCGATGTTTTCGGTTGAACGACCCGGTCGAACACGCGTTGGTGTTGGCACATTTTGTACCGACCCTGTCGATTCAAATTTAGCGACCAAATTCTTAATAGCGGTCTCAGAAGGACGATTATGTTGTCCGAAAATATCACGAATTTTACGAAACGTAACTTTAACAGAATCAGCATTTTCATAGCGGATTTTAATGCGATTTTCGAGCGAAATTGAATTTATTGTAGC
Organism: Parnassius smintheus behrii; assembly: GCA_036936625.1. Lineage (NCBI taxonomy): Eukaryota > Metazoa > Arthropoda > Insecta > Lepidoptera > Papilionidae > Parnassius > Parnassius smintheus. The sequence continues at coordinate 50,570,955 of JAUPFT010000011.1, forward strand.
AATTGCCAAAGCATCTACTACGAATAGGTCAAAAAACTAAATGTCAAAACTGTCATGTTGTTGGTGTTGCCCCAATTGAAAAACAAAGTTCTTGTTGAAAAACCCATTATGTATCATTATACTTATCTTACGTGGTACAGCTACAATGCAGCTACGAGCGGGTTAGGAGTTCGGACCACGCTCTCACAGAATACAGCGGATTAATGCTGATAGTGTTTCGTGTGGTGAGTGTAGAGAAACTTTTTACTGGTAACGAGCTATTCTATCTTCGTCCTCAAGGTTGAGAACGCATCTTCATTTTTAGTATTTAATGAGTATATTATCTACCAAACATACATGTTATATACTATACTTAAAAGACTATGTCTATAGGTCTGTCAGGTGGACTGTGTGTTGTGAAATAAGAAATAATGCGTTCTGGTCTCTCATCAATGCTGTCAAGGAGCCTTCCATCAACCATCTCGACTCTCGATGACTTAAGCCTCATTTACATTCAGCCACTGCTCCTCGCGCTGCCGGCAATACTTACTTCGCTAAATACTGCCGTAGCATGATCGCGGGAAGTGTGTATTTACTACACTCTGCCCTACCACTCACATCACTTTCGGCTTTCGACTATGGCAGACGTCGAAATAATTACAGCGTCCGCGCTGTGCCTTCTTGCAATACAAAATTATGTTAATAATTTAAAAAGATATCAAGTTCAAAAGAAGATAGATAGATAGAAAATGTATTTGCTTAAAAACATGGTACATAAGATGATCAATAACGTGGAACTGACATGTTTGTCCATAATTGTCATGCAAAAATGATATGAAATACAGCTAATTACACAAACTCAATGTTACATTTTAAAAATATTGCATTGCTTAAAAGTTAGGTACAAACATTCTTTTTGAATTCAAATATTATGTACAATTAAATACTATACAGATCCACTCTATTTGAATTCTTATACAGTAAATTGTTCATAAATTATTAATTGAATTATTACATTATTGTTAAGTACATAAATAATATTAAATATTATGTGAGATTAGTTAAGCTATTATTATTTTAATAATTACACTACAGTATAAATTAATTCATAATTTTAATGACAGTACAATTATAATTTAAAAATCTCAGGTTATTATTCAAATATTACCATTTAACTTATTTTACATTTTAATAAATAAATAATCAATATGAGTTACTAATCGTTTTTAGAAATAAAATGTCAATGTTCATTAATTCCTTAAACTAAATTTTATATTAATGTAATAAATTTGTCGAATTTATAATTAATTATGTACATAGGTACTATGTTATCTCAAAAAGAAAATTCGTATTCGTAGAAGATGATGAATTGTGGTTTTTATCGTTGAAATCCCATATAGTTTTTTCTGATTCCAGCAGTTCTAAAAACTTTATTGTATTTTCATTATTCCACCCGAAAGGCATTTTGGTAGATCGTATTTATTTAATAACAGGACGGCACGCACGTCCGTTCGTCCAGGCGCTTGGCGCGAAGTGAGCGACGGAGCTGAATGTGAACACTCACTGCCGCTCGCGCTGCCCGTCCTTTGACTTCCGCACGAAAAACTGACAATTGAGAGATCGTCGGGCAGTGTCAGCGCGAGTAGCCTGTTTACATACTGCCCTGCCCACTGCCCTGCTCACTGCCCTGCCCAACAGGGCTGAATGTGAATGGGGCATTAGGGAACCACTAGGCAAACCATCCTACAGTGCAAGTGCACAATAATGGGAAAAAGGGTGTTATAAATTAAAAATGCATTGCTCACTTATAGATTCTTTATTTCATACGTCTTTTACTATCGTTGAGATATACACAACAAAAGTGCGCAAATAGTAACATTTAATAGATAGCAACATAATTAAAGTTATTGATAATCTCATCAACAATTTATCATAATATTGTAACATTTATAATATAAAGCCAATTTTTATTACTTGGTGTACGAAATTGAGTTACATTAACCTAATGAACTAGTATTATTTCAATGTGTAGTGTTCGCTTAAATATAAGAAATCATAATGAACTAGTGTTAGTAGATGGTATGAATGCAACCAGCTGTTTTGTATTTCAAGTATTGTAAGTTTTCCTAAAAAATATATGAATAAAGTTGGGTATTATGTACTAATAATTTCCTGGAGGCTTTCTGTCATATTACAATGAGCCATTGTAATTTTTTTTATAAAGAATATTAACAATGCTATAAAACATTACCAATATTCCCCTTAACCACTCGTGGTAAGCCTACATTGCTTGTGTTACGAGTGGTTCACGCCAGTAGTCGAATGGTGGATTCGAACCCACGACCTTTTTGAGTTCGAGGTCCGCGCCGTACCATTAGGCTACTGTCGCTATCATAAGTAAATCTTCAAGGCAAGGGTGAAGAGGCTTTGTCTTACACTAAGCACATTACGATTGTACCCATCTAGGACTTCATCGCCACTTACCACCAGGCACCAGGTGGAATTTTAGTCAAGCACTGGATTGCAATGAATAAAAAATAGGGTGCTCATGAATTACAATTATAATTTTTTACTTGATTTCTTTAAATTTAAATATGGTGGAACAAGTGAACACAATAGAAGCTTAAGCATATTATCCAATTTTTTTTAAATTATCAAAATTGATCTATTAATTAATAACTAATTTAAGCTTCTATTCTGTTAACTTGTTTAATCCTATTTTTCCCAGGTAGTAAACAAGCTGATATAGTAGGCTTTTTAACAATATCTGACATGGTTTAACAATGATCTATATGAAATAAAAAAAGTAGCTGAATATGTACATTATTTTAGTCTCTTCTATACCTAATTACTTTAACCCATTAAAATAATCCTATACTAATGTAAATAGTTAGATAAGGCATTAAATTGTTTCTCTAACTACACACGTCCACTGAATAGCATAAATTTACCAACTATGTCATAATCATAATATAAAATTATATTGTAATAAGTTCATCATTGATGATTGTCATTAGATACAATTAAAGGGAGGTTTTTCTAGTTAATGATCAATAAGACTATTTCATTTCGGTATATTTAATACAGTGGGCCTACAACTACTACTTGTTTTGTCACTAACTATTATTATATAAAAATATAATACAAAAAAGTAGACTTGCAACAATTAGTATATTCGGAAACACGCTGAATACCGATTAATCTGCGCGTTTCGTGGCCGAATGTTAGACGAAAGTATTCGGCCGGGAAGGACTACTGTTTTAATTTTTTTTTTCAGAGCGGAATCTCGGAATCTGGAATTGTCTACGGCAAAAAAACTAGTAAACTACTGCCTGAAAATGCTGAAAAATTAGTCTTTTATTCACCATAATCTTCCACTTTAATTACGGTAATTCAAGTGCATAGACATTTATCTTAGTTTCTTTTGTTCTTTTTTATAATACGGAAGTTGATTTAGTACCTGAGACTACTTTAATGATTATAATAAAATACATAATTATAAAATAAATCATTATTTTCATGTTATCAATTATCTGACTACAACAAAATCTTTTAAAAAAGTAGCCGACTAGGCCGAATACCGAATAACAGCCGAATATTCGTCGCAAGTCAAAAAAATAATTGAATTACTAAAAAGAGTTTGCTGTACCAGCATCGGTAGCAGCACTGCCTGCAGGCCTTTCGGATAATAAAACTCACTTAGCGTAGGGCTGATTAAACACAGTAGCATCTCTGTAAGTCGAACCGAAAGTCGAAGTATTTTACGTGGTAGAGCCATGCTGCAGTTATATTAGTAGTATAGTTGTAGCACGAATGGGTCGGCTCGACCGGGGAAGGACCACGCTCTCACAGAATACCAGCGTGAAATAGTAGCTTAATGCTGCTGTATTTCGTATGGTGAGTGTAGAGAACCGGAGACCCTTTTTACTGGAAATGAGGCATTCCATCTCAGTCCTCACGGGTGACAACGCATCTGCATTTTGATTTGTAATGGAAGATAGATGTAGATGTCTATGGGCCGCAGCAACCACTTACCATCAGGTGGACTGTGTGCTCGTTTGTCAGCCTATTCTATAAAAAAAAAAAAAAAAAAAAAACCTCGAAAATTTGAAAACCTCGAAAATTTGAAAACCTCGTCAACTTGAAAAAAATGTTTTGTTTCCTTCCTTTCAAGCCTCAAAACGTCCTCTACTCAAAATCTCAACCCTCTTTATGTCGAAATAATCAGTAAGTTCCTACAAGCCACTTCAGTACAAATTTTCCTCCTTATCTGAAAAAATAAATTGGACCGCTGTATCTTAAACATTACAGCGGTTAGTCATAGTCATAGTCATAGTCATTTATTCCATAGAACAATATTACATTGTATTGGAAAATAAATTACACAAAATGAAGAATTACGTTTACACGCAATCAACTTAAATAAAACTAAAATTGAATAAAATTTAAATATCATTTGACAATCATTCTATATACTTATATACATTTAATACTTTTCATGTCATAATAGATTATAATATATTAAGCAGTACATTAAAAAAAAATTAACATTCATTAACTTTATTTTTGTCATTTAGGTAATCGTCAACTGAGTAGTAGCTTTTCTTAGTTAATAATAATTGAGTTTATTTTGGAATTTGTGGTGGCAATGTAACTTTAAATGAGATAGGCGAAGAATTAAATAGTGCAATGGCTTGATGCCTTGTACGCCACAGCCGTACAATATTCAACGTTGGTGTAATTGAAGTTTTTAAATCTTTTGAAACTAAGATATACAGAGAGGGAACCGTGAATATGCCAATATAATATGATTGATTTTTTTACCTTTGATTTTTTTTTCACCTTTACAAGTTACAACTCGATAATTTCAAAACTAATTATATATATAACTCGAAGCAAAATAATGTTAATGTTAAACGTCATTTTTTCCTATAAAACAATGTAACTCTCGAATGGCAGCCTCGTATCGGTAGGCGTAGTGTAGGGCGACCCCCCCCCCCCCACTAGATGGAGTGACGACCTGGTAAGACATGCAGGAAGTCGATAGATGCAGGTGGCTCAAGACCATGCTTTATCCGTCAACCAATTTATAACCCGACGAATAACTTATATACATGGTATATAGAATAGTGAAACATCAGCTATTCATAACTGATATTCACAATTTATGTTGTATATTTGACCCCATGAATTATATTTAATGATTGAAAAATAAGTCCTTGATATAATCATAGTCTAAACCTTACAGTTGTGAAACGCCTTTGATTGCAGGTGATGCCGTCGTCGACGTAAGTATTTACGCGGCAGCCTGTATGCTAAGGGTTGTCACGAAAATGGAAATTAATTATTTTGCATATTATAATACTCAATCATTTATTAACATTACATACATATGTACTTATAAATTAAAAACATTTATTGAACAAGATCAGTTTTTATTACTACAACAAAAAACACATTTACAAGTGTTGCACTGCCAAATATTTTCATGACACTTTCTTTTTATAGATGTTTTCAGTTTTCGATTGTTAAATTTAATTATGTAGTGTAAAAAAAGAGGGATGCATAAGCATGGCCGTCATTTGAATAAATTTTTACTCAGTAACTCATATAACTATAACAGTAATTCATCATTATTGACATTATATTTTCGAAAGCAGCATTGAAATTAGTTAAATAAATACTATTAAAACCGCTCGCACCAACAGCATGTATCATCTATAAGACTAGATGAAGTGGAACTAGAAGGCCCACCCCGGAGTACCCCCACCGTTGCTCTGCACAAGTACATTCGTTTCCCAACTGTAAGGTCTTTAAACTGTGATATAACAAAGGAGTATATCGTACACTGGAAGGTTTAACTGGTAGATGTGTACCGTTTATGTTAAGGCTGCGGCTGCTGCTGAGGCCAGACTGCTAGCAAGCGGCCGTAGCTCGGGCTCGGTGTGTGTACAAGCACAAAACAGAGCAAGAGGCTGCTCATACTTCACCGGGCAGATGTTGCTCGGGATCACTGGCCTTGTGCCTGCAAAAGAATAGAATAGAATAATTTTTTATTCAATATAGATCACACGTAATTGTAATTACAATTCACAATGCTGTATTAGTCCTTACTTTAACATATTATGGTAGTGAAAGTTGGGTGTAGCAGAAGAAGCACGAGAGTAAAATAAATGCAGTAGAAATGTGGTCGCTAAGGAGTATGTTAGGGCTGAATCTGAGTGACAGGGTGATAAACTGTGTGATAAAAGAAGAGTGTGGTTTGCAAGATGATGCGGTGACCAGGATTAAGAAAGGAATGCTTCAGTGGTTTGGTCATGAAGAAAGAATGAATGAGGAAAGACTAACAAGCAAATATATGTTGCAGAGTTGCCTGCCCGCAGGGTGGGGTTTTTCACCTCTCCTGTGGAATATGGCCATAAATTGACTAAACAGCAAATTAAATGCCAACCATTTCTATACAAATGGTTATGCAGATGACCTGACAAAACTGGTTTTGGGATAAATATGTCATGGTGTGCGACCTAACCCAAGCGGCTTATCCAATAGCAGTGCTGCGGTGCCCGCTTCTGAATGTATTTCATCAATATTTATATTTGATAGGACTGTAGATTGGGTTAAATCATCGCGCTCATGTATCCATTAGCAAAATAATGATTAAAATTTATTATTAAAATTTTAACTTAAGTTTTGATGTAAAAAGAAGGGGAAACCACTTCGCAGTATCAAATAGCAGCAATGTGCTACCCCTTCCTTTGCGTTACAAAATTAATAATGTTGCGAATAAATTTAAACTCTTAAGCTTCTAAATTGTAATAAGTGATACCAAATAAAATTTAAAAAAGAACCCAAGCAGTTCTCCATATAGAGATTGGTACAAAGAATACGACTAACTGTTAATCCAAATAAAACGATTCTAGTAATGTTTACACAAAAATGAATGCTGAATAACTATCACCTGCCAAGTCTCTTCAGCACAAAACTCCAGTTATCCTCCGAGGTATAATACTTAGGTCTTACCTTGGACAGTAATCTCAACACATAGAAAACAAAATCAACAAGGGTAGTATAACTTTCTGGCAAAGAAACATGATTAAAGTTGTTAAGAATTAATTCCCCACACATCCGCTCAATAAAATAATATGATTTGTCTTACCTAGTTTGAACATGACATGAGAAACATGATTGGCAACAATGGGGTCTGACGCCAAAAATTATATTGTGGTTGTACAAAACTGTAATTCGGCCCATGATCACATATACCGCGCTATGGTATGGTGGACCAAAAAGAATAAACACCACTATAATGAAGCTTCAGCATTACCAAAGACTGGCATTTATGGCTGCCACAGGCTGCATAACGACTACACCAATATAAGCCTTAGAGGATATGCTGGAGCTAACTCTACTTCACAACAACACATTTAGTTTAGTTTACGACGGGCTGTTTTCCGCAATCCCACCTCTAAGCGCGTATTTTGCGTGTAAACAACAACAACACATACAACAACAAGCGACTTTAGCTGCCATTAGACTCAAGACCGTAAATCTTTAGAGTAAGATTAGGGTCCCTCATACAGGTATAATTAACAATTTCATTGGTGCCGGCGGGGATCGAACCCGGTTTGCTCGCGTACTGTGAAATTTACAGCGAGCGCTAACCATCTGAGCTACCACGGCTGATTTACCACGTGCTCGGCGGTGAAGGAAAACATCGTGAGGAAACCTGCATGTCAGAGAAATAAATAAAAAAATATATTTCGAAGACATGTGAAGTTCGCCAACACGCATTGGGGCATCGCGGCGGACAATTCCTTGCCCTAAAACCCCCTCAGAAATGAGCGGAGGCCTGTGCCCAGCAGTGGGACGTATATAGGCTGTAACTTTACTTTACTTTACAGGTATAATTGATAGCATTAACTCAAAAATTCCTATCATCATCATTATCATCATTACAGCCATTCACAAGTCCACTGCTGAACATAGCCTCCACCAAGGTACGCCACAAAGCATGGTCCTAAGCCACCTGCATCCATTGACTTCCTGCATGTCTTACCAGGTCGTCACGCCATCTAGTGGGGGGTCGCCCTCCACTTAATAATATATATAATAATAATATTCCACAACTATCACACACAACGCCATCTAGTCCCAAGCTAAGCAGAGCTTGTGTTATGGGTACTAGACAACTGATAAACATACTTATATTTTCTAAATACATAAATATTATAGATAAATTACACCCAGCCACAGAACAAATGATCGTGCTCATCACACCAATATTTGTCCTGGGTGGGAATCGAACCCACGACCTCCGGCATAGCAGTCAGGATCACTAACCACTAGACCAACAGGCCAGTCATACTTCGTCTACCAGTACGAGGCTGCCACTCGAGAACCCTTTTTCCCCAACGGTTGTCGGCTTGTCGGTTCTTCGAGCTATATGGCCGGCCCATTGCCACTTCAGCTTACTAATCCGTTGGGCTATGTCGGTCACTCTGGTTCTACTGCGGATATCCTCATTTCTAAGTTTATCACGCGGAGAAACCCCGAACATGGCCCCCTCCATAGCTCGCTGAGTGACTGAGCGTCCTCATACGGCCAACAGTGAAGGACCACGTCTCCGTTCCATATGTCATCACTGGCAACACGCACTGGTTGTATAGTCTCATTTTCAGGTTTTGCGGTATAGCTGATGAGAAGATGTGTCCTAACTTCCGGAACGCGGCAGCGTCGTTGTAGTTGGACTTACCTAGTCAGACTATTTGTCCTAAGTAAACATACTCATCAACAACTTGGAGCTTAGCTCTCCCAACAACTACCGGCATAGGTGTGACATGGACATCTTTGTTTTGTCCATGTTTATCTTAAGACATATGCATTGGGAGACACTATTGAGGTCATTGAGCATAGTGCCTAGATCCTCCAGCGATTCTGCCATAAGGACTATATCGTCAGCAAATCGAAGCTGAGTGATGTACTCGCCATTGAGGTTAAATCGTATCCTTTCCAGTCCAGTAGCTTGAAAACGTCTTCCAATGCAGCTGTGAAGAGTTTCGGGGATATAACGTCACCCTGTCTTACACCTCTCTGCAGTAGGATAGGTTTCGTACTCTAGTTTTGTACTCGGATATCCATCGTACACTTCAGCACTTCGATATACCGACAGTCCACTTGGCACCGCTGAAGGGACTGTAGCACCGCCCAAATTTCGACGGAATCAAAGACTTTCTCATAGTCCACATACGCCAGACAAAGTGGCAGATTGTACTCTGCGGACTTCTGTACAATTTGCCGAAGGGTATGTATGTGGTCTATGGTGCTTAAGCCTTTTCAGAAACCGGCTTGTTCGGGAGGCTGGAAGTCATCGAGTCCGCGTGCGAGACGATTCGTAATAACTCTCGAGAACAGCACGTAGACGCGGCTCAGAAGGAATATCGGTCTGTAGTTCTTCAAGAGAGCGTGTAGTGTTATGCTACTTACATACCATTTTACACTATTTTAAATTTATTTTCCATTCTGCTTTTTATTTTCTGCATTCATCTCAAAACTGGTTATTTTGCATCACCTTTATTTCCATAGGAACCTGTAACATTTTTAAACCATAAGAACACAATAACAAATCATTTTCACGTCGTATTTTCACGTTATCAGCACTTTTTAAATCGGTGTCAATGGAGTCTACCTTTTTCGGTCTTTTATTTAGTTCTCCGTAACTCTGCAATTTCGGGCTTCGTGCGCGCTGTTGAGCTACCTTTTTTCCTATATCAATAATATCTCATTTTTCACTTAAATCTTGCCGTTTCTCTATTACGAGCCTAAAACCAAAATTTGACATGTTTTGACACCGTTGTTTATCGGGTTGTCATGGCGATTTTTATTCAAATATCGTTACCGGCCTGATGTTTTTACTTCAAAAATACTCTTTTCTTCTTGGCCATTTACAAAAATTTGCTTTTAATTTAAATAATTTCAAATAATTTCTCGTTCTTATCCCAGAACCGTCAAAAAGTATAAAAGCCGAACAATCGGCCAATAGGGGTTCTCACTTCAGCTTTGATATGAGAAGCACCTCTTAAAGGCTTAATCCGCACTGCCTCGGGATCTTGCAAGCCTCTGCCTTCTCCTGAAGTCGTCGCCTAGCCACGCCTACGCCTCCACCTATTAGTGCCGCGCTATCTTCGGCTGCTGTGCGTGCTTGTCTCAAGCGCTGCGTGTTCCTACTCCAGACGCTGCGTGTCTACTTCGGGCGCTGTGTGTGTCTACTCCGGGCGTTGAGTGTGCTTACTCCGAGCGGTGTGTGTGCCTACTTTAAGTGCTGCGTGTATCTGCTCAATACGCTGTGTGTACCTACTCCAGACGCTGCGTGGACCTACTCCAGACGCTGCGTGTCTACTCCAGGCGCTGTGTGTGTCTACTCCGGGTGTTGTGTGTGCTCATTCTGATCGCTGTGTGTGCCTACTTCAAGCACTGCGTGTACCTAGATTAGGCGCTGTGCATCTACCACAGGCATAGCCTGTGCATACATTGTTTTCGTACTCATTTATCTTTATTAACTTTTTTTTTATTTAAAAATTGTAATTCACTATCATCACTACAGCCCATCATCACCTTCATACCCTTTTTTTTATATTAAAAAAACTGTAAATATCTTTACAAATTTTAAATAAATTATTTTCTTTTTGGTTGTTTCGTTGTTAGGTTAGGTTCTATAGTTTTTAATTGTCGCTTTACATTTTATAAAAGAAACTGTAACTATCTTTACAAATTTTATATAAATTATTTTCTTTTTGGTTGTTTCGTTGTTCGGTTAGGTTCTTTAGTTTTTAATTGTCGCTTTACGACAAGCGCTGTCATCTTTCTTGAATAACAAGACCTCCGCACTTCTGCTTCACGCCTCGGGAGTAGTGCCACCATGGAGGATGGAATTAAAGTGCTTCTGAAGGACTTCAAGTACCGGTTTTCCACTCGCTTTCAGAAGCTCCGCTGTAATTCTACCCTCGCCCAAGGACCTGCCGTATTTAAGGTGCTGGCGAGTCATTCTAATCTCGCTCAGAATGACGTCCGGGATATCATAGGAATAGTGCCGGATAAGACCTTTGCTCTTAGATCGCTACTCACACGCCCGTGTGGCTCCGACGATGACGTGTACAGCTGCCCATAGAATCTTTCAATCTCACTCTAAAATCTAGGGTGTCCCGGAAACAATGCTGCCACTCGCGGTCTTTAGATTCGACAATTGGCTCTTTCTGACAGACAGATGCCTGGCAAAGACTTTGGAGCCTTGCTTCCGCTCGATCGCTTCTTCAATAGAGCTGTACTGAAGTTGCGTAAGTACCGCCGCATGTATTTGAAGATCTGTCTGTTCAGTTGCCTGTATTCTGCCAAATCTGCTGAAGACTGCAGCTTCATTTCCTGTCTAACAGCCATGAGATTAAGAATGTGATCGGAGTTTTTGTGTTCTGTGGCAGGACTTGCAGAACTTAGCTCCGACCGCATGGACAGTTTCCACGAGCTTGTCATTCATATCGTCCACTGCATTGCAATCTTCTAGGCACTGAAAACGGTTTTGTAACTCGAGCTGAAAGGTTTCGAGACTGAATCAGAGCATGAGGGGGATGGAGCGTTGACTTCATTAGACGAGACTTCTCCAACTTAACGTTTAAGTTCAGTGTGCCTCGAACCATTCGCTGCCAGCTTTTACCCTCGCGATCACAAAGACATCACTGAACAGTTGGCGTCTGGTCGTCATAATGAAGTCAATTTCATTTTTTGTCGAACCGTCGGGGCTCGACCAGGTCCACTTCATGTGGGGCCGCTTCCGGAAGAAAAAGTTCATCATAAAGAGTCCCTCTTTCTCCATAAAATCGCCCAGCTGCTGGCCCTTTGGGTTCCGTTGCCCTATTCCAAATTTCCCTAACTTCAGCTCACCGCTTTCTCTTGTACCTAGTTTTGCGTTGAAGTGTCTCATCAACACTGTATAGTTCCTGCCCACACGCAAAATACGCACTTAGACGTGGAGTTGCAGATAACAACCCGTCGTAAACGAAACTAAACTAAAGCAAATTATACAATATGAAAGGTGGTACAAACTATTTACAAAATTTATTTAGAACCAGCTTGGAAGTGACCATCGCTTTCTCAGTGGTTATTAATCAAGCATATGTATTCATAATTTCTGTTTAATAAAATAGCGGTAGAACCCACTTATATATTCTTAAGTAGGCTTAATCGCGAACTTTATTCAAATCAAAATAATACTCACTTTTCAATACATTGCGTGGCATGTCATATAAGCAATAGGAGCTCTTATAGACGAGCTATATTGACACAATGCACTACAAACTGATACTTTTTTATAGAATAAGGGTGACAAACGAGCCCACAGTCTACCTGATGATAAATGGATGCTGTGACCCATAGATATCTACATTTATTCTCGATTAAGATTCAAAATGCAGATGCAGTGTCACACTGAGGACTAAGATGGAGTGTCTCATTTCCAGTAAAAAGATCTCCAGTCCAGACTACACTCACCATATGAAACACAGCAGTATTAAGCTGCATTTTAGACTGGTACTGGTATTGGTATTGTGAGAGTGTGATCCTACCCTGGTTGACCTGACCTATTCATGCTACAACCATAATATAGCTGCAGCATGGTCTTACGACATATAAATATAAGACTTGGGGGCTTCTAAGAAATGAGCTTACTCCAATCCGGCAATCCAGCAATGCGCCTGCAATTCCACTAGTGTTGTTCATAGGCAGCGATCGAGACTTACCATCAGGTAAGCCGCATGTTTGTTTGCCTCCTCTCTAATAAAAAATAGTGGCTACTGTCCATGACCACCTGCATGCCTGAGCATTGATCAACTTTAAACAATGAAGGCCACAGATGGGTTGCCACGTCAGACAAAGATGAAATGCCTCACAGCATGTAATTATAATGGATCGCAGCAGTGCAATCACTGCTATTTGGGGCACAAATAGGTAAGATGATGGTGCCCACCCAAACAGATTTCTAGGTGGAAAGAGTTCTATCATCTATCACACCAAAGAATGTAGTTCCCTAAATAGTGTTGACATATTTTCGTTTTTAAATATATTTAGCAGAATGCTGCATACATTTCAGGTACTACTAGCTGAACCTAGCTGACATTACCTTAGTAAAGTTACAGCCGTCATATATTATAGCTGACCGTACCTTAGAAAATGAACAGCCGTCATATTATATTATAATATATAAAATGAATATTTGTTTATTCGTATTTTATGCGCCATACCATTCATCCGATTGTGATTAAACTTTGTCATCATTAATTTGTCAAGCTGGCATTTACGCAAAGGTTATAGGCATAGTTGAACCCGGTAGGTGGTGCTGTTGTAGAATCCAGATATCACCCATGCGAAGCCAGGGCAGATCAAGAATTATAGAGCAATAAGTCTGTTGCGCAGAAGTATGTATGTATAATTAGCTAAAGCTAAATAATTAGTAGTAATGTTGTAGCACGAATGGGTTGGCTCTGCTGGGGAAGGACTAGACTCTCACAGATTACCAGCATAAAATAGCAGCTTAACACTGCTGTGTTTTCTATGGTGAGTGTAAAGTACCAGAGACCCTTTTTTTTACTGGAAACTAGGCATTCCATCTTAGTCCCCAGGGGTGACAACGCATCTGCATTTTGATTTGTAATCGAGGATAGATGTAGATGTCTATGGGCCTCAGCAACCACTTACAATCAGGTGGACTGTGTGCTCGTTTGTCTCCCATCTTATGAAGAAAAAAAACACGATATGATACGGGGTAATGGATTTTCTTACGCCGCCACTACACGGTAAAGCACAAGACTTTAGTTATAAATTAAAATAAATAATCAACTAAAGAGATTTTTACCATATCTCGCAGAGAAATAGTCCAACATGGAATCGTCATCTTCCATACTATCCACACTCTCATCAAGTGTATCATCGTCTATTTGCGTGTGTGGCGGCATTAACGCCATCATCTCCCAAAACACTAAGCCCAGAGGCCAAATGTCAGTCTTGCTGCTAATTGTTCCACCGTGTATAACCTCTGGGGCACTCCATGCTTCTGTGCCTAAAATAAATAAATAGATAATAAGCAACTTAGATAGAAAGAAGATTATTTATTGCACAAATATTATTTTGCACAAAGGCAAATTTCGTGTCATAATGGCATTCTCTTCCCAGCTAACCTTTGGTAGTGTGGTGAGAGCAATAGATAGAGCGGCAATAAAACAAAATGTTAACGACGTAGCATCCATTTACACTTACACTCACCATCAGGTGGATTGTGTGCTCATTTGCCACCCATTTGTTATTCTATAAAAAAATAACCCCATCAGCTCAAAAAAAGCCTTTCAATAGTACATACAGACACGTCAATTTTATTTATACATTATTATATTCAATTTTATTCCATTTTTATTTTATTACCGTAGTACCCCGGGTTTAAAAGAATGCGTGTAACCCGGGTTCGATTCTCGCCGGCACAAATTAAATTGTTAATTGCAATTTTAAGTGCTGATTTACCACGTGCTCGGCTCACGAAGGAAAACATCGTGAGGAAACCTGCATGTCTGAGCAATAAGATAAAAAATATTTCTAAGACATGTGAAGTTCACCAACATGCATTGGGGCAGCGAGGCGGACACTTCCCCGCCCTAAAACCCTGTCATAAATGAGGGGAGGCCTGTGCTCAGCAGTGGGACGTATATAGGCTGTAACTTTACTTTTTTACTTTACAGTAATAAAAGTTTATTCATATATTATAGTAATAAAGGTGGGATGTAGACATTATGAGATATAAATATGTGGGTAAATATATTATTATAGATTTTATTCACCATAATAAACAGATTTTCCAGCCTTTTCCTTGTCTAGAATACCATTTTCGTCAAGTGGTAATGTAACGCCAAAATCACAAAGTTTACAAATGACAAAGTCTCCATTCACAAGAATGTTATATGATTTTATATCACCATGCAATATCTGCATTTTTGTGTGCAGGTAGTCAAGTGCATTTCCAATGTCTGCAGCCACCTGAAACATAAGAAGCAAACTTTAAATAGCATAGAATAGATTTTATAAATAAACTGAAGTGTTAAACAGTTACAGTCCAACTGATGGCAAGCAGTCTATGAACATGTGCAGCCAACTTCAAACAATGAAGAATACAGAGGCATTGTCACCTCAGTGGTTTAAGATGGAATACCCCACAGCCTGCGACATAACAGGCTCTCTATAGAGTTCCTTCTGAAGGGTATACCCTTCAGAAGGAACAAGCAGAACAAGAACTGATATTTGGCAGTTGGAATAAGTAAGAGTGGCACCTACTACTATTATATACCGTTACCCTTACAGCTACAGAAATCGTAATAATAAGACAATAGAAGTCGCATAAACGTGTGACGGTGTGACCTTGTCGCCGCTATTATGTGTTGACGAACATAATTCCCCATTTTGTGACTTAATTGTGCAGGGAACGTAGTACACGAATTTATGTTATTATAATGGTGAACTGCAGCATAATAGTAAAAAAAAGTAGTAGAAACTCTAGCGTAATTTATTTATCACTAATAAAGGCATAAAATTTCATTGGTAAGTTGATTATTTACTAATTATCATTGTTTTAACTAATTTACGTCTAGATGAATACTTTACTATGATATTTACCTTTGTAAACTTTCATTTATTACTTTTTGCATTGACAAATACCATTGCTGCTTTTGTTCTACCGTAATACATTGAAAAACTCGCCAAGCAATGTAATGTGAAACATTAGATATCATTGTACATTGCATATGTTTATAATGCGGATGCAGGTGGCGACATTGTCTTATTATTATGATTTCTGTGGTTACAGCCTATTAAAAACCACTGCTGAACATAGCCCCCCCCCCCTTAGATTGCCTCATAGGCAGGATATTTGCCATAGTTGCTATGCTTGGCAAGCGGATTTTTATTTTTATTGTTATTAGGAATAAGGTGCTGCTCATCTCTTGATTTGTTTCTCTCCGTCGCCTCTTATCACGCCCACAGGATTATATAGGGTCATGGATACTCTTACCACTTTTTTTACCACTGGTTTGGATTAAAACTCTGCCATCTCTGGAAGATCCACCAAGAATTAGTGGTGATTTTTTTTTAAATAAATACAATACAATCATGTTTTTTTATAGCATTTGGTCACAATGAGCCTACAATCCACCTGATGTTAAATATATGCTGTGGCCCATAGACATTTACATTTATCTTCAACTAAGGATCACAATACAAATGCATTGTCACCCCTGAGGACTAAGATAGAATGCCTCAAATCCAGTAAAAAGGATCACTGGTTTCTACACTTACCATGCGAAATACAACAGCATTATGCAACTATTTTACGCTGTTATTCTGTGGTCCCGCCCTGGTCTAACCAACCCACTCGTGCTTCAACTATAATATAGCTGTAGTGAGGCTCTACTACATAAAAATGAATTATGTTGTAATCAACTTCTAATTTTTAAATAAATATAATAGTGATAGAATGACATAATTGCCACTCCATATTTTCTTATTACAACAATTTTAAATGTCATCATCATTATCTAATAATGGCTTATCAAAGTACACTACAAAACATATGCCTCCCAAACATATTTCCAGTAGGCAACAGCCTTGTAAAAATGATAATAGGCATAGTTGCCACACTTGGTTTTCAGGTTGTCAAATGTATATTATTTTATTATCTAAAGGTCATCAATAGGATGCTGCTTCCTGTCACATAATTTACCACCCTTTGTTGCTTCTTACGACACCCACAGTAGAATAGGGTAGTGGATATTACCGTCACTACACAGTAGTCTTAAATACATTCAGTAGAACCAAGGGATAATTTAATGTAATGGTAGTTGTTTTCGTTTTTAGAACAAAATGTTTTCTAAAGCTGGCTTTCCACTGTGGGATATAATTTATATCCCAAAATATAAATTATATCTCACAATTGCCCTTCACACTGTGAGATATATCTTTTAACCAGTGTGACATTTGTCATTAGACAATCTGAGGATGTAGCAAAGGAGTGGAAGGGTGTGTGGGATAAAGGGGTTGAAATATAATATGAAAATATCACTCGGTCAATCGAAAAAATATTTATAGTTTGGGATGTAATATATATTATATCTCAGTGGAAATGGTTCCATTTAAAAGTAAGGTGAGCAATATTAATTTATATCTTAAGATGTAATATAAATTATATTATAACCCATAGTGGAAAGTAGACTTAATTCCTCTTAGACCTCAAATTGTATTTTTTTAGTAAAAACTAAAATATACCTTCAATATGTATTTTGGAACAAAAGGCTCACTGTCCTCTTCAGTTTTATTCTCAATCATATCTCCAAGGGACAAATCACATGCTTCCATCCCCAAGTAAAGTATCTTTGTTTTACCAAATGCTCGAAAGCCCACAATATTTGGATGGGACATTCGCTGCAACAGGTCTGCTTCAGCTTGCAACCTTTCTGTATATACTTTATTAGGTTTAACGCGCTTATTAAGCATTTTAAGGGCCCAGGGGGAACGTATCTGGCCTGCCTTAGGAGACCGAACAAGTTGCATCACAGATACACCTGAAATAATATTTAATGATACCACGTAACTTATCGGCTCGAAAACATCAATATAACAGTTCAAAATTTATTTAAAAAAAAAAGCAAAATAGTTTATTTTGAAGTTTAAAAAAATTATGCCTCACAGAAGGAAAACCAAATAAATAAGTAAAATCGTTTCATATTCGTAAATTAATCTTATGATATATTAGACAAAATTTAAATAAGCAAATAAGAGAGGTGTTTATCTATTAGTAACAAATTTTTACTATTTACCAGTTCCATATCCAAGCCGATTCAGAAAAGGAGAAGGCGGAATACATATTTTATCATTTCCGTCCACAACTTTATTTGTTTTAATCGGTGTGCGAAACTCGGTCATGGTCAAAATTCGTAAGCAACTATTTTTAAGAAAGTTGAAAACGGAAAATCCTCTGATACGTGCAAAACAAAATTTCAAACTTTAAACCATAGAGTAGAGTAAAAACTTAAAAAGTTGCGTTAGTTGTTTTTGTAACGGAAAACCGTAGACACTAGGCAGATTTTTATTTGAAGTTTATGGCCTCGTATCTAGACCTTTAGGCCAAGTCTTGTATTGTCTGAGTATTTTTATTCGGTTTATTATAATTTCCCTATTGTATTTTTGATAAATTTATATAGAGGCACGTAACAGGACCTATTTTTTAACATATCTAAGGCGGGAAGGAGGTACGACTTTCCATTGACTTCCGTCGAATTGGAGGTGGGAGGGGGGTGGGGGGAGGGCGGTGGGAGGGGGGTGGGGGGAGGGCGGTGGGAGGTGTACTACTCCCCCTTAAAAGGAAAAGTTGCGGAGCCCCCCCCTTTTTGAGTTTTTTGAATTTTAATTTTGAGGAAATTTTATTTTTTATGGATAAATATTAAGTGTAAAAAAATATGGGGACCTCTTGGGGTGGAAGGGGGTACCCCCTAAGGAAGGGGGAACCCCTTCACCAAAAATAAATAGAGGGACTCATTCAGAGGGATTTCTGTATCTATTTTGAGACCGCAACGTCTCCAGCGCTGCGGGAAGAGCAGCCTCTACGCCTTTGCGTAACAAATCGCAGGCATCCAGCCTCGCCTACGATTTGTTACAGCAGGCGGAGGCTGCTCTCCCTACGCGCCTCCGGCTCTATAAAACCACTCTAGGGGTAGGACAGACTCATACCACGTGGAGTCGGGGTCTATTAATTCGGTTCCTTGACATAAGTTGAACCTAACCTATTTTATTTGTTATCTGCCCTAATAGGTGGACACTGTTTTATACACATGTTTTATACAATTTTATACACATATTGCTTTAATTAATTCTTAGAAATCGTCAGTTTTACGTTACGTCCCACAAGCCGGTAAAAAACGGTAAACACTACACATTTTAATTTTAATAGCTCATAATGATAATAATTTTGTAATTTAAATATAAACTGTTAAATATATGTGTATGCATGAAAACTATTTAAATGAGTACAAAATATAATTATTTACGTAAAATGTACAATAAAATGCTACCGAACGTATGACAACTTAACTGTACGGAAAACGAACGTTCAACGGCGAGAATTCGATATAATCTGTGGTAAGGATTGACGTAAATATTATAAAAATAATTGATTTTCAATAATTTTTTTCTCAAAAAGTACGCGTTTCTGCATGTTGAAATTTTGCGTGTGTGTTTACAATAGTGTAACCTTTCTGTAAAAAAAATATCATATAATCTGAGATAGGGATTGACATAAATATTGCAAAAATAATTGATTTTCAATAATTTTTTTCTCAAAAAGTACGCTTTTCCGCATGTTGAAACTTTACGTGTGTGCTTATATTAATGTAACCTTTCTGTAAAAAAAATATCAACCCCCAACTCGACGGACGTCAATGGAAAGCTTAGCCGGGAAGGATCTTGCACTGTCACTTGGGGTATGTTCCGAAATACAACACAGTACCCACAGTACACTGTCGAATGCGAGTGACGTCATTTGTTGACGTAATATTCCACCATATTCGATACAATTAATCAGCAATATGGCGTCGATTTATGACGTCATTCGCATTCGACAGTGTACTGTGTTGTATTTCGGAACATACCCAAAATTTTGCACTATGTCACTAATTTCACTGACAAGAATCAATCTGTCAAATGAAAAGTACTTACATATGAATATGAAATGTTCGATATCACCAACAAAATTCTAGTATACACACAGTAATCTATGAACAAAATTATTGCAGTAGGTGCAGTAGCTACTCTCTACTATGCCCAACCGAGCCAGGTGGGCCGGGACGGTGGAGTGACCAAAACGCAGTCTGTTTATAGTCGTAATAAAGTTCCGACTGGCCATTTTCAGTTTGTTATACCATGGTGTTACAGGCAGATTTGCTTGAACATTTCCATACCATTTACCCTTCTGTTCTTGGTCTTGTTTCCAAAATTCGACCCATAAGCTATTGACCTGGTTGTCAATATATTGATAACAATCGGTCAAAGGTACTTTTACTATGGAGCTAACATCCAAAATGTTGGTTCCATCACGTGCAATTTTATCTACTATCTCATTTCCTGTTATGCCCCTATGTGATGGAATCCACATGAAAGAGACCTGTATACCCTTTTGTGCATAACTAAATAACAATTTTTTAATATTATACAAAGTATAGTTTTTTTTAAAAGTCAGATCTGAAATTGGTTAAACTTTGGACCATACTTAAACTGTCTGTTAAAATTAAAAAATTATTAAAGCTGTTTATATGTGCGCTCCTCTTCAGGGCCGCGAGGGCCGCATATACCTCTGCAGCGAAAACACTGCATTTAGGGTCCAGAAGAAAACTTTAACCAATCTTGGATTAGGGATCATAAACTGCACTGCGCACAAAGAGCTCGCTTTTGCTACCATCTGTATATAAAGTATAATAGTTATTGTCGGAAAGAAAATTTAATAATTCACAGTTATTAAATTTTTTTTTAGTAATAATATTGGTCTCAAATATAATACAGGAATATGGGTATGAGTAGCATGTCCACTTCGATTGTTTAATTAGATTTTTAAAATCGTCATTCATTTGTAGTACAATGAGAGGCAAAACTGGGAAATAACCTCGTAAAAGCTCACCTCCCGAAGTCTGCTGGGCCGAGGATTGTACAGGAAAAGGTACTATTTTTTTTGAGAACGTTATCATTACCAGATAACAGCTTTAGTAAGTATCTCTCTATTAGTAGAAGTCTTCTGAGACACAGTGGCATTATTTTGGTTTCAACTTCCATAGCTCGTTTGGGAGTTGAACACATAGCCCCAGTAATAATTCGCAGAGCTTTGTTTTGAATTATGTCTATTTTTTTACGCAACTACTATTTGTGTAGGCTAAACAACTGTAGTCGAAGTGGCTTCTGACTATAGATTTATATAGCATACTTAAAACTTTGGGGTCTGCACCTCAAGTCACACCAGCTAAACATCGTATAATATTTAAGCACTTAAGAGAGTTAGTTATAATGTGATTGATGTGTAAATCAAAACAAAGTTTGTTATCAATGACAACACCCAAGAACTTATGGTTAGGTACAACTGAAATTGGATGATTATTGTAGAGTATGCCATTAGAGGGAAAATCTTTACTAAAGATCATGGCCTTGCTTTTGTTGGGGTTAATCTGTAGAGCCAACCTGTCATTATAATATATGTACAATTGGTCTAAAGCATTATTTATACTATTTACAGCTGTCTACATTATGGTCTCTACAATATATTACAACATCATCCGCAAATTGTAGAATATATACACCTTCTATATTTACAAAATTAAGAATTTGACTAGTATATACATTGTACAGCAATGGAGATAATGTAGCCCCCTGCATTGTACCTTTGGAGACCTTTCTGGGACCATGGAGAATATTATTATGTCTTATACAAAAAGTTCTGCCTGTTAAAAAATTAAATAACCAATGACAAAGCATGCCTGGTATACCAATGTCAGAAAGAACTTGAACCAAAATGCCAGGGTCAACATTATCAAACGCACCTTGAACATCCAGAAAAACACAAACACTGGACTTATTATTGTTAATGGCATATTTTAGATCTGACAAGAGAGAGATGAAGCTGTCAGCACAACTTCGCCCTCTCCGGAAGCCATATTGAACATGTGGAATGATGTTGTTCGCCTCTACGTAATACAAGACGCATCTTTATCGTGTTTTCATTAAGATTTCCAACACAAGATGACAATGATATGGGACTATATGAGTTAGGATCTTCAGGTGGCTTGTCAAGCTTAAGAAGAGGGATTACACATTGCGTTTTCCAAGATTCAGGATTTTTTTAAGTGCCAAAGAGCATTAAGATTAGCTAATAGTTTTTTTGAACGGATATGTATGGACAATCATCTACACCAGGGGTTGTGTTTCGTCTGGATTGTAAACTTGTACAAAACTCACTCCAAGGAAAGGGTTCTGTGAGTAAACTGGACTTCTGAAGGCTATTATTAATTTGAAAATAACTTTCTAGATTATCAATAACCCTACATCCATTTTGAGACAATTTATCTAAGAGAGGGACAACAAATTCGTCTTTATATGTTCTATTATTACATTTTATTCATTTAAATAACTTGATGCATTTCCAGATTATATTAACAAGTGTAGTTCTGTTAAAAGTATTACAGATGTTCGCCCAACCATTGCGTTTATGTTCTGAAATAGTCTTTTTCTTAACAGCATTAAGTCTTTTGTAATTAATATAATTATCAATGGTTGGATCCCTTCTGTACAGTTTTAAAGTTTCATAAGTTTTAATAACACTCTGTTCACATGTGTCACTCCACCAAGGTGCTGGAGGTTTGCAACGATAGTTATTTGCTTTGACAAACTTTGGTACAGTATCCCTCTTAAGTGTATCAAGCCTTTCGAGAAATTCGTCATTTGACTGTAATGGATTCTCATTATTAACTTCAAAATTACGCTATGTTGTCCTTTCCACTGATGTGACGTATGTCGGTAGTGAATTCACTTATGAAAATAAGTTGTCTTGCTCTTCGTGGTGTTTCCGATAGTGATGGTTTCTTTGAAAGTACATATGTTAATAGCTTGTGGTCGGTAAAAACGATCAGGTTTCGACCCTCGAACGTTTTTCTGAAGTGCTTGATAGCCATGTAAATAGCGAGTAGCTCTCGGTCGAATGTACTGTAGTTACGTTGAGTATCGGAGAACTTCTTCGAAAAATAGCCAAGTGGTTGCCATTTCCCACTGCTGTATTGTTGGAGAACGGCTCCTGCTGAGAGATCGGATGCGTCGCTGAAGATAGCAAGGGTTGCTTCGTGTGATGGGTGAGCTAGTAAAGCTGCATTTTGGATCGCAACTTTACAAGCTTCAAATGCCTTCGTGGCTTCATCGTTCCATTCAATTGACGTTCTATCTTTTTTCTTCGTGTTGTGAAGGTAGGCGTGAAGTGGTGCTTGGATTTCAGCGGCTTTAGGTATGTGATCTCTGTAAAAATTTATCATCCCAAGAAAACGCCTTAGCTCTTCGATAGTTTTATGTTTTGCATAATCGATGATTGCTCTGACTTTTTTGGCAGGCGGTTTGATTCCTTCCTTGCTGACGGTGAAACCAAGAAATTGAAATTCTTGCTGTCCAAATATGCATTTCGAAGGGTTGATTGTGATTCCATTGTCTTCTAATCGCTGTAGCACGGTGCGTAGATGGGTTTCGTGCGTTTCTTTATCAGGGCTTGCAACAAGGAGATCATCAATAAATGCGAAAACGAAATCCAGTCCATGAAGTACTTCGTGTATGAATCTTTGGAAAGTTTGACCTCCGTTCTTTAATCCTGGGATCATTCTTGGGAATTCGATGATCCCAATGGGGTAATTATTGCTGTCTTCTCTATGTCTTCATCGCGTACTCTTATTTGTTGGTAAGCTCGGTTGAGATCGATGGTGGAGAATATAGTCATGTCTGATAGTTGATGAGTGAAATCCCTGACTCGCGGTATTGGGTAGCGGTCAGGAGTGGTAATAGAATTCAGTCTTCTGTAATCTCCACAAACTCGTAATTCTCCGTTCTTCTTCGGTACAATGTGAAGTGGTGATGACCAAGGGCTTTTGCTTGGACGGCATATTCCTTGCTCAATCATGTTTTCGAATTCCTTTCGAACTTGCTCGTATAGGTGTGGTGCGATCGCCTTTTGCTCCATAATGACGGCTTGATTAACTGATTTTATAAATACCGAAGTCTTCCTTCTCGGTGTTCGCCACGGGTTTCCTTCGCGGTGTGCGTACGGGTCACCACTGTAATAGTGGTACGTCGCAGGGTGTTCCTTCTTGGTGCTCGTACGGGATCTTCCCTCTCGGTGTTCGTACGGGGTCGCCACTGTAATAGTGGAGATGCACGGTCCACTATTAACAGACTCCGAGTGGTTTTAAGGTGGAGAAATGAAACGACTGTTTATGTAAGTCCAACTGGAGTATAAATATAGAATGGACTGTGGACTGGAATGGCATTTGCGGCTGCTTCTTGTTTCTTTATAAGAACGTCAAATTATCTATATGCAGTCCGCAGTATCTCAGTAGCCGGGGATAGTTAGAAAATAAATGTTTTTTATCTTCGCCTTCCGCGTTATGGTAGCAGCAGAGTATATATTATTTATTCCCGTTTAGGGTTGATTAGTCTGGCTGCTACACATCCTATGGGACGTCATAGTAGTGCGGACTTTTCTATCCAGGGCGGTAAGTTCAGTCTGAGTCCACCTCAGTATGCCAAAGGTATACATGAGGACAGGCATGACATAACCGTTATATGCGTGTGTCTTATTCACACCAGACAAAAGGCTGTTGAGCACTGTGGTCAAACGTGCATTAAACGCGTCGCAAACTGACTGTTTCATACCAGCCTCATCGATACCGATGTTCTGTGACACACCCAGGTATCGGTATGTTTCAGCTTCGGAAAGGGTCCTTAAACTGATGGGCATAGATAAGTCTATGGCCTCAGAGTTAGCAACTCTTCCCCCTTCAACATGGAGGACCGCACACTTATCCGTCCCCAGTTCCATTCCAATAGAATTGCTAAATTCACAAGTGATGTTTAGCAATTCCACAAGATGGGAGCGACTGGAGGCGAATAACTTGTGGTCATCCATATAAAAAAGGTGGGTCACTTTTGTACCTCCTTTCCGAAGCTGAAAATCCCTCCCGCAGCCTTCCAGTAAAGTACTGAGAGGGTTCAAAGAGAGGCAGAACCAGATTGGATTCAGACAAACGCCCTGGAAGATACCCCTTCTTATCCTTATGTGGCTTTCCGCAGCGATCATCCGCTCGCCCAGATGACAAAGGATCGTACTCCACTGCCCCATACACTGCTCGAAGAAGTCTCTAACTGTACAGTCAATCTTGTACAGCTCGAGGACCCTCCTTAGCCATGTATGGGGCACCGAGTCGAATGCCTTTCTGTAGTCTATCCAGGCAGCGGAGAAGTTCCGATCGTTGCGTTTCACCACTTTGTCAGTTATTAGCAAAGTGGTGAAACGCAATCAATCAATCGGTGTCAATGAGAAGTGGTTCCTTGGTTCCACGACCATCGCCCCGACATCCATCCATTTTGATCGCGACATCACCTGATTTGAGTCCAGGTGACGAGTGATTCTCGCGCTCAAAATGGATGTCAGTGTCTTGTATATGGTCGGTAGACACGTGATGAGGCGGTATTTGCTCGGGTCTGTGGTATCCTGTTCTTTAGGAACCAAATGAGTGATCCCAGTAGTGAAGAGGCTCGGGAGCGACTTCTGGTTGAGAGCCTTTTGGAACTGTCGGGCGAGCACAGTGTGACACACCACAAACCCCTTCAGCCAGTAGTGATGCAGCCCATCGAGTTCCGGACTTTTCCAGTTCGGGGCCCTACGGACCGCCTCAGCTACGTCATCCAGCGTTATAATGACGGGGTCCATGGGCGTTATACTCGCACACTGACTCGCCACAACTTCCGTTCAGGAGCCCTCGCTGTGCTTTACGGGCTCTGACCACAGGCCGCGACAGAATGTTACAGTGTCGGCCTGATTCGGTGCTGGGCCCGTTCCACATGCCTCAATAAAGATTATCATTATTATTATTATTATTATTTTGTATATATCTACATTCTTCCTATTAAAGAAGTAACTTAAAACCTAATCACACGGGCCGAAGCCAAGCGTGAGCAGGTGCTAGGTGATGGTGTAAGCAGAGGTGACAGATGACGTGGTGAGGAATTTGCGTGTGAGTCGGCAGGTGTTGAGAATGACAGCTTTCTGCAGGGTGTGAAGTGTGTGTTGGAGTACTTGCAAAATATCTAGACTGCGTTGTAGGCTTTTAGGTATGACTGCGGTAGATGAGATAGATATTATATGGATGGTTTCTTCTCTCCATTGACTTTTGAGTTCTATATCTAAATCTTGATATTTTGTAAGTTTTTCAGCTATGGTGAATTGAAAGTTATGGGTGTTTGGTATGGCAATGTCAATAAGGTAAGTACTTTTGTTATTTTAGTCATACACTGTGATATCGGGCCTATATAAGTGAATAGTTTCATCCGTGATAATGGTCCTGTCCCAGTAGATTCTATGATTATTGTTTTCTAATATGACGTCCGGCTTATATTTGTAATATGGTATAATTTTTTTATGAATTTAAATTTAAGGGCAAGATATTGGTGTATTACGGAGGCGACCTGGTCATGCCGATGCTTATAGTCGGTTTGTTTTCTTTTGTTTTGTTTGTTTTCGGGGCTAGAGTGGCAATGTCTGCAAGTATCAGTGGGGAGGTTAGGTGCACGTATTATATGTCTCTGGAAGTTTCGGGTATCGATGACCTGGTCCTGGATCGCCAGCATGAATGCCTCCGTCTCTGGGAAGAGTTTACCGCGCCTCAGCCAGGCGTTCGACGCTTTTTTGTCGACATGTGACAGCTGCAGGTCGTGGTAGTGCCTTCCGTGTAGGGACTTCTGTTGCCATGAGGCCATCTTCTCTTTTATGTCAGTGATCCGTTCACTGCGTTGTGTGTTTCGGTCCGCGAGGTTAAGTGGTGTGAGGCGTTTGTCGTACTATTTCGTGGAGAAGTAAGTGTTCTGCGCGTTGATGGAAATATTGTCGAAGGGATTTGATTTATTTATTGTGCAAGTTGAAGACATCTATTATACCTCGTCCTCCCTGGGATCTTGAAAGAGTCATCCTTTGCACGCTGGATCTAGGGTGGTGCTTGCGGTGAGTCGTTAGAGTGGTATTTATAATACGTTGCAGATTGATAAGGTCGCCTTGAGTCCAGTTTATTATATCAAACGAGTATGTCAGTATGGGGATTGCGTAACTATTGATTGCTTTTGACATGTTGCGGGAGTCGAGTTGAGACCGGAATATACTATTGAGCCGATGTTTAAATTTCTTTTTGAGACCTTCTTTCGTTTCCTTTTGATGGATCTGTCGCGCTTGTTGAAAACCTAAGTACTTATATGAGGCGTGGGATTCTAAAGGTTTAATCGTGTCTCCTGTTACTAGGCTATAGCTGTTGGAGTTAATTATTCCATTTTTAACCGAGAAAGTTTTGTACTTGTCAATCCCAAACTCCATATGAATGTCGTTTGAGAAAGATTGGGTGACGTCTGCGAGGCGATGCAATGACTGTGTAGTGTCACTGTATAGTTTTATGTCATCCATGTACATCAGGTGTGTTAGAGTGGTGTGTTTGTGTGGTGTGATGATAGAGTAACCATAATTGGTTATGTTCAGCATTTGCAAAAGAGGGTTTAATGCGAGACGGAACCATACATGGCTAAGCGCATCCCCTTGGAAGATTCCTCGACGTATTGGAATTTCTGATGTTTCTATACAAGAAGTTCCTATGATTTTTAATGTAGTTGTCCAGTGCTACATTGATTTTTCAAGAAAATGTATAAGTTGTGGGTGAATTTTATAGTGTTGAAGTACATGTAGGAGCCAGCTGTGCGGTACGGAGTGGAATGCTTTTCGGTAGTCAATATACATTGTATTGATGTTCTTCCTTTTAGAAATAGCATGTTTCATTGCTACGGAGTCTATTATGAGTTGCTCTTTACACCCCTGACTACTTTCTACTTTCGACATCCTTTTGTTCCTCAGTAAGGATGTTGTTTGTGGCTATACGTTGATGTAAGAGTTCGGCTATACATGCTGTAAGTAGTTTATAAATAGTCTGGAGACATGTGATAGGTCTGAATTTGGCAGGATTTTTATGATCTGCGTCTTTCGGAATCATGTATGTGAGGCCTTTTGTAATGTATCGGGGCATTATGTCTGGCTTTTGTATAAAGTCATTGATATGGTTATTAAGTAGAGGGTGAATTGTTGAAAGTTTCTTATACCATTAGTTATGTATACGGTCACTTCCGGGTGCTTTCCAGCTATGGGTTTTTAATATATGCACAAATACTTCCAGACGTATTTGTTCAAATGCCATTGGTGTGATAGAATCAGTTACTTCGGAATCTGATTTCAGCCATTCTGCCTCAGTATTGTGGTAACCCGGTATAGACCAAATACCATACCAGAAGCTATGTAATTCATTGGCGGGTGGTAATGGTGCATCTTGCCTATTTCTATGTGTGTCGTGTTGCGTGTCTGAAGTCAGTCAGTCAGGCTCCTATAAAATTGTTTTTCATTATCGATAAACTGGCTATTTTGTAACTTCCTAAGTGTGCGTGTGTGTAATTAATAATATATATTGTTTTTTTTTTAAGTATGTTAAGGAATTGTTCATCGCTTAAATTGGGTTCTTCGTGCTGGGAATGTATTCGGTATTTATTTTTTATTGCTTCCACTGAAGTGGTGAGTCTATTGGTTGTATTGCCTTTGGTATATTCTGTTAGCCTTCCAATGTCTCTTCTGAAATCCAATATCTTTTTTTGCAACCTTTTCTGCCAGACAGGTTCTTTATTTCGACTTTGGGTAGGTGTTGTGTTTGTGTCTGATTTTAGTTCCGTTAATTGTAGCTACTGTGTGATGGATGAACGTCGGCTTCTTGTGAGTTTTCTGTTTCGGGTGTAAGGATAGTGTGTTATGTGATAAGTGATGAATTATTTTCCATATTGTCTCGTCGGGAATTCAGGTTGCTTGATATATTGTCACGTATCTTTTGAAGTCTTTGGTCATTAATCATTTTATTGTTCAATATTACTCTGAGCTGATCTGATATTCGTTGTTCGCTTATACCTGTTAACTCAGGGTGTTCTTCTATGACTGCATGATGGAGGGGTCTACGTTAAGCTGATTTATTTTCTCCAAGTTTGGTGATTTTATAGTAATTTCTCACAATAGATTCGTTTTGGTCAGCTGTCCATCGTCTTCTTTGTGTCAAGCCTTGCTGATTGCTAAAATGTGGTTGCGTGTGTGATTGCGTGATCGAGTCGGTTTGTATATGATTGGTATTACTGTGTGTTTGTTGTAAGTATACTGCAACTTCGTTCCTTATATGATCTAATATTTTTTGAGGAAGTAATTTATTTCTTAATATAGCTCTGCATTGATCCCCCAATCTTTGTCTTAATGCCTGAATCTGCGGATATTTATTAGAGAATTCTTTATGTAGATGATCGAGGTATATTTTGCTAGTATTTAATTTAGTGGGTATAAGGTACGATCGCTAGATGAATTTATTCATTTCTTCTGTCCATCTTTTGAGCGCACGATTTCTGTCTCTGGGCGGGTGCAGGTTCTGTGGCGACAGCCTCCTGCACAACGTCCTCAGACATGGATGATACAGAGTCTGATCTCGTTGAAGTCTGGTATGAACGTGGAGATGAAATAGATGACTCGAATGAATGAAAAGGTGAGGGTGTCAATGAGATTATATCGCTTAGCATGTCGGAGTCCATATGTGTCGCTTGGGTCGTTCGACGGGTTGCTTTCGTCGCTCGGGGATTCTTCGCACCCCTAGGCCCAGTCTCAGGCTGGCTTCCGTCATAACCAGTGCTGCTACTGGGTCCACCGAGCACTTGGGGCCGTTTACTTCTTGTTAATACCATAATTATTCTCCATTTGGGGTTGGGTGTGGGACCGTTAGTTGGGGAGGGTTAGCAAAGATGTTAGTGGCTAATAAAATGTACCTACTGTATCGGTAAATACAGTGTATGGTCAAGTTCGTAGTGACCGCTGTTAGGTTCATGCCTCCCCTTAAGCCCCCCACCACGTCAAGGTGGTCCCCGGGGGGGTTATTATTATTATATCCTGTAGCTTACGATATAATCCTAAGTATTTGACATTAGATAAGGGTGGAAAAGAGGGGTAAAAGTTTTTAATGTAACTTCTTTAAAAAATACCTTAAAAATACCTAAACAATTGGATTTACAGCAGTAAATCCAATTGTTTAGGTTTTTTATTTTATTTCTTTGTTTACCTGATTTGTTTGTGTACCTTATTTCATTTTTTTATAATTTTAAGTAATTGTTTAATGTAAGATAATTATCTAATTTTTTTATAGAAGGGGGCAAATGAGCATGCGGCTCACCTGATGGTAAGTGACTACCGCCGCCCATGAACAACCACAAGACAAGGGGAATTGCAGGTGCATTGCCGGCTTTTTAGAAAGGCTCCTTTCTTGAAGGTTCCTAAGTCGTATCGGACCGGAAAAGTCACCGGTGGTAAACAATTCCACAGAGAAGTTGTACGAGGAAGAAAACTCCTAGTAAAACGCACAGCGGTTGACCGCCAAACATCCAAATGGTGAGGATGGTATTGGGAATTTTGACGCGATGTGCGTTCGTGAAATTTGGCGGCTGGAACTAATCCGAACAATCCCTCGGAACACTCCCCATGGTAGATACGATAGAAAACGCAAAGGGATGCAACATCCCTACGCAGCGCCAGTGAATCGAGCCGATCAGAAAGAACTCGGTCGTCGACGATTCGAATCGCTCTGCGCTGGATGCGGTCAAGTGGAAGGAGCTGACACTGGGGTGCCCTGGCCAAGAGATGAGAATAGTATTCAGGATGCTAGCTGAGGCAGCAAGGGGAGTGCCATCAAAATGAGAAGATACGACAAAGGGGTTCCTGTTAACGGTTAACGCACAAACTTGTGTCTTCTGGGGATTGAATTGGACTAGATTTAGTCGTCCCCAATCCGAGACATTGTTAATAAGCAAAGACTCGATTTCTGATGCATGTTTGTCCCGGTACTCGGCGACGATTTCCCGAGAAATATTAACACGGCCGGTATATAAGGCATCACCAGTGCTGTCGTCTGCATAGCAATAAATGTTACTAGTTTCCAAACAGCGTTGGTGATAGCACGCAGTCTTGTTGAACACATGCGTTAATAGGCTTGTAATCAGAGCATGCACCGTCTACTACGACCTTGATGCTCCGATTAGCAAGAAAACTAGTGATCCAACCGCACAATTTCTCGGGAAGCCCATAGGAAGGGAGCTTCGAAAGAAGATTCGAGAAGGATTTATTTCATAATTTTAATTCAGTATGCATGTATGCATAAAATCATAGGTTTGTCACCGCCAAACACATATCATCAAGCTTAGCAAAATTTTAATATTTTTTTTAGTTACGTAAATAAATTGTTCTACAGTTTG
The DNA here is from genome assembly GCA_036936625.1 of Parnassius smintheus behrii. Classification (NCBI taxonomy): domain Eukaryota; kingdom Metazoa; phylum Arthropoda; class Insecta; order Lepidoptera; family Papilionidae; genus Parnassius; species Parnassius smintheus. The sequence goes on from JAUPFT010000011.1 coordinate 50,602,143, forward strand.
GTATATAACAGGTCTCTCGACAACCGACGCCGGTGTTAAGCTGATAAGTATTGGAGCACTACGAGAAAACTTTGGGAATATTTTGTGATCTTTCCAAGGCTTTTGAATGTGATCATGAGACATTAATCGGGAAACTACATCATTTGGTGTAAAAACATAGCACTTAAACCTATTACATATCTTCTTCTTCTTCCGTTGGCGCTACAACCCTTTGTGACCCACAATCTTCCTCCAGTTGTCACGCTGCCTGGCTACCTTCTTCCAGCTGGTAAACTTTCCCATCTTCCTGAGATCTTCTTCCACACAGTCACTCCAACGCTTTTTAGGCCTGCCTCTCGGTCTCTTTTTTTTGAGAAACCTATTACATATACATTTATATAATAAAAGACATATTGTTCCATAGGTACCTCCAACATTTTTGAAAAACCTATCCATCGACACTCCGCACGATGGAATAGACGGGAAAAAATCACCTTTATGGTTGGTAACCAAAATTGAGAAAATGTTTTTCTAGACTCAGGATCTCTTAGTAAAACCGCAAACGGATGGACGGACGGTCAATGCGAAACTGTAACGGTACCTTGTTGTTTAACTCCGTGGCGTAGTGGCTTAGCAATGAGTGGCTGCGCTGGGGGTCGCGGGTTCGAATCCCGCACGGAACAAGTATTTGTATTGCCTACAAATAACTGTTCCGGGTTTGGGTGTTTGTCCTGGTTTAAAAAAGAAAGAAAAAAAGGAATTATGAAAAGGTAAAAATAGTAAAATATATTACAAAGTACTATTACAATTAAATTGAAGCTTAAATTACGGGATAGAATAAGATTATAAATCATTAGATTAATTGGTATTCATACACTTACAGATCAGTTTTATTTTGCTCGGAAGGCTAACGGTTATAATAACAAAGAAAGATGATACGTAATATAACTACGGTAAGGCAATTAAGATCCTCACACAAAAACAAAGGTGAAATTATAGAAGTGATGAACGCGAACAAAGAGAGATTTACTTTAATTAGGATTTTTATTTTTTATTTTTAAATGAATACTTTCACTGCTTTGAGTATCTAATTAACTGCCTTTTGCCACAATCAGTATTTATCTTTATTTAAAGTAAAGAGTAACAAGTGTCTGTTTGTTATGTCAAAATTACAGTTTTTTACTAAATTCATATGAAAAGTATATACGATACGGTCTGCTCGTCCGTTTGTCTGTTTGTTTTAGCTGGACTGATTTTGACGGGACTGTCACAGGCAGGTATCTGATATTCTATGCGCTCATTTGAAAACATCTTACAATTATTCGCACCAACGATTTATGTTATTGGTTTATTTGATTTATGTTAAGTATTATCAGAACGCGGTAGAAGCATGTTGCAGCTATATGGCTATATGGTTATAGCACGAATGAGTCGACCGGGGAAGGACCACGCTCTCACAGAATTCCACCGTAAAATAGCAACTCAATTCTGCTGTGTTTCGTATGGTGAGTGTAGAGAACCGGAGAACCTTTTTACTGGAAATGAGGCATTCCATCTTCGTCATTGGGATTGGCAACGTATCTGCATTTTGATTTTTAATCGAGGATTGCTATTAGATAAAGTCTATGGGCCACAGGCACCACCTACCATCAGGTGGACTGTGTGCTCGTTTGTCAACCTTATTGTATAGAAATAATCATTATTAGTTCGTGGATCCAAAGTCTAATTAAACAGCGTATAATCATCACACTGCTGTGTAAAGACGTCTCGTTATTATGAGGATATGGGGGCAAGAAGAATCTACCACGTAGCGGTAGTGAGAGTCCACCAATCTTGAATGTTTTCCAACTATATTTATTTGGCAAATATGTATTTTTTTACTATGACGATATCTTTATTTATTTTCTTCTTTGTCAACATATAAGAGTAGAAGAGAACAAGGAAGATTAGAAGAAACTTAAAATAATTTTACACTATTCTCTACCTATATAAGAGTTTATGTAGAGCAACATAGCTGAATAGAATCAGAAGAGCATTGCCCTCTAACTCATTTTCAGCAGTACCAGAATAAATATTAAATCGGCAAAGTCATCTATAGTCATTATTTCTTTAAAAGAATAAGGACGGCACAGTCCACATGATGGTAACTGGATGCTGTGTGTGAAATTTTAAATCCAGATGTCCCCATTTGACCACTCGCTAACAAAAATTTTAAATACATGGGTTGCATGGTGATTTGCACATTCTGTAATACATAATAACGTATGAAATAATATGTTATGCATATTAAATTATATACGTTGAAATAATACTAGTTTTTACGGAATTTATCGCGTATATTTAACTTTTTAATACCCGACGTTTCGAGAGCTTTACAGCACCCACGGTCACGGGAAGGACTGAGATGTTTAACGTCCAGATGTCATAGTTAACCGCGGTTACCATAGATTAAAATTTAACTTTTGTTCCGATCTACACAGTATGAACTTATGGTCCCGCGTCAAAGAACATATAGCCGATGTGAAGAATCGACGCTCCGGGAAGTCTGCAGTCTGTGAAAATGTACAGGATCGCCCCCGTCACTACATCAGATTTGATAGACCACAAATCCTCGCTAAAGAACACCGATTCCTTCCAAGGATGATTCGCGAGGCTATTGAAATCAAAAAAACATCCTAATTTCAATAGAGAAGATGGCTGGGTGCTACCATCTGCTTGGGATCCTATAATAAATAAAATTAAATCCCAACCCAAGCATACAACTGCAAGACTTCATGATACCATAAGTTCATACTGTGTAGATCGGAACAAAAGTTAAATTTTAATCTATGGTAACCTCGGTTAACTATGACATCTGGACGTTAAACTCAGTCCTTCCCGTGACCATGGGTGCTGTAAAGCTCTCGAAACGTCGGGTATTAAAAAGTTAAATATACGCGATAAATTCCGTAAAAACTAGTATTATTTCAATGTGTAGTGTTCGCGTAAATATAAGAAATCATTAAATTATATACGTATTTATGCTTACACCGGGAACAATATTTTTTGAATTTAAAAAATGTTATCTTCATACTGCCTCACTCTTGGAATTTTTTCCAGTATCCTAAAGGTGTTTCTGGACATAGACAAAATATACAGGACCGGAATTATTCAAGTCAAGTTTTTATTGCAAGTCTGTTCATTTAAAGTATAGACAAAAACCCAAATACAATACAGCAACTTTTACGTTGTGGACTTGAGATGAAAAATAATTTTATCGATTTCTTGATATAGCTACTTACTCATATACTCATACGTGTTAAAGCCACGCTGCAGCTATATTATGGTTGTAGCATGAACGGGTGGACTCGACCGGGGCAGGACCACGCTCTCACAGAATACCGTGCGCGAGTGTGAAATAGCAGCTTGATACTGCTGTGTTTCGTATGGTGAGTGTAGAGATCCGGAGACCCTTTTTACTGGAAACGAGGCATTCCATCTTAATCCGCAGGTGTGTCAACGCATTTGCGTTTTGATTCTTAATCGAGAATGTCTATGAGTCACAGCATCCACTTACCATCAGGTCGACTGCGTTCTCTTTTGTCACTCTAATTCTATTTTTTTAAAAAAACTCGTACCGTTACCGTTACAAAGTCCGCTGCTGACCACAGGCCTCTCCGTACATTGCCTCATAAGAGGGATATTTGCCACAGTTGCGAGTTGCCAACCGCAATTTTTTTTTCAATCGTTATAACTAAAACGTTGCTGATTTGTTTCCCTCTGCCGCCTCTTGCCTACGCGATAGTATGGGATAGTGGATATTCTTACCGCCGCTACACGGTAACACGGTTTCCTGATAAAAAATCTAATAAACTAGTGAACTGAATAATCTTCTACAAATTAATGTTCTCGGTTATCGTTTTTGAAATGCCCCAGTAAGCCTAACTTTTTTAATGTAGCTTAGCAGAGAGTTCTCTACACTCACCATACGCAGCTGCTATTTTACGCTGGTATTCTTTTTCATTTGGAAACAACAACTGTTTTAAAATGCTATGTGTATATATACACACAGTATTGGATAATTGCTAGACAAGCACTACCTGCAATAATCTTCTACAAATTAATGTTCTTGGTTATCGTTTTTGAAGTACCCAACAATCCTAACTTTTTCAATATAGCATAGCGAAGAGTAGGTACATAATCATTACAGTAGCATCGTTTTGGTTTTTATAGAGTGAAAAGCGATGGTACAAAGTTAGAAATAATGTCCCTTCCTTTGGTTTCTTACTTCAGAAATAATTGCTGGACGTGTTTCTTGGATTTTATGAATAAATTCCGCAATCGCAATCACACTTGGCGGTCGGGTACGCGGCACTAGTATCAGACGTTGTCAAAATATTAGGCTACTATTTTCTCATACAATACAACATGCTACAAAAAACTCTGTGATTTCCATTAAGTGTGTTATCAGTATTAGTATACAAACAACTTTTAAAAAATTAAATTTAAATAAATTCTTACGTGAAAGTTGTATGTGATTTTATTAGCTCTAACTGATACGCTCATCGGTAAAGCTGGGTCTTTTTGTTTCGAATCTAGGACATTCCAGGAAGATATGCAAAACCGTCTCCTTGACCCCTGGCTCACATAGGCACGATGAATTCTCTTTGCACCGAAAACGGTAAAGGTACTCTGAGATTTTTTTATAGACAAGCGAGCACACAGTCCACTCGATGGTAGGTGGATGCTCTGGCCCATAGAAATCTACATCTTCAAGACGCAGATGCGTTGCCTTCCCTGAGGACTGAAATGGAATGCCTCGTTTCCAGTAAAAAGGGTCTCCGGTTCTCTACACTCACCATACGAAACACATTAACATTGAGCTGCTATTTCACGCTGGTATTCTGGGAGAGCATGGTCCTTCCCCGGTCGAGCCGACCCATTCGTGCTACAACCATATTATAGCCGCAGCAATGCTCTATCACGTATAAATTCACCATCATGGAATCCACCATGTCCGGTCATAGCCTGGATTATTGTCGAAGACAAGATTGTCTTTTTGACCAAATGGTATCCATCAACAATATCTGGCAGGAAGATTTACTCTTAAACTTAAATACTCTTACTTCTCAGACAATGTAGAAGTAATAAAACATAAAAAAATACAAAAACTTTTGGAATACAATTCAATTTTTTCATGGTTGAGTTTTCTAAAGTTATTTCTACATTTGAATACTGATTCTGAGAACGCACTTAACGGGAACCACGGGATTTTTATTACATGTTGTACATTCTTTAATAGCATTTAACATGGTAATAACATTATATGCATCATATTTGTACATGACATTGAAAAAAAAGATGGTACTCGCGTATTTTACACATCGGATTTTACCTGTAATTATTGATCTATATTTCGATTTATCACGCGAGTCGCAGTGAGGCCGGTGAAGTTACGGATTCGAGCTAATGATTTCAGGCGTCATTTGCAGCGGTTGCTCAATGAGAGGATGTGTCCGACATGCTGAATGTCGATAATCATCGGCACTCGGCAGTGATCAAGCGGCACCCGCACCGCGCGCGCGTGCATATCCTACCATGCGGATGTGGAAACCGTAACGCAAGCGCGATCTATGAAGATGTCACCGTGCAAGAGTTTCAGGTATGCGAGGGAATTAGTGCGTAAAGCGGCAATATATAATTTCTATTCGTTTGTGCACTTCTAAATATTGTTTTTTTTTAATTTGCATTAGCGCGGTTTTTAACAGTAAGTGCAAAATATTTTTTTTTGTAAACAAATTTAAAGATCCAAATACATAAAATTTAAAATTGTTACGATTTGACATTACCATATCGAATTAGATAATTCGTATAAACGAATTTTTATTAGGTTTTAAATTAGTGCGAATATTTTATTGCCTGATTTAAATATTATGTGGTGTCTAACAAAACGCACGTAGGGAAAGTCGGTTAAGCACATCGATTTTAAGTAATTTTAATGCATGCGTCGTTTGCAAAATTCTTCAAACAAGCAATACGAAAATGCAAGAAATTTACGCATGGGCGATATATTCGGTGCAAAAAAAATATTAGCATAGTGTTACATCGGTGTGGGCAATCACGGGAAACCTGTTGCAAAAGTGAACGAGGACGGTAGAAGGGCACAGTCAAGCAGTAGTCCCAGTGATCGTGTTTTCATTGACTACCGTCAAGTTGGTCTCAAGTTCAAGTACACAAAATTTGAATATTGATGACAGTAAAGTGAGAAAACACAGTCTAAAATTGGCTACGAATCTTATGTGGACGGTGAAATTTATGTATGTAAACTGCCCCATACGTGAGAAAATCCTAGTGTAGAGGTAACGTTTGTTTAAAAAAATGAAGAATAAAGATATTTTTTTATTAAACTGAATTTACGGCCGGAACGGAATAAACGGCCAGTTCACTGTTGTTGGATGGCTACATCAGACCATGGACATGTGCAACCAACTTCAAACAATGAAGGCTACAGAAGCGTTGTCACCTCTGAGGACTAAGATGGAATGTCTCACAGCCTGTAATTTACAAGGACCACACTCTCAGAATACCAGCGTAAAATAGTAGCTTAATGCTGCTGTGTTTCGTATGGTAAGTGTAGAGATCCGGAGACCCTTTTTACTAGAAATGAGGCATTCCGTCTTAGTCCTCACGGGTGACAACGCATCTGCATTTTGATTCGTAATCGAGGATACATGTAGATGTCTATGGGCCACTGCAACCACTTACCATCAGGTGGACTGTGTGCTCGTTTGCCACCCTATCCTATAAAAAAAATTATACCCTTATTACGTAATATATAATATACATTATGCTCTTTATACCCTTCAGACCGGAACATAACCGTGCAGGGACTGCTACTTGGTAGTAGAAATATGTAACAGTGGGGTACCCACCCAGACACTCTCCTAGGTGGTAAATGTCTTACGACCTAGTATGGTAACTTCAGCTAAGAACTTTTACGTGTGATAAGAAAGAAAAATAAACATTAGAAAGAAGATCCCGTAAGAAATGAGGATAGTCCAGCAGCAGTAGGTAGTTGAGGCCTCATCGCTACGCAACTAGTGCAATTAATTAGTACACGTAGTAGTGACATAGCCATAGCCGCGATCGGAATTGGTCACACTAATTGCAGTGATACCTTGACTTGATGACTTGCAAGACATGGATAGCGAAACTTGCATAAAAACATGCCTAAGTGGGACTTCGATAATACCTCTACAATTAGGATTTTATCTGAAGGGATTTTAGCTTTTGCATATTCTCAAAAAAATTAGATTAACATATTTAAGATTTTTTGACACAGGAAAAATACCATTTCGTAAACAAGTGAACGCCGACTTTAAAGATTTATAATAATTAACAATGTATTTAGGTATATATAAGCGAAATACAACTGACTTACTGACTCATCACCAGATTTCTAAAACTATTCACACGATTGACATGAAATTGAGTATAGTTACTCATTTTGCAATGTGAGCGCCTGCTCACTGAGGACGGATTTTATGATAGACCCGTCAAAAAAATTATTTATATTTTACATCTAGGTTCCGTTATAAAATATTATCGTGCGCCCAGCGAAGCGAGCGGGTATCTCACAGATTACCGCCTAAGGAGGTAATCTGTGGGGTCTCTGCTAGTATATATCCAGACCGAATTTCGGTCACGGCGGTCTGCCTCAACGTAGAATGGCCATCGACGCAGGACAGGGTTATAGTGCCCAAAGTATACGGGTAAGCACAGGTGCACCCTCTATTCTCTCACTCTCCAATAATCCGATGGGATGCTAAACCGACACACGACCAATGACTTTAAGTGCTTTCCGAGGTACTAGGGCAAAACACCGTCAACTTCCTGACTTCGGGCAGCTACTGAGAATTTCTTGGTGAAAAAACTCAATAATTGAATTTTTTTGGTCCAACCCGGAATTCGAACCCAGGCCCTCATGATCAGTATTACAGTCGTAGTTGCACTACTACAACCACTAAGAAGAGTTAAAGCGCCGCCTGAAGTCGTCCCGAAGGATGTAAAATTATTTAATACTTTTTAGTTTTGTAGTTATTCGGATTTTTTATTAAAAATATTTTTGTACCTACCATTTAGAGGAGTAAGAAATAACAAAATGTTAATTTCGTCTTAACAGTAACATGAAAACTTCATCCCTATTGGAAAAAAATTACAAGGAATAAGTAACAGTAGCCTAATGCCAATGAACTTAGTTGTCCTAAGTTTGAATCCGCGATTCAACAACTGACGTGAACCACTCCTAACATAAACAGATATACACATAGCTTACATGTAATGGTTAACGGGAGTATTGGTAAACTCAAAAGCGTTTTTAGTATTTTTAAGAGATTTTACTACTAGTAACTAGTAATAGAGCCGTGGTAGCTCAGGGGCTAAGCGCTCGCTGTAAATTTCACAGTACGCGAGCAACCCTGGTTCGAACCCCGCCCGCACCAACGAAATTGTTAGTTGAAATTTTAAATGCCGATTTACCACGTGCTCAGTGGTGAAGGAAAACATTGTGAGGAAACCTACGTGTCTGAGAAATAAGAAAAAATATTCCAAAGACATGTCAAGTTTGCCAACACGCGTAGGGGTAGGGCGGCGGACACTTCCTTGCCCTAAAACCCTCTCAGAAATTAGAGAAGGCCTGTGCCCAGCAGTGGGACGTATGTAAACTGTAACAGTTTAAAGAAATAAGTAAGAAAACAACTTAGTACCTCTATTGGAGGAGATATTTATTTTATACTAATTAATTATTTATTATTATTCATAATGTGACCGTTCGTTGAGTTCTAAATGAGATTGGTGTATCAGTTTTCACTATTATATAATGATTCATTTGTCCTTCGTCACAAAAAAACTCGTAACAAATGTCGAGTGGTGCTGAGTAAAAAAAAACGCATTGACAATTATTTCAATGTTGTTGTTTTTTAAGTAAAAATCAAACATTGATAAAATTAAACGAAAATATATTTATTTTTGTTACCACAAAACCATAATGCATTAACAATGAGTTCATTAATAGCGATTTTAACAAAAATGGCTGTGTGTTTATATGTTGTATGTCAACCGATCTCCATCAAAGAAACAGCATTTGTGTCTTCGTCAAAAAACTGTTTCACGAAAGCCTTTGCGGAAATATTCGAATTAATATAATTTAATCCGTTTGTAATTTAAAAATAACAGCTTTTTACTGAATGCATACGAAAGTATATATACGATACTTATAACAAAAAAATTAAATGTTTGTGTATCTGTCTGAGTATTTGTCTGTCTATTTGTGCTCAAGTTCATAAGGCGCCCGAGCGATCAAAATAACTCGAGGTTTATATCATTGATTTATATAACCTTAGATCAGTAATAACCGCGTCAAAGCGTTGCCACTGCACATACGGCCACAGCCATATGCCTAGCTAACGTGAGTTCATTGTTCAATGTGACGCCGACGGAGTTAAGCCGCGACAAAAATGGGTAAATGTGTAGTGAAAGTCAATTTTGGAAATTGTAATAAAAACTACGTTTTAACTTTCATACAAAATAATTAATTATCTATTAAATATATTTTATTACCTATTTTATATTAATAATTTTATATTAATATACATTTTAGATTAATTATATTTTATTAGATACCTATTTTATATTGTTTGATTTATGAGAACCATAAAAATACGTTTTATTTCATCATTATGTTTACTTCTATTTATCTGATAAGCTTTGTATCCCTTTTTTTCTAAGGGGACGTAATAAAGATTTTAAAATAAAATATACTTTTTTAATATAAAAACAATTAACTTCAGCTTAAAAAAACTCATTTTTATTGCGTATTTTAGGTAAAATTTCATATAGTAAGCCACACCAACCCGCCATTGCATGTTTTTGTGTCTATCTTTATCTAATCTTACGACGACGATATTGTTTTCGCAACTTGTGTAAGTGAGATAGATATATATGTTTACTTAAAATTGTTATTAATTTCAAAGCTACGTCGTCGCGTTTGGATAGTGGTTACACTTTTTTCGACGCGCGGTAATGTGGTTTGCTCCTCTAGTGTTGTATAACACAATGGTTTATATCGACATCAAAGCACTTGTTTCGTCGTTTTCTCTAATAGTTCACATGCGCGGACACTTAATTCACAACAACACAACACAAATTTATAATATATATAAACATATATATGTATATATATACATATACATATATATATATATATATATATATATATATATATATATATATATATATATATATATATATATATATATATGTATAAATGTATATAGTAAGTAGAGATGGGCTGAATATGGATTTCACCAAACACGAATATTCGGCCTAAAGTTCATTAAAACTTTTACTGAACCGAATATTCGGGTTCGGTTCGGTACGTAACCAATTTATGTCGAAAATTGTTACCGTAAAGCGCGCGGGATTAGCGCCAGATCCAGCCCCTCGCAACCCCCGCTACACCTGACATGTTATTGCAGTATCTAGTACTGAGCAAATTGCCGGCACATGCTTATGTTTTGACTATTCTTGTGAAAATAAAAGTATTTCACTGTGTTATTCTTAGTGAAAATTGATAAATATGTGATAAAAATGAGTGGCAGAAGATCTACTACTTGGACTTATTTTAGGGAAACTGACGACCAAAGTAAAGTTAAATGTGCTAATGTAATGTAATGTTTCTTTGTCTGATCCCAAAAATATTTTATCAAGCTTTCTATTTGCTATGAATGGAAATAAATTCACAGTGCCTCAAAAACGTAACGCTATGCAAGTAGATTTAATCCATAAATAAAATTCACTTTAAACACTAAAATTGAAAATGAAAGACATGGCAATACTCAATTTGTATATTTCAAATTTTTAATACAGTGAACACTTTGAAAACCACTTTATCGAATGTTCGGTGATTTGGCCGAATATTCGACCGAATACAAATATTCGGTAAAGCTGCCGAATATGCCGAATATCGAATATGAAACGAATATTCGGCCGATCTCTAGTTTAAACCCATGAACTTTATAATCGTAGTTAATTCCACGTGGATGAAGTGCGGGAAACAGCTATTGTCAAATAAAAATTCCGCGAATGCTGTGGCGACGCGGTTAAGTTACTTCCTTAGTAGGACTATTCTCATACCATGCTTTGTAATAAGATAGTGTAAAAAAGTTCCAGCCTATATATTTTATGTTATTTACTGGGCAAAGGCTTCCTCTCATTTCTGGGCAGTTGTAAGGCAAGGAAGATTCTACCCAAATGCTCGCTGACGGCCTTTAAATGTCATCGAAATATTTTTTTCTAATTTCTCAGAATTGCAGGTGTTTTCCTTCATCGCGTAACGTGGTAAATCAGCACTCAAAATTGCCAAAATTACTTTAATTGGATCGAACCCGGGTTGTTCGCGTGGTTTTATTTTCTGTTTAACAAACGTTACCTCCACACTAGAATTTTCTACTGTATCGTGGGGACAGTCTACATACATAAATTTCACAAGAACAAACATCCAGACCCGGAATAATTGTTTGTAGGCCATACAAACAATTATTCCGTGCGAGGTTCGAATCCGCGGCCCTCAGCGCTGAACTCATGGCTAAGTCACTGCGCCACAGGGTCGTACTGTGAAATTTACATCGAGCGCCTGGCCCTGGAGCTACCACGGCTAAATAAATAGTGTATATGTATGAGGTGTCTTCTTTTAAGCTGCGAGCCGTGGAACAGGTGCATAGTTCTGACGCTGACAGGCACGCAGAGCCGATACCATCTCATTGGTAATACTCCTAAGAGTCCGTATTGGGTACTGTATATTCGTGATACCGTGAGCTGGTGTGTCAGAGATCCCATCATCATATTTTGATGGGAAATTCCAGAAGCCATAATTTCTAAAAGATGATCCATCATGAAAAAATGAGCAGTGCTAAAAGTGTGAAATGCTTCTGCCATCGTCAATCAGCCTGGCAAGCGTGGCGATTAAAGACAAACAAAAATATAAAAGAAAACCAATATCCACTCTTGCAAGACGAAGTTGTGTCCTGCAGTGGGTTTTAACAATGATGAAGTAGATACATTTTTGTTTAGATAAACGATAGTTTTGATTGCCATACAGCTGGATGAACCGATAACCGATGGGAACTGGTTCTCGCGTGGCAGCCTCGTATCGGTAAGCGAAGCGTAGGGCAACAACTAGATGGAGTGACCTGGTAAGAAATGCAGGAAGTCAGGTCAAGATGGCTCAGGACCGTGCTACGTGGCATTCCTTAAGGCAGGCCTATGTTCAGCAGTGGATTTGTGATGGACTGTAATGATGATGATAACGATGAAACCGTGGTTTGTCCGTCGCCATAAACTCGTACATCGATCATACGTCTTCTTCATCAGACAGATAGACTTTACGTCTATTGCTAACCATGAGCCCTTTTTTATAAAATTAAGGTGACAAACGAGCATATAGTCCACGTAATGGTAAGTAAATGCTGTGGCCCATAGACATCTACATTTATCCTCGATTAAGAATCAAAATGCAGATATGTTGCCACCCCAGAATAACACCCAATTGCCACCATACAAGAAAAACAGCAGCATGAAGCTGCTATTATAGATGGTAAAAAAAATCCAATTCAGATATTTTTTATTTACAAACGTTGTTTGCGTTGCGCTACAAATATTGCCGAAAAAATTATGTAAATTGGCCTACGGGTTACGGAGGAGATAGATTTCAAAGAACCGTTTCCTCCTTCCAAGAGATAGGTATTTTTCCGAACCAGTGGTAAATGAAGCATAAGAGTGACTTCCAATAAGAATTATTTATAATCTATATTGATTCAAATTGTTCTATTTTATACCATAAAATATTGTATATAATATAATATTGAATATTCTATTATATATATATATATATATGTATATATATATATATATATATATATATATATATATATATATATATATATATATATATATATATATATTCCTCAGACATGCAGGTTTCCTCACGATGTTTTCCTTCACCACCGAGCACGTGGTAAATCAGCACGTGCATGTCTGAGAAATAAAAAAAAATATTTCGAAGACATGTGAAGTTCGTCAACACGCATTTGGGCAGTGCAGCGGACACTTCCTTGCCCTAAAAACCCTCTCAGAAATGAGGGGAGGCCTGAGCCCAGCAGTGGGACGTATATAGGCTGTAACTTTATATATATATATATATATATATATATATATATATAAATATATATATATATATATATATATATATATATATATATATATATATATATATATATATATATATATATTTAAGCCGTGTAGTGGCGGTTGAGAATATCCACTACCCCATATCTTCCCGTGGGTGTCGTAAGAGGCGACAGAGGGAGACAGGCAGGAGGCAGCAGCATCTTCCTGATAACAACTGTGACGTAATAAAAAACTGCGGTTGCCAACCCGCTCGCCAAGCGTGGCAACTATGGCAAATACCCCCCAATGAATAAATACACAAACAGACGGCCCCCAGTCCCCGGCGGCCCCGCTATTCCTGGCTACGGTGGCGACCATGGTAACGGCGGGGCAGGGGGTGCTAAGAATCTCCGGTGGAGGTTCGGTTGCCACCTACGACGACTCGACCTGGCAACATATAACGCACGCACCCTGAGGACTGACGAGAAGATACTGGAGCTGGAAGAAGAGGTAGACAAGTTGCGCTGGCATATTATTGGATTATCCGAGGTCAGAAGAGAGGGGGAGGACACGGCAATCCTCGAGTCCGGCAACTTGTTCTATCACCGGGAGGGCGACCATCTGTCCCAAGGAGGTGTCGGATTTATCGTCCACAAGTCTCTCGTCAACAACGTTGTAAAGATTGGGAGTGTGTCGACGAGGGTCGCGTACCTGATACTCAGAATCACCAAACGGTATTCGCTGAAGGTCATTCAGGTTTACGCACCAACCTTGGCACATCCCGATGGGGAGGTGGAGGAAATGTATGAGGATATTTCCAGAGCCATACATTCCTCCAAAACCCACTACACGGTGTTGATGGGAGACTTCAACGCAAAACTAGGCACAAGAGAAAGCGGTGAGCTGAAGGTAGGGAAATTTGGAGTAGGGCAACGGAACCGAAGGGGCCAGCAGCTGGCCGACTTTATGGAGAAAGAGGGACTCTTTATGATGAACTCTTTCTTCCAGAAGCGGCCCCACAGGAAGTGGACCTGGTCGAGCCCCGACGGTTCGACAAAAAATGAGATTGACTTTATTATGACGACCAGACGCCAACTGTTCAGTGATGTCTCAGTGATCGCAAGGGTGAAAACTGGCAGCGATCACCGAATGGTTAGAGGCACACTGAACCTAAACGTTAAGTTGGAGAGGTCTCGTCTAATGAAGTCAACGCTCCGTCCCCCTCGTGCTCTAATCCAGAATCCCGAAACCTTTCAGCTCGAGTTACGTAACCGCTTCCAGTGCCTAGAAGATTGCAATGCAGTGGACGATATGAACGACAAGCTCGTGGAAACTGTCCATGCGGTCGGAGCTAAGTTCTGCAAGACTCGCCGCAGAAGAACACAAAAACTCTCCGATCACACTCTTAATCTCATGGCTGTTAGACGGGAGATGAGGCTGCAATCGTCAACAGATTTGACAGCATACAGGCAACTGAACAGACAGATCTCCAAATGCATGCGGCGAGACTTACGCAACTTTAATACTTCTCGTATTAAAGAAGCGATCGAGCGGAACCAGGGCTCCAAAGTCTTTGCCAGAGATCTGTCTGCCAGAAAGAGCCAACTGTCAAAGCTGAAGACTGAGTGTGGCAACATCGTTTCCGGGACACCTGAGATTCTGAGTGAGATTGAGAGGTTCTATGGGCAGCTGTACACATCATCGTTGGAGCCACACGCAAGTGTGAGTAACGATCCAAGAGCAAGTCTTATCCGACACTATTCCGATGATATCCCGGACGTCAGTCTGAGCGAGATTAGAATGGCTCTCCACCACCTTAAAAACGGCAGGGCCCCGGGCGAGGATGGAATTACAGCGGAGCTTCTGAAAGCGGGTGGAACACCGGTACTTGAAGTCCTTCAGAAGCTCTTCAATTCCGTCCTCCATGGTGGCACTACTCCGGAGGCGTGGAGCAGAAGCGCGGTGGTTTTGTTCTTTAAGAAAGGCGACAACGCTTTCTTGAAGAACTACAGACCGATTTCCCTTCTGAGCCGCGTCTACATGCTATTTTCGAGAGTCATTACGAATCGTCTCGCACGCAGACTCGACGACTTCCAGCCTCCCGAACAAGCCGGTTTCCGAAAAGGCTTCAGTACCATAGACCACATACATACCCTGCGGCAGATTGTACAGAAGACCGAAGAGTACAATCTGCCACTTTGCCTGGCATATGTGGACTATGAGAAAGCCTTTGATTCCGTCGAAATTTGGGCGGTGCTACAGTCCCTTCAGCGGTGCCAAGTTGACTGTCGGTACATCGAGGTGCTGAAGTGTTTGTACAGTAGGGCTACGATGGCTATCCGAGTACAGAACCAGAGTTCGAAACCTATCCAACTGCAGAGAGGTGTAAGACAGGGTGATGTTATATCCCCGAAACTCTTCACCGCTGCGTTGGAAGACGTTTTCAAGCTACTGGACTGGAAAGGATACGGTATTAACATCAATGGCGAGTACATCACTCACCTTCGATTTGCCGACGATATAGTCCTTATGGCAGAATCGCTGGAGGACTTAAGCATTATGCTCAATGACCTCAATAGTGCCTCCCAACGGATAGGTCTTAAGATGAACATGGACAAAACAAAGATCATGTTTAATGTCCATGTCACACCTATGCCGGTAGTTGTTGGGAGCACTATGCTCGAAGTTGTCGACGAGTACGTTTACCTGGGACAAATAGTCCGACTAGGTAAGTCCAACTTCGACCGAGAGGTCAATCGACGGATTCAACTCGGCTGGGCAGCGTTCGGGAAATTACGACATATCTTTTCGTCAGGTATACCTCAATCTCTAAAAACTAGATTGTACAACCAGTGCGTGTTGTCAGTGATGACTTACGGATCTGAGACGTGGTCCTTCACTGCTGGCCGTATGAGGACGCTTAAGGTCGCTCAGCGAGCTATGGAGAGGGCTATGCTCGGAGTTTCTCTGCGTGATAGACTCAGAAATGAGGATATCCGCAGTAAAACCAGAGTGACCGACATAGCCCAACGGATTAGTAAGCTGAAGTGGCAATGGGCCGGCCATATAGCTCGAAGAACCGATAACCGATGGGGAAGAAAGGTTCTCGAGTGGCAGCCTCGTACCGGTAGGCGTAGTGTAGGGCGACCCCCCACTAGATGGAGTGACGACCTGGTAAGACATGCAGGAAGTCGATGGATGCAGGTGGCTCAAGACCGTGCTTTGTGGCATTACTTGGGGGAGGCCTATGTTCAGCAGTGGACTTGTAAAGGGCTGTAATGATGATATATACATACATATATATATATATATATATATATATATATATATATATATATATATATATATATATATATAGGGGAATTGCAGGTGCGTTGCCGGACTTTTAGAAGGGAGTGAGTTCTTTTCTTGAAGGTACCTAAGTCGTATCGGTCCGGAAAAGTTGCTTACTACCGTAAACAATTCCACAGAGAAGTTGTACGAGGAAGAAAACTCCTAGTAAAACGCACAGTGGTGGACTGCCAAGCATCCAGATGGTGAGGATGGTATCGGGAATTGTTACGCGATGTGTGTTTGTGAAACTTGGCGGATGGAACTAATCCGAACAATTTCTCAGAACACTCCCCATGGTAGATGCGATACAAAACGCAAAGGGATGCAACATTAGTGAATCGAGCCGATCAGAAAGAACTCGGTCGTCAACGATTCGAATCGCTCTGCGCTGGATGCGGTCAAGTGGAAGGAGCTGGCACTGGTGTGCTCCGGCTGCTGAGAACAGTATTCCGAGTGAGGCCGAACTTGAGCTTTGTAAATTTGCAAGCTATGTGCCGGCATGAAATACTGTCTCGCTTTGCTGAGCACGCCAAGCTTTTCAGAGGCCAGTTTGGCCTTCCCCTCCAAGTCACCACGAAAATGCACACTATTCGATATATCGACGGCGAGGATTCCGATGCTAGCTGAGGCAGCAAGGGGAGTGCTTCAAACTGAGAAGATACGACAAAGGGGTTCTTTTTAGCGATTAACGCGCAAACTTGTGTCTTCTGTGGATTGAATTGGACTATATTTAGTTGCCCCGAATCCGAGACTTTGTTAAGGAAAGACTCCACTTCGACACAAGTTTGCCCCGGTACTCGGCGACGATTTCCCGAGAAATATTGGCACGGCCGGTGTATAAGGTACATCAGTGCTGTCGCCTGCATAGCAATGGATGTTACCAGTTTGCATCATATCATTGATATGCAAAAGGAACAGCGTTGGTGATAGCACGCAGCCTTGTAGAACACCAGCGTTAATAGGCTTATAATCAGAGCATGCACCATCTACTACGACCTTGATGCTCCGATTAGCAAGAAGACTAGTGATCCAATAGCGCAATTTCTCGGGAAGTCCATAAGAAGGGAGCTTCGAAAGAAGCGCTTTGTGTCAGACCCGATCAAAGCCTTAGCTATGTCCAAACTAATGGCCAGTGCCAAACTCCCCCTTGGACCCTACTGCCTCCACCCATCTATGAGTAAGATAGACCAGAAGATCACTAGCTGATCGACCACGACGGATGCCGTATTGGCTGTCACTGATCACCTGGTGGTCCTCAAGGTACCTCATGAGCTGGCAGTTTACAATAGACTCCATTATTTTGAAGAACAAAGAGGTGATGGCGATAGGCCTGTAGTTGGACGGGTCTAAGCAGTCGTCTTTTTTAGGGATCGGGTTATCGATTTACAATAGACTCCATTATTTTGGAGAACAAGGAGGTGATGGCGATAGGCCTGTAGTTGGACGGGTCTGAGCGGTCGCTTTTTTTAGGGATCGGGTCATCGAATACTATAATACACAATAGAATGGCTGTCAAGCTTATTTTGTAGGAGGATTAGCGTTGCCGGGAGCACATATACAAGCAGTTACGTCGTATTGTCAGTTATCACTACTACACACACATTTTAGACTTTTGATTAATGTTTTTGGCGTCAAAAACATTAATAAAAGTTATTTTTCTTGTTTTTTAGTTTAGATTTACTGGTTGTAGAATATGTCTCATTTACTTAAATTCCATTTCCCGCTGTTCTTTCGACACGTAATTATTTCACAATTTGCCATTTTTTAAATAATTTGCATGCAGTGACGCTTGACACCAAAATTAGAAACGGTTGATTGTGTTGACATTTATAAGTGTGATTTAACATGCTAGTTGTTAGTGACATGTTAGTGGCCACACGGGTTTTGCCCACTCCCCCGTTCTATTATGTATGTATTATAGTATTCTATGGATCGGGTGGACGAAAGCTGTCTTTAATAATTCAGGACTACGCCTTGGAAGTAGGAGTACCGAAAAAGATGTTAAAACCGATGCCGACTCCGAAGCACACGTCTTTAGCACAATGCGAGCGACTCCATCAGACCCACTCGACTTGCTGACTTCCAGGGAGAAGAGTTCTTTGCGAACCAAGCGCTGTGTGAAGCACACATCCGGCATGGAGCACTCACACCGCGGGATTGTCGGCGGTCTGTTGCCCCCGTCAACGAGGGTCGTGTTGGGCGCAAAGAGAGACCCTAACAGATCGGCTTTCTCCTTTGCATGGGCCAGTGAGTCATCCTCTCTGTGCAGAGATGGAAGAGATGACTGAGAGAAGTTCGCTTGGACAGCCTTGGCGAGAGACCAGAATGCACGGGTTCCCGAAGGAAGGCGAACTAGCTTCTAATTATATTTTTTAGCATTTAGCATTAAGCTGGAATTCTGTGTGAGCGTGGTCCTTCCACGGTCGAGCCGATCCATTAGTACCACGTATCACGTACACATTGTGAAGACCATCGGCTTTGATACGAAAGACATACGCATAATCCAAAATCTGTATTGGCAACAGAACGCAAAAAAAGGGTGAAGGAAGGTTTTACCGACTCAATCGCTGTCCAAAGAGGAGTTCGTCAGGGATGCATTTTGTCGCCTCTGCTATTTAATCTGTACTCGGAGAATATTATAAACGAAGCGCTAGAAGATGTTGAGGAAGGAGTCCTTGTCAATGGCCAACTGATTAACAACTTGAGATACGCTGACGACACTGTTCTTATTGCATCTTCAGAACAAGGTCTTCAAAAAATACTAGACCGCATAATCGAGTGCAGCACAAAATCAGGACTAAATATAAACGTGTCTAAGACCAAAATCATGGTAGTTTCGAGAGCGCCAAAGCAGTGTAGTGTATGTATAGGACAAGATAGTATCGAACAAGTTCAGAAGTACCTGTATCTTGGATCTTGGGTAACTGATTCTTGGGAGAGTGACATGGAAATACGAGTTCGAATTGAAACTGCAAGAGCCTCTTTCATGAGGATGAGCAAAGTCCTTACTACAAGGAGACTATCAATCAAACTACGTACAAGACTCATGCAATGCTATATTTGGCCTGTCATACTATACGGATGCGAATCTTGGACTATGAAAGAAGATCTCCGTAGTAAACTAGAAGCATTTGAAATGTGGATATATCGCCGTATGCTCCGAATAAGTTGGACAGACAAAGTTACCAACATTGAGGTCCTCAAACAGATGAAAAGGAATAAACCCCTACTTGTCAAAACCATCAAACAGAGAAAAGTTGCGTACCTAGGACACGTGCTAAGGCATGAACGTTACCAACTGCTGCAGACTATTGTGATGGGCAAAGTAGCGGGTAAAAGAGGTGTTGGTAGAAGGAAAATGTCGTGGCTATGTAACATCCGGAAATGGACTGGGATAAAGAAAGTTGAAGATGTGTTCAGGCTAGCCATGAACAAAGAAGAATTTAGAAGGATGACTGCCGACCTTCAGTAATGGAGAGGCACTTAAAGAAGAAAATCACGTACAAAGATCCCATATATTATGTATTTTTTATTTTTGTGTCTGAAACGATCAAATTGCAGAATGTGTTCATGAACAGCGTGTCTTTGTGGATGATATTTTAACAACGTTTCTTTTACAGCGCATGGAAAATTGTTAGTTGTAATTATATCTGTTTCTTTTAGTTTGCTTTAATAAAAACTTCCTCAATTAATTGTATGATTGCTTATAATAAATATATTATATATACAATTCAATAAGAAATTGAACGGAAATGATACACATGGTTAGTTCAAAGGGCAATCACGTTAACTAGGTATATTATGTAAACAAAGTGGTACAATGTGACTAGCAGGACGCACGTTACCGTCAGGTGTAGATGTTTGATAATATCTATTATCGTACCGCCGACAAGACGTTTATATTGTTGGAAACGTTATTTTCATTCATATGATATTATATAATAATTCATTTAAAAAACATCACCCATTTCCTATTAATAATATTGTAGGGCAACTGATTTAACAGCTTATATGTTGTATTTATATATAGGACCTTTTCTGTCTAGACGTTCCACCCTCTACCTCTATCTGACCCCAAATAGGCGCAAATAGGTATAGAACGCTATTATGATTGCGGGCTGCGAGGCATTCCATCTTAGTGACAAATCATCTGTAGCCTTCTTTCTATGAAGTTTTTTATAGTGTGACAAAGGAGCACATAGTCCCCCAGATCGTAAGTGGATGCTGTAGCTCATAGACATCTACATCTATCCTCGATTAGGAATCAAAATGCAGATGCATTGTTACCCTTGTTTCCAGTAAAAAGGGTCTCCGGTTTTCTATTCACCATACGATAAATAGCGGCATTAAGCCGTCATTTTACGCTGGTATTATATATTATAGTATATACTTGAAGATCTTTTCTACCGTCTGGAAAAATAGGGTGGTAACAGCTGAACGGATTAGCATCTTATGGCACTGATATTTTACAATATTTTTCTTTTACATTAACATATTATGAAATTGATCTATCGATAAATACTACTCATTTAAAATAAACTACTACTATAGAAATAAAAACAAAAATGCTGTACTAAATAAATAAAGCAATTAAAAACTATCGATATTATAATAATACGCACCCAATTGGTAGTATTTATTGATAGATCAATTTTATAACATGATAATGTAAAAAAAAGTCGTAAAATATCAGTGCCATAGACTTTTATTCCGTTTACCTGTTTATTATTTATTTTTTCCAGGCAAAAAAAAACATCTAGCATATTGTGTCGAGCCGACCAATTTGCGCTACAACCATAATATAATAATAATAATAATAATAATAAATATTTATTGCCACACAATTATAAGTTTACAAATGAAAAGTTTACAAAGTAAGTATACACATAAAAATGATTAGACTTAAAATAAAAAAAAAACATTCACAATTAACAGATTAACTAATATTACTCAGTATACGATTATAATGTGAGGCAACGGGCACGGGCTCAGTATTCGCTGGGATTATGCTCAGTACTGTTTTTCAGCCAGTCCCTGCTGTTTTGGGTATATTTTGGTCGCACGCACATCGTACTTAATTATGTATTGTTGGTAAACCTCTATACAGTCAATATGTGTTAGATAAAAATACTTATTACAGAATAAACATACAGTTATTCGGCCTAAAAAGATTTCTGTTCGTGTAATAACTCCTTTTTAACCTTTTTTTAAATGTTGAAGAATTAATATTAAAATTTTCTTTTAAGGGTGGTGGCAAATCATTCCATATTTTTGCGGCCGAATATTTAAAACATCCTTTGAAGTTTTTAGTCTTATGGCATGGAATATTCAGCATGTTTGAGACTCTTTTACGTGTATTTACTTCATGGGCATTCTTACTCCAATCTAATTTATTGTATAAATACAGTGGACTTTTGTTACTAATAATTTTGTGAACTAAGCAAACCAAGTGGAGTTTCCTACGTGCGTCCATTTTTAAAATATTATTTTCATTAATATATGGAGTAATGTGAGCTCTTTATGGGACGTTAAAGCAAAAACGAGTACATGCGTTTTGCACGCGTTGAATTGCCTTTTTTGTTTTTGCATACAGTCGTGGGCCATAGACGGTATCGCAGTAATTAAAATGTGATAACACTAACGACTCAACTAAGGTCTTCCTGATCGTTACTGTTAAGTATTTTCTTATGCCATATAAAACCTTTAAACGATAAAAAGCATTACGTACTTTAATATTTACATGTTCATTAAATCGCAGTTGGCTATCGAGGGTAAGACCAAGGTTATTAGTGTGATCCACTCTGAGTACCTTTTTTTTGTTGATGAGTATTTCCGGTTTCTTACTTAATATTTTTTTACATTGTGTTTTACTTCCTAGCATCATATATTTTGATTTTAAAGGATTAAGGGTTAGACCATTTTTGTTTGCCCATTGGGAGATTGCCGACAAATATTCATTTAACTGCATAACTGCATTTTCCGTCTGTTCTGGCTTGAACGAATGATAAATTTGAGTATCGTCGGCATACAGATGTATTTTACTATGTTTTAATACTTTGCTAATATCCGCTGTAAACAGTATGAATAGAATAGGGCTTAAGATAGATCCTTGCGGAGTGCCTCGGGACGTTCTTCTTACACTTGATTGTATTACTTCCCCTTGGTCAGTGTTAATTTCAACATATTGACTTCTATTTGACAAGAATGAGTAAAATATAACTACAGCACGGCTCTACCATGTAAAAGATCATTTGGCCACAGGTGTTCGATCTGATGATACATGACTACTTTAATCTATGCACACCTGCCGCTAACATAAAACACAGAAGTCTTCAGATGCGTTGTTCTTCCCAAGGACTAAGTCGAATTAAGTAACAAACCGTAACTGTACCAACTGTCTTACTGACTCATGGCAACCAGCACAAGTGATAAGCCCAGACTCCTATGAGAAAAAGGAACTGGACTACAGGACTAAATTGAGATACTATCACCACCTAGTCCCGTAGATGTAGCAAAAGTCGACTAATTAATGAAGCGGCCGGAACATCTTGACAGATGACGATGTAATCACGTCGTATTAAGCTGGGTCATAAGTACAGAACCATAGATTTAGTACTAACTGACGTTAGAACAGAACAGTGTACTTCCGAAGTACTTTAACTGTACTGCAATCACGGAAGCGTTTACCAAAGAAGCGGTTGTGCCAAAAATGTGAAAAGAAAAGATACCGAATTACGGTATATTGATGAATTTTTAATTCAAAAAACAGTTGACAGTTCTAAAACTAAGAGAAAAATAATAAAATAAATTATTCAATTAAGCTAAATTTATTCTTGTCAGCGAATACTTTATTAGCATTTTTATGTAAATATCTATCACATATCGGCAATAGCAGTTATATAATGCTTTTAAAACTGTTTTATATAATATGCATTGAATATTAATAAAAAAATGTGTTCTTATTTCAGATCGTTCGTGCAATACCTGGCAGTGTTATTGTTTAGTGTTAATACAGTCAATGCGTTTGCAATTAAAAAAGTCTTTAACGCTACCCATGACTCCCTGCAAGATCTTTCAGTAGCGGAAAGTTTGCAATTAGAAGTACGACATGATCTTAAACGGCTAAATGGTATTAGTGTAAATATTTCTAACAAAAGTAATGAACATTCAACTACCGCTACAAATGAAAACATAAAAGATGTAGAAGTCTTGACCACAGCCAAATTGTTTGACCCCACAGATGAATTAAAAGGACACGTAATTGATACTGTTAGTGTCGTAACAAGTAATGATACTTTAAATTCTAGTGTCAACAGTTTTGTTTATCAGGAATTAACAGAGAATTTAGATAATGATAAAACAACAGAACACATGTTCTTACCATCGAAAAGCGTATCACAAGTGAAAGAGATAGCTACTTCAAAGACATTATCTTTTGACGTTTCCGATTACAAGAAAAGCAGTGTTTCAGATAACATGAAATTAAAAACAGATATAACGCAATTGGAAAACGTAGCCATGACCACAAATAAGTATTTTACAATATCGTCAGAATCAGAACACGCATCCGAACTTCCTAGGTCGATTACCACTGAGAACCGTTACACAGATACTGTTTTACCATATGGAAAGAAATACACCGTTATAGAAAGGAAAAAAGTGACTACAACAACTGAATTACCTGCCACTACAATTACTGCGGAACGAGAAGAAATGGTCGAAGCAGAAACCCGTGTAACTTTGAAGGATTCGATTACCTCAGATGCGGTAGAACAAATAAAAAAAGATAAACGGATATCGACAGAAGCGATTTCAGCATCTGAATATTTATCTAGTACTCTTAACTATCAAAATATGCCTGTAACACAAACACTGAATATTTTAACAAAATCTGATGAAGAACTAACGCAAAAATTTAAATTAGAATCAGTATCATCAAAGAGAGGCGGTTTTTTAAATTTTTCATTAAAATCAAAACAATTGGAAGAAGTTACAACAAATGTGATATACTCAACTGATTCAATAATAAATAGTGATTATTATACTACTCCTATATTAGAGACATTCCAAGGAGAGCATGCTGATACTAACAATGTAGGTTTAGGATCAGAATCGCAAAATTATTTAGTAAGTAAAATGATGTAATTTTAAAATATTATTACTTTACTTGTAAATCAATAACTATTGTTTAATTATTATTTTCCAGAAGGAGGGTGCGATTAAGGAGGAACTGCTTCAAGAGACCTCGCTTAGTAATAACAAGGAAATTACTGAACAACATCGTGAAGAGCGTTTCAATAGTACTAACACTACATTTTCAACTTTAGAACCATATAGTAGTGACACAACACAGCCAACCCGCAACTTCGAATTGACAACACGGGTTGATATCACTAGCACTGAAAACAAATTAAATGTTAAACCAATTCAGGATAAGGTAAAAAGCATTATTCTATATACAGTTAATCCAAATTACAAACCGATGAAGAAAATTGAAGTTCAACCCCCTAAACCATTTGTAAGGGATCCGGATGATAACAGCTGGAGAAACGTAAGTATTAGTTCAATGGGGATTGTTTTCAAACCAAAGAATTCTTCAAAACCTTTCACTCAAGTCTTAAAAAATAAGACTGAGACCGAATGGAGCAATATATTGAGCAGAGATAGTAACATTTATGTACCTGATCTAAGAGAAAGATTAGAGAAAATGGCTCAGAAAAGAAAATCGAAGAATAAGAAGGCAAATCTATTTGGTCATATTATTTATACGGACTATGAAGAAAGTAACAGTTCAGAAGAAATAATTAGTACTCCAAAAGCTCAATTTACCACGACAGAAAACATGTCAGAAACCAAAACCATCACACAACTACCAGAAGCAGTATCAGACGCGTTGTTTACTCCTACTATATCAACTTTACCTGTTGTATCTACCACTATAACAAGTACAATAACAACAGATACAACTATTCAATCAGATGAAGTCACCACCGTTACAACACCTACAATTCCATCTGAAGATTCTAGTAAAAAATATAGTACAACAAAAGAAACTGACACCCATAAAAAAGGGAAATATGAACCAGTAACGAAGGGAAAAGGAAAAAAATATTTCAATGTCATCGATTACTATGATATTTCCGATAATGATGATGATGAGCCAGAATATTTAGAATTAGCAAAGTTAGAATTGAAAAAATTTACAGTTCCTCTTCATATGACAGACAAACCCTTCGCTACATCTCCTCCTTTAACATATCAATTCACGAAGTCCTTAAATCAATATATGCCAGAAAGAAAGCCTACACTACAATATTTTCCACCTCTTGATGTTCATAAAACCAAATCTGATAGATTTGTTAACGAATTTGAAAGAAAATACAAGTCCAATATGGAAAATACTCCTTCCCCAAAGGACGCATTATATGTAACTAGTGCGAAAGAAACAAATACCCCACAAGACAAATATCATTCGAGATACAATGATGAACGAAATATTTTAAAGTCCAGTCATAATTTACTGCCGTTTGGATTACCAAGTATGTATAAATCAAATGTATTTAACAAAAACCTTTATCTCACTGAACTCCCGCGGATAACTACTGATCGAAACAGTGCGTACGGATTTAGTTATAACAATCAAGGTTTTAATAGAGCTTCATATGTAATTAGAAATTATAAGGATGTTCTTGAACAAGCTGCTAAAGATTACGACTATGATAGAGACGTAGATTACATACCCTACACTGAAACACCTTTAAGAGGTATAACAATAAGCGATCTAATTGCACAAACAAAACCCAAAGTTAAAATGAACGTAAACGAAAATTACGACTATGACGCAAAGTTCCAGAAGGATGTCCTAGACAGATTTGTAGATAATTTTAATCACAACGAAGCGCGTTACAACGCCAATATTCCGGTTCGATACAATAATAGTGTTGTGCACGTAAACACGGCGGAACACGGCGAGGCCATTGCTACTTCTAGATCGTTTCTAAAAGGTCTTTACAATCCAACGGATACTGAATCTGGTTACGCTTACCGGCAGCCGTATGACCCCAACTGCGATAACATTACAGTAGAACTTTCCCCCGCCTATGAACTGCATTATTACATACCGGATCAAGAGGAAAAAGAAGAGATGGTGCCAAAGCCGGTCAAGTAACCTCAAAGATGAAGATTATGATAGTTTTGTTTGTATTGCATGTTAATATGCAATACTTTGAGCTCAGTAATCCAAACAAATAATCCAGTAATAAACTCAAGTATTCGTTTAAGTATTTTAAACTGGCAACTTATTCTAAGCAAAAATAAATTACAAAAAATTTGAATGATATTAAGGATTATTAAATTTACTGTAAGCGGAACATAAGTTTCAAAGAGAAAGTTGCATTCAAATAAGTTTATTTCACAGTAAATAATTTTAGATAAGAACATATTTTGACTGATATAGAACATATTTTATGCATATTTTAAGTAAATTACAATAGTTAAAAACTCCAATAGACCCAGGACTATTACAAACTATTGTAACGTATACTTGTTACGTTGTGTCAATTCAATTTTTAGAAATACAGAAAAAATAATATTTCTAGCTAAAAGTCATTATTAGCTAAGAAAACACAAAGATGGTGGTTTATAATTTCAGTGTAGCAGATTCGAACTGGAAGGACAAATTACTTCATTCATACTTTCAATATGGATTTTAGCACAGGTTAAACATTAGTTGTTTAAACTGTGAAATATCACAGTTTAATGAACTAATCTTTTATTGATATACTAATAATAACTAATAAGTTATTTATGAAATCCTTAACATAAATGTAAGGTACACAGGATGGAACAGTAAATTGCTTCCAGATATTCATTTAGTTTATGATAATATTACATACATATAGTAATCGCTTTTCTATACTTGGGTTTTATTATCATTTGGTTTTATCAGGGTTTGTTTCATTTATATCTTACTATTAGGATTACAATCATAATTACCACCGTTATTCTTAACTTTAGTCTTTAGAATATTACTCATGTTTTGATAGTGTCTGTTAACCATCTGAGGTTTATAATGAAAAGCTAGAAATATAATATAATATGTTGTATGTAATATTTAAATATTGTATTCTATTATATTTAATTACGCACAGATATATTATGTCAAAAATCTGTAGCAGATTATTTGTATCTATAAAAATATGCATGGTTATGATTACATGGGCAGGATTAACGTGAGGGTAACAAGGTAGCTCGAGTGTCAACAATATAAGCTTGTTTTTACCCGACAGCACCAAAAGGAGGATAATATTTATCGGGTGTATGTATGACTATATTTAGCACGCTCTGTAGCTTAAATATCTTGATGGATTTTAGCACATGGGGTGTCGTTAGATTCGTGTCAGTTATTGCAGTGACGTAGGATATAAAATAAAATATTTTATGCAGTTGAGTCTTACTTAACTACTGTTTTAACTATTGGTTTTGTTATGGAAAATGGTTGAAAAATAGCGTGCAAAATGTATAAGTTTATATACTTACCTTACATAAAATATTTGTTAAAAGTGTTTTGTTTGTTTAAAAATAAGACATTTTCTTTTTTTTAGCGAAGGGTGCAAACGAGCATGTGGCTCACCTAATGGTGACGATCGCCGCGTATGAATAACTGCAACAACTGGAAAAAACGCACCTGACGTTGCAAGCGATTAAAAACCAAACAAGAAATGTTTCATTTCATTCTTGGTTGCAGTGGGACCACAACACCTTTAGCCCGATCCTAGGTAACAGGGATGCGTTAAGCTAAGTAAAAGAGAAAAGATGTGACAATGTTAATGTGTATATGCAGGCCATAGGCAGCGCTACTTTGAACCTATTTAAATGTATTACATATATTGACATTGTATATAGTTATATATATATACATATATATATATATATATACATATATATATATATATATATATATATATATATATATATATATATATATATATATATATATATATATATATATATATATATATATATATATATATATATATATAGTGTTCATCGTTGTTTAAAATCATCAAGTGATCTATGAATGTGATTTATTTATAATTATGAAGAGGTTACATTCAATACGCAGCATGTGTGTCAGGGGCTCTTGTATTGTAAAACTATTGATTATCTTTCGGATTACGAAGTTATGGCTCAGTGGTGAGCTTCGAAGCGTAACCGTATTTGTAACGAGTGTGACGTGTTGGTGAATACAAATAAAGAATTTGGAAGAAAACGTTGTTTCTTTTTAGCAGACTAGCGACGCAAAGGAGGGTAATGCGTTTAACAGCCTACATATTATGTTTGTCCCTTTGTATAAATCCCTGTGTATTAATCTTGTGTGTCACTAAAGACACGACAGTAATCTAAATTCAATATGGCAACAACCAGACGCCATATAGTGAAAAAGAAAAAATTAAAGTTGACGAACTTTGTCAAGTCAGGTATCATTGAATAGGTCTTTGAAAACCATCTTTTTGTGTCATAATTTTTCATTTTGAATGTCCACTTAGGATATATACAGATTTAAAATTAGTTGGCAAGCATTATCATTTAAATTTTCAAAACTTGTAATAAAGCTGTGGCAAAATTCTAATAAAACCGTATAATTGGTCTTATTAGTATTGTTTTACGACGTTCGGTTTAATTAAAACAGTATTTAAATAATAGGCTTGTTCACAATTTTCTGCAGAGTACTTTTTATTTATTATTATAAAGGACTGCTAGCTAAGCGACCACATCGTACCGTTTAGATTACAATTACTTAATTACATAAAATATTTTATAGTCATAATAGTTAAGTCCAAGGGACACGTGCGACTACAAACAATCGCAACTATTCCCTTACACAGAATCAAGTCTGCTAACTTGACCAGCATTTTGGCCTCCTCCGACATTGGATAAGCCAAAATACTGTTCAAGATGCCAATGTGAAAATTCCTGTCACTACCAAAACATAACATTCTAATTGATTCATTCCGGACACATTCCATCAAAATATGTTGGATATTTTCAACAATTCCGTATACGTCGCAATATGGTGATGGCACTTTTTTCATTAAAAAAGCAAACTTGTTCCATGAAATATGTCCCGAACGTAATCTAAGAATAGATCTTATTTTTATTTGCAGTGTACTTCTCTTTCTTTTTAGGGTTCCGTAGTCAACTACGGAACCCTAAAAAGAAAGAAAGTTTTACGTGGTAGAGCCATGCTGCAGTTATATTAGTAGTATAGTTGTAGCACGAATGGGTCGGCTCGACCGGGGAGGGACCACGCTCTCACAGAATACCAGCGTGAAATAGTAGCTTAATGCTGCTGTATTTCGTATGGTGAGTGTAGAGAACCGGAGACCCTTTTTACTGAAATCTGCATTTTGATCTTTAATGGAGGATGGATGTAGATGTCTATGGGCCGCAGCAACCACTTACCATCAGGTGGACTGTGTGCTCGTTTGTCACCCTATTCTATAAAAAAAAAAAACTAGGAACCCTTATAGTTTCGCCATGTCTGTCTGTCCGTCTGTCCGTCCTTGCTTAATCTCTGTGACCGTTAGCACTAGAAAGCTGAAATTTGGTACCAATATGTGTATCAATCTCGCCGACAAAGTAGTAAAATAAAAATTGGAATTATTTTTTATTAGGGTAGCCCCTACCCTAATAAAAAAAGGTAGGTAGAAACTACGGAACCCTACACTGAGCGTGGCCCGACACGCTCTTGGCCGGTTTTTTTTAAACTCATGAGCACGCAAAGTTAATAACAAACTTAGGAAGCCCCTCCATTGTTATAAATTGTCTTCCCATAATTGGTTGCCAAAATAAAATCTAGTGTTAAACATAGGTCTTCATTGAGGATCGCCACAAAGCACAAAACATAAACCTGAGACACCTGAGTCACCTGCGTCCATCGACTTCTTGCATCTCTTACCAGGTCGTCACTCCATCTAGTCGAGAACCTTCCTTCGCCACCAGTTGTTTGTTCTTTAAACTATATGGCCAACCAATTGCCAATTCACGTTAGTGATCTATTAGACTATATTGGTTACTTTGGTTGTACTGCGTTCAGAATAATTTAGCCCTCTCCATAGGTAGCTGACTAACCTTGAGTTTACATAATGATTTCTTATATTGACGCGAACACTATACATTTAAATAAAACTAGTTACATACATAAACACTCACGCCTGTCACCCAGAGGGGTAGGCAGATACTACGGACTTCCATTTGGCACGATCCTGACATACCTCTTTCGCCTCCTTTACATCCATATATCTACGCATACATGCTCGTCGGTTAAGGGTACTTCTAACGTGGCCCATTTTCAAAATATCGCCAATTTGGTCGATAAACTTTTTTCTAGGGCGTCCCTTTCCGACTCGGCCATTCACATCTGCCATATAAATTTGCTTTGTCACTCTTTCCTCATTCATTCTTTCTACGTGACCAAACCACCGAAGCATTCCTTTCTTAATCCTGGTCACAACATCATCTTGCATACCACATTTATCTCTTATCACGCAATTTCTCACCCTGTCATTCAGATTAAACCCTAGCATATTCCTTAAAGACCGCATTTCTACAGCATTTATTCTACTTTCGTGCTTCTTCTGCCACACCCAGCTTTCACTACCATACATTAAAGTAGGGACTAACACAGCACTATGAATTACCATACGTGCCTGTTTTGACACATTCTGGTTCTTCATAATAGAGTGTAGTGCCCCATTCACTCTATTCCCTACATTTACTCGTCGTTCTATTTCCCTATCATATCTACCATCCCTGCTAAATACACATCCCAAATACACAAACTCATCCACTTGCTCAATTAACTCTTCTTCTATTCTTATTTCACATACCGTTTTGCTTTCTTCTCTTTCAAAAACCATCACTTTCGTCTTACTTGCGTTCACTTTCATTCCCCTTTCTTTCAATTCCCAGTTCATTAATGTAACCATCATCTGCAACTCTGCCGCCGATGACGCAAGTATGACTTGATCATCGGCATACAAAAGGCATTTGACGGTTAACTCGCCCATTCTTAACCCACATTCTTCATCTTTCAAAGTTTGCAAACACCGGTCCATAAATAGGTTGAACAGCCAAGGGGAAGCTACACAGCCCTGTCTGACACCTTTTTGTATGCTAAACCAGTCCGAGTAGACCCCATTGATCCTGACACAAGCACTAGAGTCCCTATAAAGAGACCTTAATGCCCGTATCAAACCAGCGCTCAACCCATATGAGTTCAGTGTTTGCCATAACACATTCCTGTCCACTCTGTCATAAGCCTTTTCCAAGTCCATGAACGCACAAAAAACTTTCTGGTTTTTGGCCAAAAACTTCTCCGCAATCATGCGCATGGAAAAGACTTGATCTGTACACCCCATTCCCTTTCTAAAACACGCTTGCACATCCCAAATTTTTCCATCAGTTTCTTTCATAACTCTTTCAATTAACACCTTAGCATACAGTTTACCCACAATACTAAGCAAGCTGATACCGCGGTAGTTTTTGCAGTCCTGCTGTGACCCTTTTCCTTTATATATTGGTACTATAACTGCTTTACACCAGTCATCCGGTACCCGTTTTAATTCCCAACATAAATTAAACAAGGTGTACAGCAGGCCTGCCACCACTCCCTCTCCAGCCCTTAGCATCTCGAGTGATACTCTATCATATCCACTGCCTTACCTGCTTTCATGCTTTTCATTGCTTTCATTATTTCATCTACACTTATCTCCATACCCCTTTCCACTTCTTTCGGAATTTCTAGTTCATTTAATTCATACGACTCTTCACTCATAAACACGCTTTCATTCATTTATTTCATTCCTTCCATCTGTTTAAATTCGAAACTTCATCATTCAGAATACATCCATTCTCGTCTCTTATAGCATTTATTATAGGCTGTTTTGTATTTCCCCTGGCAGTTCTTACGAGTTTCCAGAACATTTTTATGTTAGCTTGGAAATTATCAGATATCCTTCTATCATTCTTATCCGTTCTTTCTTTCTTTTTCCTTTCAACAACTTCTTTTACTCTCTTATTTAGACGTCTAAATTCTGCCTTTTTTCTTTCAATCTCATCATTCATACCAGAAGAATTACCAGCTTTGGTTGCTAGTAAATCTAACCATGCTTTCTTCTTTGATTCAACTTCCACCCGTACCTCATCATCCCACCATAACGTATTACTTTTCCTTTCATTTGTTCTCTTACTTACACCACATACTTCGGTGGCGGTATCCACCAAACCTTTCTTAATATTATCCCACACAGTATTCAAGTCTAAATCATTCATACCCAACTCATTCAAACATCTAATATTTTCTCTCAGTCTACATTTATACTTCTCTATCACATCTTCATCTTGTAACTTCTCTATTCTTATATGCTGTAACGCAGTGGTAGATACAGATGTCCGATGCCGCCAACGCTTGAAAAGACCATTAATTCGACATAAGACCAAGTAATGATCCGTCCCTACGTTGGACCCCCGGTAAACCCTTGTATCTACGACTGCGCTCCTCATTCTTTCATCCACAATTACGAAATCTATCATGCTTCTATCATCACCTCTTTCCCATGTATACATGTGAATCTTCTTATGACGAAAACAAGTATTCGTCACAAAAAGATTCTTTTCCGCACATACGGTGAGGAGGTCTTCACCATTCTCATTTATACTTTCATCACCAAACGTTCCCAATATCCTTTCATAACCAGACCTCTTAACCCCAACCCTTCCATTAAAGTCTCCTAACATAATAATATTTTCATTTTCCTTACATTTTGTCAACACCATCCTTACCATGTCCCAAAACTGCTCTCGGATGTAAGTGGGCTTAGACATGTCTGGGGCGTATACCCCTAGTAGGAACATCTTCTTTAAGCCCACTTTCATTCGTATCCATAGCAGTCTCGGGCTTACACATTCATACTCTTTCACACATCGTCCCATTCTTTCTGAAAGGATGAAACCGACTCCCTGGCATGCCCGTTCGGTCTCGCCCACACCAGACCAATACGCGGTATACGTGCCATGTGCAGTGGCATCCTTTCCCTTCCCTTTCGTTTCGTCTCATTCACACATAACACATCTATTCCTCTGTCATTCATCATTTCGCATACTTCATCCATCTTATCATTCATTCCTCCACATACATTCAGCGTAGCCAGACGGGTTTCCGCAATCCACTTTTCGCCCCTCCGGGAGACAGAACGTGACGGGTGGCGAACCTCGTCGCCGGTTTTTCTCCCGGAGATTCTTCGCACCCCTGCCCCATTTAAGGGGCGCCGGGAACTCGGGGCCATTTCTTTTATTTCTTGAGTCATGGTGCGAACAAGGGTTGGTGGTAGATTTTACGCCGCTACCATACGGCGAGATCGCGTATGATCGCGTATATTAACTTATTTTATATTCCCGACGTTTCGAGCACTTTACAGCGTCCATGGTCAAGAGGTGAGGGGACTGAGGCGTCCCAATGTCATAGTCAACCACGGTTACCTCTAGATTAAAATTATTAATTTTTGTTTCAATCTACGCAGTATGAACTTATAGAACCTTGAAGTCTTGCAGTTGTAGGCTTGGGTGGGGATTTAATTTTATTAATTATAGGATCCCAAGCAGATGGTAGCACCCAGCCACCTTCTCTATTGAAATTAGCATCAGTCTCGCGATTCATTCTTGGAACGAATCGGTGTTTTTTAGCGAGGATTTGCGGTCTATCAAATCTGAAGTAGTGACGGGGGCGATCCTGTACGTGTTCACAAACTGCAGACTTCCCGGAGCGTCGATTATTCACATCAGTTATGTGTAATTTAACGCGGGTTTTTATTGCGCTTTTGTTTATCCTATGTATAAGAGACCACATTCACAATCAAGCTTTTGCACTCCTGCATCTTGCAGAGGGTCATTGACTGATGGTAAAAACTGACTAATCTTCTTCGGCGGCTTGTAGTATATTTTAATGGAAGCACGCTTCAAGATGTAGCCAATCTTGTTAGTGCCGCCTCTGACATATGGCAGTACAGCTGGCACACGCTCGACTGTGGTTGGTTTCAGTCATTCACTGTGACGTAGACGCGGGACGCGAAGCTTGTTGTTGTGCAAAACTTGCTTGACGTGTTGGAGCTTGGTGGTCGGGTGCTTACTGTCACAGCTCCCTCGTGCTCTCTGAAGACATCCTTCACAGTTATCTACCGGAGGTAAATCTTTGTTTTACGTGGTAGAGCCATGCTGTAGCTATATTACTGGTACAGTTGTAGCACGAACGCGTCGGCGCGACCGGGAAAGTACCACGCTCTAACAGAATACCAGCGTCAAATAGCAGCTTAACGCTGCTGTGTTTCGTTTGGTGGGTGTAGAGAACCGGGGACCCTTTTTAATGGAGACGAGACTTTCCATCTTAGTCCTCACGGGTGACAACGCATCTGCATTGTGATTCGTATTGAGGATAGATGTAGTTGTCTATGAACTACAGCAACCACTTACCATAAAGGTAGACCGTGTGCTCGTTTGCCACCCTTATATTATTAAGAAGCCCCATACGTGACGAGATATGTCGTATTCCCGAACGCTGCCCAGCTGAGTTGAATGCGTCGATTGACCTACCTAGTCGGCCAATTTCTCCTTTATGAACATACTCGTCAACAATTTTGAGAGTAGTGCTCCCAATGACTACTTTTGCTCAAGAAAACATAGAAATGTTGAAATAAAAAAAAGAAATGTTGAAAAAAATGTTGCACATGACCTCTCACAGTAGAAAGGATTTGCCATATCTACGAAGTTTAGAAGGCGGAAGACACTTCACGCATATCGCCGCGCTGGTTATTTTACATAATATTTATAAAAAAACTAGACAAAAAACGTAATTGATGTTATATACAGCCATACGAAGTCCAACGTCCATTTACCCGACTGCCCCAAAAGAAGGTAACATTTTACGAGACTGCATAAACATTATACGTACAGTATGTCTATTTCTTTTGCAAATCCCAGAATACAGTAAAAGCTCCTTATTCACGCTTCCTTCATTCGCGTTTTTACTATTCACTATTAAAAAAATGCGACCCAATTCCTGTATTCGCCGCTAAAGATTTCTTTATTCGCGTATCTAATCGGTACATCGATACAAACATAATTAATAAAAAAAGATTCCAATAGGTATCCAATCCAATATCCCAATATTTGTAAACGCGTCGTCAAATGGACGGATAAAAAAGTAAAATATACCTTATTACATCATCATCATCATCATCATTACAGCCCTTTACAAGTCCACTGCTAAACATAGGCCTCCCCCAAGGTATGCCACAAAGCACGGTCCCGAGCCACCTGCATCCATCGACTTCCTGCATGGCTTACCAGGTCGTTACTCCATCTAGTGGGGGGTCGCCCTACAATTCGTCTACCGGTATGAGGCTGCCACTCGAGAACCTTTTTTCCCCAACGGTAGTCGGTTCTTCGAGCTATATGGCTTGCCCATTGCCACTTCAGCTTACTAATCCGTTGGGCTATGTCGGTCACTCTGGTTCTACTGCGGATATCCTCATTTCTAAGTTTATGACGCAGAGAAACTCCGAGCATAGACCTCTCCATAGCTCGCTGAGCGACTCTGAGCGTCCTCATACGGCCAGCAGTGAAGGACCACGTCTCAGTTCCATGTGTAATCACTGGCAACACGCACTGGTTGTACAACTTAGTTTTCAGGTTTTGAGGTATACCTGACGAGAAGATGTGTCGTAATTTCCCGAACACTGCCCAGCCGAATTGAATCCGTCGATTGACCTTTCGGTCGAAGTTGGACTTACCTAGCCGGACTATTTGTCCCAGGTAAACGTACTCGTCAACAACTTCGAGCTTAGCTTAGCCTAAAATACTTATGGTATTAAATGATATCGCCACTGTATGGTACGGCCTTTGACACAAGCAGCCTTCGCTGCGGCCGGTGTTTTTGAGGAGATAAATAAACAGAATGAAAGCAACCCTTATTACTCAAAGCACATATGCTACCACGTATTAGACGTTCCGTCCTTTAGTAAAAGCCGCTTTGCGTGTTTTCTTGTTTCATCTTTGCATTCGTTATAAAAATTGTGATCAAGTAACACGTTTCTACCGCTGTCTTCCTAATTTATAATGTCAACTAAAAAAAAAGGAAAAGAAGTTTTAACAAGCACTGGAAATATGACTTTTTTATTTAATTTGCAAAATCTTGGTGAAGGTTAAGAATGGCAACTGAGATTTGTGATTTCTCTAGGAAAACCGATCCGTGTATGGAACGAAATCTTATTTTTAAGAGGGAAATTGCTAATGCTGCTGCTGAATATCAATCGGAATTGAAGAACCTTTTAAAAACTGCCAAACAAAAAAAATCACAAAATTCTTTGAGCTATTGCCTAAGCCTTAAGATAATGATTAATCAACATGGTCAAAAACTTCAATTAAATAGATTTTTTTATATATTTGTTTTTTATTTTGTCATATAGGAAGTTATCCCCTATAATGCCATATAAACTACCATTCCATATTCACGGTTTCTGTATTCACGGCATATTTACGGAACATATACCCCGAGAATTAAGAGCTTTTACTGTATATACAAAATTTGACCTGTTCAAATTTTTGTATAAAAAGCGTTATTATAATATTAAGGAATTTATGAATAATAATAACACCTAGGAATGAGGTCATCGCTACCAAGCTATTTATAGTTTGTTTTGTTTTGTAAGCTGTTATTATAAAAGTCTCGCTGGGTTTCTTGCTGATTCTTCTCAAGACAGAGGATTTTTCCGAACCAGTGGTACATAATTAAACAAAAGAGTGACTTTCAATAAGTATTATTTATAATCTATATTGAATAAAAAAAAGTTTCTGTTTTTGTTTCATGTTGTGTAGCTTAAAAGACTTGATGGCTTTTAACATACGAGGTGGTATATAATGCCTCAGCAAACACAAAAAAGGGAGGGGAAGGTATTGTTTAATTACTGTTTTAACCATTAAGCTTGTTTACACTTTTTTAAGTCGCGTCTTACGATGCCACGTAGGAGACGGTAGATTGTCTGCCGTACGCTGCTAATTCGCTGCAAAAAATACTTACTTAATACTTAAGCATACGTAAAATAAAATACTTAAGCATGCGTAAAATGAAGTTCTGTTTAATTTTTTAAAGTGGCAACGTAAGTTAATCCATTGCCCTAAATTATCACGTGGGTGTCGTAAGAGCCGACACACTGATACGTGATACGAGGTAGAGCCACGCTATATTCAGTGTGACCATCTTTAAAATACAGATCCTGCCTTAATTTGGTAAAAAACCTGCCAAAGTATGCAGCGAAAACTGCCATAATACTGCCAACTTTATTTATCATTGTATTAGAGTAAGAAAAGTAAAAAAAAACATATAATAAATGTTATATTTTTAATAAATTAAAATTAAGCATTGCAGTTAGCATCATATTATTCATTTTGATTATCTTTATACATGGATTTATTCATTCGATTTAACATATCTTTCGTTGATTCGAATGCAATGCAATCGGCAGGCTCACCAATGCCTTGTTCGGGTGCGAGATAGACGCTATATGTTTGTTTATAAATCTGTTTCATGTTTTTGTCTTTATTAACAAACATAATACGAGAAATACAGGGAAATCCCCAACATGCTGGCGAATTATTCTGCCATTTTAGGCATTTTTAGTTGCCATAATGAAATCTATTTTTATTGCCTCAATACTGCACGGTTTTATAAAACGTCAACCTATCATGCTAAAGGCTAAAATAAGTCGCCAATCCTGCCAAAATGGCAGGAACAAGGCTATATTATGGTTATAGCACGAATCGGTCGGCTCGACCGGGGAAGGACCACGCTCTCATCGAATACCCCCGTAAAATAGCAGTTTAATACTGCGGTCTTTCGTATGGTGAGTATAGAGATCCGGAGACCCCATTTTAATGAAAACGAGGCATTCCATCTTAGTCCTCAGGGGTGACAACGAATCTGTGTTTTGATGCTTTAATCGAGGATAAATGTACATGTCTATGGGCTAGAGCATCCAATTACTGTGCGCTCGTTTGTCACCCTTACTCTATTAAAAAAAACGTGAATTGTAACATGAGATGAACAGCGGCAAGTTCCTGATAAGATAACAACCTAGAAACTGCAACCCGCCCGCCATGCGTGGCAACTTTTTTTTTTTTTTTATAGAAGAGGGGGCAAACGAGCATGCGGCTCACCTGATGTTAAATGACTACCGCCGCCCATGATCAACCGCAACACCAGGAGAATTGCGGGTGCGTTGCCGGCCCTTTAGAAAGGAGTAAGCTCTTTTCTTGAAGGTCCCCAGGTCGTATCGGTCCGGAAAAATCGCCGGTGGTAAACTATTCCACAGAGGTTGTACGTGGAAGAAAACTCCTTGTGAAACGTACAGTGGTGGACCGCCAAGCATCCAGATGGTGTGGATGGTATCGGGACGTTTGCCGTGTAGTGCGTTCACGAAATTTGGCGGCTGGGATTAATCCGAACAATTCTTCAGAGCACTCTCCGTGATAGATGCGATAAAATACGCAAAGAGATGCAACATCTCTTCGCAGCGCCAGTGAATCGAGCCGATCGGAAAGCACTCGGTCGTCGACGATTCGAGCCGCTCTGCGCTGGATGCGGTCAAGTGGAAGGAGCTGGTACTGGGGAGCCCCAGCCCAGAGATGGGAACAGTATTCCATGTGCGGCCGAACCTGCGCCTTGTAAAGTTGCAGGCGGTGTGCCGGCATGAAATACTGTCCCGCTCTGCTGAGCACGCCAAGCTTTTTAGAGGCCAATTTGGCCTTCCCTTCCAAGTGACCACGAAACTGCACGTCACTCGATATGTCGACGCCGAGGATTCCGATACTGGCTGAGGCAACAAGGGGAGTGCCTTGAAACTGAGGGGATTCGACAAAGGGGTTCTTTTTAGCGGTTAACGCGCAAACTTGTGTCTTCTGGGGGTTAAACTGGACTAGATTTAGTCGTCCCCAATCCGAGACTCTGTTCAGCAAAGACTCGACTTCAGACACAAGTTTGTCCCGGCACTCGGAGACGTTTTCCCGAGAAATATTGGCTCGGCCGGTGTAAAGGGCATCACCAGTGCTGTCATCCGCATAGCAATGAATGTTACGGGTATGCAACATACCATTGATATGCAGAAGAAACAGCGTTGGCGATAGCACGCAGCCCTGTGGAACACCAGCATTAATAGGCTTGCAATCGGAGCTTGCACCGTCTACAACGACCTTGATGCTCCGATCTGCAAGAAAGCTGGTGATCCAATCGCACAATTTCTCGGGAAGCTCATAGGAAGGGAGCTTCGAAAGAAGCGCTTTGTGCCAAACCCGATCGAAGGCCTTCGCAATGTCCAAACTAACGGCCAATGCCTCCCCCTTGAACTCTACTGCCTCCGCCCATCTGTGAGTGAGGTAGACCAGAAGATCACCAGCTGACCGACCACGGCGAAAACCGTATTGGCGGTCACTAATCAGCTGGTGATCCTCAAGGTACCTCATGAGCTGGCAGTTTACAATGGACTCCATTGTTTTGGAGAACAAGGAGGTGATGGCGATTGGCCGGTAGTTGGACGGGTCTGAGCGGTCGCCTTTTTTAGGGATCGGGTGGACGAAAGCCGTCTTCCATGATTTTGGGACTACGCCTAGGGAGTAGGAGTACCGGAAAAGACGCGTTAAAACCGGTGCCAACTCTGGAGCACACGTCCTCAGCACAATTGGGGGGATTCCGTCAGGCCCACTCGACTTGTGGATGTCCAGGGAGAGGAGTGCTTTGCGAACCGAGCGCTGTGTGAACACTTCCGGCATGGAGCACTCACACCGCGGGATGGTCGGCGGCGTACTCCCCCCGTCATCGAGAGTCGAGTTAGACGCAAAGAAAGAGCGAGAGAAGATCGGCTTTCTCCTTTGCAGTATGGGCCAGTGAGTCGTCCTCCCTGTGCAGAGATGGAAGAGATGGCTGACAGAAATTCCCCTGGACAGCCTTGGCGAGAGACCAGAATGCACGGGTTCCAGAAGGAAGGCGAACTAGTTTCAATACACATCATACAATACACCCGCCACGAGTCACCTTCCACTGGGAGACCTATGTTTAAAAGTAGACTTTTAATAGGCTGTAATGATACATAGATTGAATGAATGTCTAAGTATCATATTTTATGTCTATCATTTGTGATGATTTTTTTAAACAATAATAATATTGTGTCCAGCGATTGCTCCCGAATTGCCCTAAGTGACTTTGACAGAATATCAGCGCTGCGGTGACTCTGTCGCTGAAGCATTACGCTGAGTCGGTAGCCTTTCTTTTACCATCTAAACAGAACTTTGTTGTAAAACTTTACAGTAATTATATGTATTTGTATTAAGGATTCAATATCGTCTTTCTTTCTTTGAAACCCTTCAAACTTAATCATAACTATAACGATCAATTCAGGTTGCTTGTGTACTAAATGTATGTGAACAGTGTGTTTAGCTCCTTAGCCATCACTGCCTGTATTATATGGGATAATTAAACATTTGTGAGGATATGTTCGAGTATATAATTTAAAAAAAAAACACAACGTGCCTTTTAAAATACCACTTTATTGACATTTTCATTTAAGAATAGTATGCAAACATCACTTTATCGTTCGATCGTTAAAAGAGGTTACATTTGAGCATAATTACATCAGCTGGTGACAGAGAACGGTACAGTGTAAAACAACGTCCGACACTACACCGGACGATACAGAAAACTCAATAACTGAGTGGAAATGCAACTCTGGATCCAATAAATAATTATGTTACAATCTCAATTCATATAAACTCAAATAAAACAAAAAATATGTCAATTTTCATAAATGAACACATTCCTCTTTGGATTATACAAATACGCCAGAACTACGATTATATACAATATTTGTCTTCTCTGCATACTAAAATGTGTCCATTTTGAAATGTTGATGAGCATAGATAAAATGTAAAAAGTGTACAGACTTGTATACATTAGTAATAATGAAAAACAATGAATATACTTTCACTGAACAAAAATTTAAAAAAATCTCAGATTATTGCCATATGGTTACTGAATGCAATTATAAATATTACAACTGTGGACACTAAAACAATGACAGATTAAATACTCAGGTAACACTAGCTTCGATAGACATCAGGATAAAATAATCATTAAAATATTAATGAATACAATTTTATATTAAATTAAAATTCTCATAAATTATAAATAATCTTATTATATTATACATTATTTTATACAATCAAATGTCATTAATATTTACTAAAACAGGAACTTGAACTTCTTTTTATTCTGATTACTATTGAAAATACTTTGAACTTAGTATCAATTGTTTCAATTCCAAATAAGCAATAACAAGTAGAGGCTACAACGTATGCAGGTAATTGAATAGATGTCACTAGATGGTAGAACTCTTTTTTCCACCAAATCGCAAGGCCTGCACTGCTGTTTTCTGGTCTAAAGGGTATACAGAGCCACCATAATTACAGGATACGAGGCGTTCCATCTAAGTCCTCTTAAAGGTGAAAACGTACCTAGCCTTCTTTGTTAGATATATGGCTGCAAATACATTTGTCAGCTGTAATTTAAAAAAAAAAGTGTGCTATTTGAGCTTAGTGCATTTTCTAATCGTCGTGTCACCTTGGAAGTGTGATCCAGAACGTTTGACGGCCAGCCTTTGATACGAGTATAGCGAGCCAAAACTGAACGTAATATATCTTAAGAGAAGCATTGTACACGTTTCTTTGCAAAGCTTTTCGTAGTCGAGTTTTTTAACCGATAACATAGCAACATCGTTACAATCGATCAAGATTCAACATGTTCTTTTGGACATTTTACTGTTTCTCTACTACCAAAACAATTGATAATATAATGTTCGAAGTAAAATTACACTTCAACAACATAATCGCAGCATATTTAATGAGTTAAAAATAAACGTTGACTTTGTGAATTACACGGGGTAAGTATAATTAAAAGTTTAATATTATATAGATATTTAAAGTATTAGATGTTATTAATATTTTTAATAATAATAATAATAAATAGGTTTTGTAGGTAATAATGATAAAACCAAGTACTAAAAACACATGCATTACACGTTTGTATTTAAGACTATCGAAGCGTGTTAAGTTCAG
This sequence comes from Parnassius smintheus behrii, assembly GCA_036936625.1. Taxonomy (NCBI): domain Eukaryota; kingdom Metazoa; phylum Arthropoda; class Insecta; order Lepidoptera; family Papilionidae; genus Parnassius; species Parnassius smintheus. The sequence goes on from JAUPFT010000011.1 coordinate 50,644,872, forward strand.
AAGTACACATTTATCGGTGAATATAACTAAAACAAAAACTATGCATACCGTACTTACGGGATATTAATTGCAAAGAGATAACTCGTCCGAGCTTAAACAGTTTAAATAACCGGCGATCATTACAATAATAATAATTATAATAGTTTACATTTTAGACTAAAAGCGAATATTTACAATGGGCACGCCACTTTACGACTACAAAACCTGCCTCCCGATGTTGCTCTCACGGCTTGCATACGACTTACGCATTTTTTTAAATATTTATTTTGATTTCTAATGAGCGTGATTTATGTATAAACTTATGTTATAGTTAAACTTAGTTTTTATTTTCCACCAATCCAATCTAATGAAAAGTATATTTTAATCTGTAGGAATTGTGACATAACGGTATAGATTAAAAATACGAAATTTCACGTAATTCAATTGAGACATATGCCGTGAAAGCTCCTTTACAATCACAGAGCGTATACTGCTGGATTTCCCTGTACAATTAAAGGAGCTGTAAACACAACGGCAATTAGTCTGCCGTTTTAACTAAAATAATTTTATTATCTGTGCTATAACCTTAAAACGCTCTTCGATAACCGATCCCCAGTGTCCAGTAGTACACGCTCGAAGCCTATCTTGTACCTTAATCGTTACATTAGCCAGTCTTTCGTTTACACTACACTAATTACAGCTCTAAAACGACGAACCGCTTCGACGTCGGTACGATCTCGCGCGGAACTGTGATCTGTCACTGTGATTTTCCCGGAGCGATATTGCCGCGAATTGCATCGTAGTCGTACTAACTTTTAACATTGTTTAAAATGATATAAAAACTGTAAGGATTACAAAGCTCATATGAATTTAGTTATTTTTTGCGAATTACTAAAAATAAAAAATAAAATATGATACGATAATTCGTAACCGTACGATGCGATTACGCTGCAATGTCAAAACTTGCCAACGGAATCAATTCTATTTCAAGCAGTGATTTGATTTCATGTTCGGAAAAAAATAAAAACGTATCTTTCCAACCCGCCCGACTTAACATAAAATTAAATTATATACATACGAAGCCATGCACTACGCGGTTAATACAATGACTAAAGGTGATATAAACAAATTAACGCTAATTTAAAGAGAAATGGACGAGAACAAGCAATCCTTTACGTAATCTTGAGTAATAATGACATTATAACGAAATAAAGAATACGAGGACGGTAGGCTGGAAGATGTTGTTTATTTTCAATAGAAAAAAAAAATCTTACGTCTTGGCACCTAGTATTTTGGCACCAACAGCATCAACCAAACAGTATATAATAAATTGAAGTATCTGTTTCAACTCGGTTCAGCACCAGATTGCTTAAGAAATTAGGAACAAGATGCTTCGGAGCCGGTCGAGTGAATGGTATACATTTTTATACAAATAGCAAATTTATACAATGGTGTACATACATACTAGCACCACTATAGTGTTACGTATAAAAAGAACTTAATTTCGGCGCGAATTTTTTTTCTATTTTTTTCTTCTTAAATGCACAATATTGTTTTTGTTCTGTACATCACTTTTTAAGAAATACTTAATTACAATTGACTCTTTCGGCACGAATTGTAAACGTGAACAAAGAAGTCTGCGACGGCGAAGCTATATCCAAAAAAAAAAAAAAAAAGAAAACATCGAGATGTCTAGGATGTAGGTATGTTAAAATATATATTACTCTTCGAACATCAATCATTAATAATTTTTTGACAATTTAAAAAAATGCAACTAATTTAAATAAAGAACAATCATTTCATGTTTAACCTGTAAAGTATTTATTTTACATTTTAATAGTTAAGCAGGCAAACTTGTATAGCAGAGCTGTTGTTCCCCTAAACAAAATATTAATGCAAAATTGCGGTATTATTAAACAGTAATGATATACAAAACAAAACACTTATAAAGCTGACAGAAAACTAAACAAACCTTTTGTTTCGTTATAAATAATAATGCAACAATTTCAATGCGAGCACAGTACAAATTTCAACCTTATAATTACAATGAGTATGTTCCATTTTCCGTATACTTACATAACCATATCCATAAAGCTTTACAAGAGGAAGCCTCACTATACATATAATAATTAATGTAATGGTTTAATTAAATATATTTTTTTAAATATCGTTCTGTTACATTTACACATTCATACAAATTCTAAATAACTAAAGCATTCTCGATGTCCAAACTACTCATTCTTTAGGTTTTATTCTACGTTATTAAATATTTAATTATACACTGTCGATATTTTTAAAATTTTCTTTACGAGAGCGCAATAATTAATATAATACACGGGAGCAGTCGTTTTCTGCGGTTTTCAGATTCAAGATCGACTAGTTAGTATTTGTTGCAGGCAGAAATAATTCGTCTCGTGTCGTTTCCTCAAGTTATAAAGTGAGGAATAACTAATGCAGTTGAACACAATATGAGTTGTAATCAAGATATATATCGAATCGATCTAAGTTGGAAAAACGAAAAAGAATAAATTAAAGAAAAGGTTAAGTTAAACTCATCTGAAGGAATACGAAAATATATTAGTTGTTTTTCTAATGAAATGAAAAGTCCAAGAGAACTTATATTCGTCCACGAGAAAACTAATTTACCTATAAACTGAAATATTGATTTACTAATGACTATTTTAACACACAATGAAAGTTAAGAGGTCAAAGCAATATAAATCTTTGATCAAATTAAATCTAACGTATTGATTACACTCATATCGATTCAAATTTTTCGAAATTATTTTTCGTTTATCATTCGTACTCACGTTGGTTTGTTTCGTTTAAAAAGTAACTTCATATATTCGCATTAGAATATATAATATAATAAATATCACCGCAATTAACTGTTAAGCCTGGCTACTTAGCGACAGTGATATACGACATGAACTAAACCGTATATTCAGATGCAATTCGGTGTTGCGACAGTACTACGCTGCAACGTTTATAGACTTTAATGGGCCGTATAGCCTTGAAGCTAACCACAAAAATTTATCAGTGTTCGATACCACTCCAGCCGATTCGACTACTTTCTATAAATATAGAACAACGTTAATACCTAACCAGCCGCGCTCCACACCGACGAAGGCGCATATTCAATCACGATCGCTCCAATCATATGCAAAAATACAAGTTCGACAACGCTAAATCTCTTCATAAGATAATTTTCTATATATTTAATTATATGAAAAGTAAACTACAACACGGGTACGATTTTGTCTAAAGTTAACAAGAAAGAATGCGAGATAATCGAACAAGCTCAACCCCGTTTTGACTACAAGACCTTGTCGAGATATCATTATGTACTAGGTGCTTCGAAAGAAGCTTTTTATGTGCAATAATCGATTAGACCAATTTTCAAGTTTAGACACATTTTTCTAAATTCCAATAGACAGCGACCGCATCATTCTTTTTCTAATAAAAATTAAGCTAATATAGCATTTGATTTAAAGAACAGTTTTGGGAACCGCCTATTTCAATATTTAATTGTATGTCTTCTAAATATATAAATTATCACATATTGTTCGCCTTTTAATTACTCCCCAGTTGCAAGTAAGTCGCCAAAATTATTAAAAAAAAAAGTTTCATATTCAGAATCGTTTTTAAATATTTTTGTGATGAATGCGAATATGTCAGGCCGTATTAATTTTAAACTAGGAAAGTGTTATCTTTCAATTTGTTTTAATGCGCCAAGTTTACAAAGTTTTGGGTTGATAATTTTAAAAGTATCATGACTAAGTAAATAAATAAATAGATTTTTATTCATATTTTTGAAAATAATAAAATATTTAAAAAAATCTTTGCTGGTTGCAAAGGAAACTAGAAAAATGTATTTAGGTTATTTTAAATTTATTAATTGACATTTAAAAAGTATTTATCTTTTCAGATTTAACACAAAATGTAGATAATATTACACGTGAAAAATAATATTCTAAATGTAAAAAAGTTATTGAAATTTAAATCCATTCAATACATTTAAAATTTTCTACCTAAACGAATGTAAAAAAGTGATAAAAGAAGCAACTAGAATCAATTTTTATGATAAAACCTATGGTGTTTCTCGGAGTAACATTACAGGACCAATTTTTTACATATTAGCCACATTACGTGATTAGTCTAGATGCTTTACTTCTATTAATTATATTACTTTATAATAGTTACACTTAATAACGAAACTGATTATTTCAGTTAGTTCTTATTTGTTTGTAGAATATCCGTCCAAGCCAATGCTAATTTGCTCCATACAAATGAAAAGAGACCGTTTTGATAATGTCATTGATAAAATAACATATTAAAGAATTAAAAAGAAATTATGGCTGTTTGAAGAAAATAGCAACCGGTGACTATATTTTCCATAGGCTTAAAATGATATTTCGTGTACACAATCATCATTTTCTCACAAACTTTGTAATACTTGAGTAGCTGAAATTATAACTGGAAGGTGGGTTTTCTTTCATTATATTAATGAAATTTATCTTTCGTAGATATAATTACGAAGTTGATTCGCGGAACAAAAGTTACAATCAATTTTAAAGGTATATCACTAAATAAGTTTATTAAGAGATTTATTTGAATTTCTATCATTTTAAATTTCATTTTTGCAAATTAGATATGATTTCGAAATTATTTATGAATGGATTTAAATAGTTTACCATTATTTTTTAAAAAGAAAACGTATAGAATTTTGTTTATTTTTATAATTTAAGAAAATATTTTGTAGAGATACCTAAAAACTGATTTCAACTTTCGTTCGTCACTCAACTAATCTTTATCGACCAAGGTTGATAACTGTTTCTTTTAAATTTCCTTTAATTACAAAAAGGTTTCATTACAACAAGAAAAGAAATCTACAAGCATTTTATTTGATATGAAACAAATTTAATGGGTCAGAACAGTTTCAACGACTTGCCTGATCGATAACTACGGCGGGGAACGTAGCGTGTGGGTGGTGAAAGCGTGGAGAGGGCGGGGCGGGGCGGAGCAAAGGAGTGCGCGGGGCGGGGCGGGGCGGGGCGTGGCACGGCGCACTAGCTGGCCACGTGCTGCGCGCGCGGCGCGAGCGCGGCCACCGTGCAGTGCCCGAAGCTGCCTCGCAATGACTCTTCGATCAGCCGACACACCTTATCCCGATCCGCCTGCAAATAAACAAATTACTGCGTTATTTATAGTGGGGGGAGGGAGATGAAAAACGTACCAATACCTTACTTTGCAAAACAAAACAATGCCGTATTAATACCGTAGTGCCTGTCTAGTATAGATAGAAGTCACTGTCTATAATAAATGAAATTATTCTTTATATGTGTGTCTGCATACCTCGTGTATGAAGCCGAGCTGCACGAGCTCGTGCGCCAGCGCAGGCGCGGAGTCGCGCCGCGACACGGCGCACGTCAGCTGCCGGTTCATCTTGTCGTCCATGCGCAGAAGGATAGTCATCTGCAGACAAGTAACACCCTTTAATGAATTGGTAATGTGACAGTAAAGTATTCATAAGAAATGATGTCAAATGTTTATGATTAAACAGAGCTATATTACCATTGTATAAAGGTAAATGGATGATCAGGTTATGTAAATATGCGTGTACTGGCAGCAGGTGGTGTGCATGTGTGCGTATACTGACGAGAAAGTAGTGTGCGTGTGTGTTTACTGACAAGCTAGTAGTTTGCGTGTACTGAAAGCAGGTGGTGTGCGTGTACTGAAAGCAGGTGGTGTGCGTGTACTGAAAGCAGGTGGTATGCGTGTACTGACAGCAAATGATGTGCACATACTGACAGCAGGTAGTGTGCGTGAACGTGTATTGACAAACAGGTGGTGTGCGAGTGTGCGTGTACTAACATCAGATGATGTGCGTATGCGTGTGTGCGTATACTGACAGCAGGTGGTGTGCACATACTGACAGCAGATAGTGTACATTGCGTGTGCATGTACTGACGAGGTGGTGTGGGAGTTTTCGTGTACTAACAGCAGGTGTTCTGCGTGTGCGTGTACTGACGAGGAGGTGTGCCAGTGTGCGTGTACTGACAGCAGGTGGTGTGCGTGTGAGTGTGTGCGTGTACTGACCAGCAGGTCGTGCGCGTCGTGCGGCGCGCGCGGCTTGAGGCTGCACATCATGTTAACGACGCGGCGCGTCTCCAGGTCGCGCGGCTCGGGCGACGCGGGCGCGCTTTCGGCGGCGCGCTCGCACGGCGACGCGGCTCGACGACCACCCCACGCGTACGCAGTCAGCGGGTAGATGCCATACCTGCGACAACGAAATAACGGTTGTGTCATACACATTCTTCTTTAGAATCGGCTTTTAAAAATCCCCTGAGGACCATGAATCTCTTTTGTAGTAGGATGTGCCTTAATATCTACACTTGGGCAATTTTCACATGTTTGCCGCTGTCACCCGAAACCAGTCTGAGCCTTCAGACGCTGATAATGGAGACTAGTTCTATTGCTAATTTAAAAAGAATGAGTCAAGGTAAGTTGGACCTGTTTTGCGATGAAGATACACGCTTGTTTTAAAGTCGTTAGAATCACAAAATTCACTTACAAAATTGGTCCCGCGCCACTGCGTAGTCAACAAACAAGTCCGCTTTCAATTTACTATGTGTTAGATTAAGATTTATAAGATCAGTTATATTTTTATAATTTGAAACTAAGAAAAATAAATGTTAATTTGACGCCATGAAACTGTGACATATTTTCTATTTATATTTGCATATAATAATTTCAGTAGTATTTCGAAATTTCCGGTCTGACTCGTCAGTTAGGTCGGAAGCTACAATACAAGACATTACTTTCTTAAAATTTATTTTTATTTTTCTACATAGTCTCCTTGTAACTGAACACAATTCTCCCAGCTATGCTCCCATCTCTCTAGCTCATTCAAATAGTACTCGGCATTTTTCTCTGCAAAATGATTGTTTACTCCTCATTTGACAAAAATCTTTGTCGTACGAGCGCAATTTTTATACGAGGAAACAAAAACAAATCGCTTGGGGCTAGATCTGGTGAGTAAGACAGATGGTCAAGAAGTTCAAACCGCGATTTTTGAATTTTCGCCACGGCAACCACTGAAGTGTCAGACGGCGCGTTGTCATGATGAGACAGGATTTTATTTTTCTGCAAATGTGGCCGATTTTCTGCCAATTCTGTCTTCAGTTTGTCAAGTAATGATATGTAGTATGCTCCTGTAATTGTTTTTACTTTTTGAAGATAATCGATTAAGATAACTCCATGACTACACCAAAAAACAGTCGTTATCACTTTTCTAGTCGAAAAAACAGTTTTATTTTTTTGAGCCGGTTCCCCCATTACAGTCTACTTTTATGACTGTCTTTTTGTTTCGGGCGTACGAAGGTGTATGAAAGTTTCATCTACACCAATTAATCGGCGCCAAAACTCGGATTATTTGCGCCTAAACCGCGCCAAAAGCGCGTTATAAATGTTCATTCGAAGACGTTTTTGGTCTATCCGTAGCTGTAACAGACACGTTCTTTAGACATTTTTAAAGCCTCTGCCATCTCTCTCACTTAAATTCGGTGGTCGTCTAGCACCATTTGGTGAACTTTAGCGTTGTTATCAGTAGTATCAGTCGGACGTCCCGAATTTTCATCGTCTCCCAAGCTCTCACAACCACGTTTTAAATTCAGCTGCCAAAAATACGACTGTAGTAGGTAAATGATAGTACAGAGTACACAAAAAAATGTTTGCAGCGAATTATAAGTATAGAATGTTATTTCGAAAAAAAAAATATGTTTTGACGGAAATGTTTATGGTGCGTTTTCTAACCCGAATGTCATTGTACGAGCAAGTACATGATATTTCAACAGTTTAGAAAATAATGCTGATATCGCGCCTGCGCGCGCGACACGTTCACTATAATTACATTTTTTATTCATAAGTATTTTCAGTACAATAAACGCTCTCTACGGAAACGGACACAGTTTTAATTACCACATCCCGTAACGTAGAAGATACTACCTACATTAATATACTACATATCAATTATATGTAGAGGGTCACAATTCACAAAATACCCCCTACAGTCATAATTGATAAACAAAAGAAACAATGTGATGATGATAACAAAATGGCATTATTGATTAAATTTTTGATAATTGAGCAATAATTTCTACATAATATAATAGGTATTTTTCAATTAATAATTTTAGATATCTTCTACTTTTATGTTATTTTCTATTTTTAAGTATATCTTTATTTCTCCCACTTTTTTGACTTACTTCCCATTTAATTTTTTGTTAGTTTTGTCAATCTACAACTATTAAAAAGTTTCCATGATAAAAGCTTCTCCCAAAGTGAGTCCCAAAATATTGTCAAGGTCCTTCTTTTTATTAATATGAGTTATTAACTAAATTAATTAAAGTTATACATTGATGAAAACGTCTGAAATAACACAATTCCCAAGGAACTTTCTGGTATCATTACAAAATTAGACGGTGATGAAAGTTTGTTTATTTATTTCTTAGAACAGCAATCTTTTATTTTACAAATAAAAATGATGACAAGTTTAAATATTTGCAACGTATTAAATTATTTCAATAACACCAATAACACTGAAAAACAACAAATAAGAATATTAAGTTTTTGATAAACAAAAGGAACAATGTAATAATGATAACAAAATGCTGTGATGATGATGAGGTATACACATTATTTTAAAGAATAATAATAGTTATGTATTGACACAGTTAATCATTAAACACACAAAATATTTTCATGCAATTCTTGTTCGATAAAAGCAAGTAAACCATGATTATATGTATATGATTAGTTTGATTGCTAAAGGACGATGCTCTCAAAGAATACGAGGCGGTTTGAAGTTTTCGGCCTAACCGAGATTTGACGGTAGTATGTAAATAAATGTATACTCATTTAAAAGCTTGATACATTATTTAATAGTATATCAAGTGTCATTATGATGATAGGTTGCGTGATTTTGTTCGAGCGAATCTGCTTTTCTTCAGGAAAATGGAAAAATAAGAGCCGTGTATATTTCGTCAAAGAATCAAAGCCGAATCAAAGATGACATGATTAATAGCACATTCGTATTTCATATTAAAAAGTGAGCAACTTTGTTCAAACAAGCCAAAGAAAGCGTCGAAGATGATCAAAGCAGCGATAGGGCGTCGACGTCCATCACGTCAAAAATCATCGGCAAAAACCACAAAATGTTTTAGAAGGCAGAAGATAAGTTTGTGAAGTAAGTGACACTAAGGGTTCTCTACTGAGCGGGGGTTTCATATTTTAACCGAAGAACTAGGTATGAAAAAGGTGTCAGCCAAATGGGTGCCGCGTTTGTTGACTGCCAAACGAAAGGAGAATGAGGCGTTGTTTCGATCAAACACTAACGACATTTTAAGATGATTTAGAACCATTCATGAAACTCGCTATCACAACTATATTCTTGAGACAAACCATCTTTCAAAACATTGGAAACATAGCGATTCTCCGCCACCGAGGAAGGCCAAGTGGTTTGGGATTACAAGGGAATTATTTTTATTGACTACCTTTCCAAAGGACAGATTATAACAGGTGCATACTATGCTAACCTGATAGCTAATTGAGCCGACACAATATGTGAAAAGCGGCCGCGATTGGCCAAAAAGAAAATACTTTTTCATCAAGATAATGCACCGGCGCACAAGTCAGTTGTTGCAATGGCTAAGCTCCATGAACTCCGTTTTGAAGTATTAAACCATCTCTCATGTTCGACTGACTTAGCACCATCGGACTATTACCTGTTCCTTAAATTAAAAAAAAACTCCAGACTGGAAGAAAGTTTTCCACAAACTAAGAGGTGAAAGCTGACGAGGAGCAGTTTTTTGAATAGTTAGACATATCGACCTGTACGAGCGGCATAGAAGCGTAGGGAGCATAGAACTAGAAGAAGAAAAATAATACATTTTGTTTATTTTGTTTTCTTAGTCCGGCCGAGAACTTTAGAAACCCCAGTAATATACTGGGGTTTCAAAAGTTCTAATATTTGAGCAAAAGATACTCAATAGGTAAGAATGTGGTACTTTCTTACCTATTTTAGCCACTAATAATAGCAGCTCTTGCATTGCTGTTCCTATCTGAAAGGCATACATAGAGAGCCAGTATAACTACAGGCTGTGAGGTATTCTATCTAAGTGCACAGAGGTGACAACGCTTCCATAGCCATCTTTGTTTGAAGTCAGCTACACGACTTACCACCAGGCGGACTGCAATCGTTTGCCGCATCAGTTTTGTTGTCTTCGATGTTGTTTATAACTTTTGTGAAAATAAATGGTGAAGGAATATTTTTTTATCTTTGGGGTAACAAACAGATATAAAAAAATTATGAAGTAGATTAATGTAAGTATAAAATTGCTTAACTAATCTTATAATATAGAAAGAATATTGTGGTATGTTAGGTGTAGTTAATTAGAGACTGTCTCATTGGTCTAGTGGTTATGAACGCGGTTGATGATCATAAGATTCCGGTTTCGAATCCCGGGTCGTATCAAAATTAGTTATTAGGTATTTCTGTGCAGAAATTCTCAGTAGTGGCCCAGAGTCAGGAAGTTGGCGGTGTTTCATTTCGGAGAGTTACGTAAAGCCGTAGATCCTACGCCTGACCTCTTTCCGTTCTTGTCGGATTATGGACTATGAGAGTGAGGGAATAGAGAATGCACCTATACTTGCGCTCACACTCGTGCACTATATTCCCGTTCTTCTTATATGACTAGTTTCCGTTGGGACTGGCCGCCGTGTCACCGAAATTTGGTCTGGAGAACATTATTAGAGCGAGTGTGTTCGTGGATGTGGGACTCACTTGACGTCCTCTACGAACTTCTCCAGCTTCTCGGCGTGCGGCTGCAGGTCCTTGGCGCTGAACTCGGTGCGCTCGCCGCCGCGCACGCACCAGGCCAGCGCCGCGCCGCCCGCGCCCCCCGCGCCGCCGCTGCACACCTCATCCGTGATCGTTTCCGAGATGTTCGCTGCACCACCACCGACTCACGTTAGTCAAACACTTCTATGTATCGTAATTGTCTTTATACAATAAGGATGACAAGCGAGCACACAGTCTACCTGATGGTAAGTGGATACTGTGGCCCATAGACATCTATATTTATTTTGGATTTCTTTTTTTGGATTCTTAATCAAAATGCAGATGCGTTGTCACCCATGAGGACTAAGATGAAATGCCTCGTATCCAGTAGAAAATTTCTCAAATTTTCTATACTCACCATACGTAACACAGCAGCATTATGCGGCTTATTTACGCTGGTATTCTGTGAGCGTGTGATCCTTCCCAAATCGAGCTGATCTAATCGTGCTACAACCATAATATGGACTACCACTTTTAAAACCTCGTCTCTTTATCTTGATACCAGGTCACAGCTTTTCTAAATACTTTTCTAAACCTTTAGCTAAATACTTCTATGTATACTACTAGATAGACACTAACGGCACTAATACAAAAGAGACAGGTAAAGTAGAATAATACATTTCATACTTAATTTAAGTAAGCGATAATCAACGGTTATAAGTAAGGCTGTAAGAATATACGGTACATTAAAATCATTATTGCAACGTATATGCATACATACTTCGCATGAGTGGCATTTACCAAATTTAATATTACCATGCTATCAGGGAACAATTTTTAAAACATCAGATAAAAGTTATCAGGATAAACATAAACAAATTAAAAACGATTGTTGTGTGAATAAGATGGGTTGATTGTTTCACCTTTATATTCAGTGAGTTTATAATTTGGTTGATAGATAAATTTGAACAGATAATTGAAAAATCGTCCACGTACACGTCCAAATATATCTTTGGCAGAAATCGATTCAATGTAAATATTCAACAGAATTTTAAAAGAGCAACATCTATTACTATTTTCATATACTCAATATTTTCGTTATCTTCATTTATATTTAGATAAAACTTTATATGACCGGAAGCTTCACTAGTTATTTACGTTTTGCGGTAGACTAAATTATAATATCATTTAATATATCAAAAATTAAATTCCCTTACCGGTTGTGTTCACGAGTGTGTGTGCAGCTAACAACTTCAGTGAGTGAACTTCGAAGAGTAATGGATGGAAGAGAAGTTCCCTCGCTGTGGGCCTCTTCGCCGGATCCTTATTTATACACCTGAAAACACGGATTGAAAAATATGAGCTTCATTGTTCATAATTTTTTTGGAAGCACACCGTATAATTTTTCAAAGGTGACTTACCCACAGAGTATCGCAAAACTGTAGTCGACGGGTGAAGAAGGCGTACTATGTAAATTAAGCAAGCCTTCTTCGCCCGTCGCATATCCGTAGCGGGAAACCTGAAATGTACCTGTATATGAAGTCCTTCTGCCTTGGTTCTTCTAAAGATTCAACCGTCCTTATGATGTGTTCCTCTGTTACGTGGCTGCCCGAGTCACCGTTGCCCTGTATCTCAAGAGCGGCAGTCTCCAGGGCGCACATTCCGAAAGAGTAGATATCCATTGCGGGCGTCACCATTTGCGATGCTGATACGGGGGAAATAAAGTTGCAATAAATACGAGTCACTACGTAGTTTCACCTGCTGGTAATCCTTGACACGTTTCGGTCGCTTTTCCACAAAAATAAAAACAAATTAAATTGATAATCATAGAATATTTAAAAGAGATAAAGATAAAAAAATAAAAAGTGAGACGAAGACGATTAAATCAAAGGTTAAGATGCAAATGTGGAAAATGCGATTCGCAGGACAAGGATCTAAGCAAGGGAAACTATGTGTTGGTTTCCTAGTACGTTAGTGATTCAGTTTTCACTTACATCCGTATTCTGGTGCAATAAGGTGCATGTTTCTCATGTTCTCGCGGCAAGTCTTCACGTGGTGATGGATGGCGTCCGGCGCCACAGAGCCGATCTTTACTAGGCCGTTGTGCTGGATGAAAATTGTATCGCAGGTCAGGTTCCCATGTACGATAGGCGGCACGCAACCGTGGAGATAGCTGTCGACACACACGTTTACTTATTTTCAATATTGTAAAAACATTAAATAACCATGTCCAACGAGATCGCAAGATTATGAAAATTGTAAAAAATCAAAAAAACAATAAGAAATGACAGTTTCATGAAATTGTCCATCATAAATAGCAAGGTCGTTTAACAAAAATAATGCAGCAAATTACATTAAATGTTTCCAGTTTTTAAATTACATATTATAAAAACTAATTTTAGGCCTTTTTTTTTCGAGTTTAGTCTTAACTTTTTTTAAATGCTTGACGTCGACATCGAGAATCAAAAAAAATATAATTGAACGCGACAAAACCCGTAAAATTAGTTTTACTGAAAGTGTTGTAAAAGCATTTAAATAACATATAATGTTAAAATAATCCACAATTTTGGATATTTGTATGTTACCTGAGCGCCGATAAAATTTGTGTACACCATCTCTTCCACGCCTGCAGTGGTAACCGCTTCACATTGCGTTTCGTGCGTTTCAAGAACTGCTTCAGTGATCCGCAGGACATATACTCCGTTATAAAGATTACCTGGAGGATAAAGAAAATATAGATTTTAACATATTATCATAAGCAATTATAAAAGTTCGATTTGAGTGCGTTTAAAAATAAAGAAATTCATTCATTAATTTATTTATTCAGTGCAGAAATTGTCTAATAGTGTTATCGTTACTAATAGTGTTATTATTATTATTTAATGGCTCAAAACTAATAATCTTAATTATTGTGAATTTTGTTTATTTTTTCGATATTTACCTAACATATTAATCATATTTAACATATTACATAATAAGTACTAGTCGTCTAATAAGCTAAAATTACCGTAAGGTATATAAAAACGGTACGTAACGCTTTTATTAACATACAGGTTGTTTGGAAGATGGGCGCAAAGCCTGAAGGGAATGATACCTTAAACCATTTAGGACATATTAAGCTAAACTTGTCTTTTTTATTTTCGGAAGTTAATCCATGCACGTGCACCGTAAATGTCAAGTCGCTTGTTCCTTTTCGAAAAACGATATCATTCATACCCTCCTCGATCCTCCATCGACACATCGGGGTGGTGGGGTGGGAGGGGCAAGAAGATGATTCTAGAATGTCACGTAATCATCGGGGCCGAGGACATATAAGGCACGCGCGACCGTTGCGCGTCCTCTTTCCACCGCAGTCGTCGCTGAAACCACACCGCTAGTAGAAACCGCTTTAGCCTGGAAGCAGTCGAGCTCCAGGAGACCCGCCTCACCTCGTGTGAGATATAGTCGCGCACCGCCTCTCTCCGGAGTGTTCCAGAAGAAGTTCCAGAAATTGCAGCTATAGTGCTCAACAGGATAGAAGAAACCCCGGTGAGTCAACACTCCTTTATTTACTGCCTGATATATAGTTTAACCCGCTCCAATTTTGTTGTTCTCCTAATCAGGCAGGATTCCTTTTCAGCGATTTGGCACAATAATAGTTTAGTTTTAGGGGAGAGCGAGTGCATTATACCGCATGCTATAGTAGTCGCCTTTACGTAAGCGTAGAAGCAACCGCATATACAGTCCACTTTAGTTAATATCTCGCGTAATAGGTTTAAGGTTCGACCGGGGAACTAGACTTCGGCAGCCTTAGACACGTGGCCCCACCATTTTATGGTCCTTCGAGCCGGATTTTGGTCGAATTGTTGAATTAATTAATTAGATAATGCACTCTAATTTATAGAATAGACTTAAATAGTGTTCGTTTAAATTTAAATTTTGATTAGGTACTCGCAAACAGAATTATTCGTTTTATAGCGCTCGTATTTGATTAAATTTAAAGCCTATTAAATAATTGAAACAGTGTAATAGGAACCGTTTGATACGCTTACCCACAATCTTGATAAAATTATTGAGTGCAAATGACGCGTCACCTCGACTCGCTGCGCAGGTGTTCGATTTAATTACGTAATACGGCATACCGAGTGTCCATCCTTCATTGTTTGTGCGTTGTGAGATTAATTGTGATTGATATAACTTTATTATAATAGTTTAAAATGGCAGTTAGTGGAAGTGAAATCAAAATTAAAACGCTTTATGCCAAGAGGGACATACTCTTTTCGCGTATGCAGAATATAAGTGATTATATAAAGAACATTCATATAGAAGCAGTGCGGGAAACCTTTTTGACTGAAATCGAAACGATAGATTCTTTACGAATGGATTACGAAAAAATATTAGACCAAATTAATCATTTGGAATTACAAATCGACCCGAAATACATAGTGAACTACCAACCGCTGCTGGCATTCTAAGATATGTTGTGTCGCGTGAAAAGAATTGCGAGATCCCTACTATCTCAAAACGAAGCAAAGCCGGAAAAACAGGTACGTCCAAGCGACTCGATTAGGTTGCCGCCAATAGATATTCCGGTATTTAATGGTGATATTAAGACGTGGCCCTTCTTCTTCAGTAGTTTTCAAAACAACATACACAATAACCCATCGTTATCGGACGCCGAAAAATTATATTACTTAATCAGTAAACTTAGTGGCAGGGCACAGTCGATCTGCTCTGGTTTTACACCTACAGCAAACAATTACTTATTAATATTCGAAACGCTTAAAACTAAATATGAAGATAGGAGAATGTTAGCTTCCGAATATTTGAACCAGATATTCGATCTTAAACCTATATCATCCGCGAACATCAACGGCTTAGAGCAATTTCTAGATAAATTTGTGGCATCGGTGGCTGCACTTAAGAATTTGAAATTTAATGATCTTATGGACGTGGTGTTTCTCCATATTGCACTGAAGAAGTTGGACCCCGACACCGTGCGTGCGTTTGAAATGGAGCATCGTAGCTCGGAGATGCCTTCCTTTCATTCATTAGCATCGTTCGTGCGAGATCAAATAAAGGTGATGCAGCGCTCTCCGAACGTTAAACAGGAGAATAAAAGGTGCGTCGACCGTAGACAGACTCAACCACGTAAAATAGCAGGGTCGTTAACTTACGTAACCGCTACGCCAACATCACTCCAGCATACTTGTTTAGTATGTAAAGATAGACACGGTAATTTATATAATTGTGCGATTTTTCGTAAATATTCACCAAGCGAGCGTTATAAATTAGTAAAGATAAACAACCTATGTTTGAACTGCTTAAGCGATAAGCATTTAGTTGCAAAATGCAATTCGAGTTCCGTATGTAGCAAGTGCGCCAGGAAACATCACACGTTATTACATTTTGAAAATAGCAACATAGCGGCGTCAAGTAAAGCGGATAAGGAATTCGCCCCTACTAAGGTCAACGATTCTAGCGGTCGACCTGGTGATGTCGCTCTGTGCTCATTGGCAAATATGGGAGCACAACCTCCTTCAACCGTGTTACTGGGTACGGCACGTATTTTGGTTAGGGATTCGCGTGGAAACGAACAAAGCGTCCGTGCACTGCTGGACAGCGGAGCCCAAAATAGCTTTATAACGCGACAATGTTGTCAGCGCTTAGGCTTAGTAATAAATAGGTCACTTTCATGTCCTGTAATTAAAGGCATCGGAGGCACTAGTAAATCGACACAGGGATATATAAATTTAAAAATTTATTCTCGGATAGATCGTAATGTTAACTTTGATATAAATGCACTAGTAGTAGATAGGGTCACTGAACGGTTGCCAACCGTTTCGGTTGACACCTCGGCAATGATTGAATTTAAGAATTTGACTCTGGCGGACGACACTTACGCCGTTCCTGGAAACATAGACATGCTCATTGGAGCATCGCTTTTCCCTCATCTTTTGTTAAACAATAAGGTCAGGGGCAACTCTTCGCATACCGCGCCTTACGCACTGGAAACCGTATTGGGCTATGTGATCCTTGGCTCCGCCCCCATCATAGATAGTATTTCGGCAACCTCTTATTGTGGTATGGCTGTCGAACCGCTCGAGTCGTTAGTCCGCAAATTTTGGGAGATGGAGGAGGTGAACGTCCCACCCATAGCTAGCTCAGATGACAGAAATTTACGTCCGCACGACCATTCGTGATCGCGACGGTAGATATAGTGTAGCGCTACCCTTTAAAGGAGATGTTTTATCTCTCGGCGATTCGCGTCAAATGGCGGAAAAACGTTTCTACAGCTTGGAGCGTAGGATGCTCGCTTCACCCCAGTTAAAGGAAGCTTACGACGGCGTCATTAACGAATATATAAGAGAAGGTTACATATCACTTGTGGCTTCGAAATTAGATAACTACGAAGACACACCGTCGTATTTCATACCACACCACGGAGTCATTAGAGAGGACAAACTTACATCTAAGTTACGTGTAGTGCTCGACGCTAGTGCTAAAACTAGCACTCACCTGTCGCTTAACGATATCCTCTATAGTGGGCAAAATTTACATTGCAGTTTATTTAATATAATAGTCAATTTTCGTTTGTTTAGTATAGCACTATCCGCCGATATTCGTCAAATGTTTCTTTGCATAGGGGTCCGTGAATGCGACCGTAGATTCATACGCATTTTATATCGTTTCAACCCAAAGGAACCTCTAATGGTGTTTGAATTTAACCGCGTTTGTTTTGGTTTAAAGTCGAGCCCATTTCATGCGTTACGCACGGTGAGACAGCTCGCTCACGATGAAGGTCCCTCTTATCCTAAAGCTAAGAGGGCAATTGAGAGCGGATTATATATGGATGATTTTGTGTACTCGGTCGATAGCGTGGAGGAGGCAACCCTAACCACCGCCGAGGTTATAAAGCTCATGAAATCGGGTCAATTCGATCTTGTGAAGTGGACTAGTAATTCGCGTCCGGTTTTGGATACAATCCCACTATCACACCGTCTTTCGGCGATAAAGGAATTCGACGATTCTGATACACACAAGGTGCTCGGTCTGTGTTGGTCACCAGAGTCCGACGTGTTTAGCCTTAAGGTAAATCCGCCCGTAGAGAAATGCACAAAGCGCACAATACTGTCATGCGTTGCTAGATTATGGGACGTCATGGGTTTCGTAGCTCCGGTGGTATTATACGCTAAGCTTTTGATTAAACAACTTTGGTTATTGGAATGCGACTGGGATGACTCGCCGCCTGACAGCATTGTTCGGTTGTGGCAGCGCTTTAGAGAGGAACTTCCTTTATTAAGAGAAATTAAAATACCGCGTCATATAAACGTAGATAGGAATAGCGCCATAACGGTCGTTGGGTTTGCAGACGCCAGCGAGAAGTCTTACGGGGGCGTTGTATATTTCCACGTCCAGAATAATGGTAGAAATTCGATTAGCCTCATTAGTTCTAAGTCGAGAGTCTCCCCCCGTAAGGTTGTCTCTCTGGCGCGCTTAGAGCTTTGCGCAATATTAGTACTCACCAAGCTTATTACTGCAGTTATCAGCGCATGTAGGGATAGAGTTCACATAGAAAGGATATTGGCCTTTTCCGACTCCACCGTCGCCTTATGCTGGGTTCATTCTTCACCCCACCGTTGGGATACGTTTGTTGCGAACCGAGTGGCCAAGATACAAGACGAGTTAGAAACGCGGAACTTTTATCACGTGTCCGGTACGGAAAACCCCGCCGATTGTCTATCCCGTGGACTCACCCCGATGCAAATAATGGACCACCCGCTTTGGTTCCACGGACCTGCTTGGGTTCACTTGGATCCCTCGCAATGGCCAATAACCGATTTCGAACCTTCGTCAGTGTCACAACCGCCGGAAGAAAAGAGACACGCTCTAGTGGCGAACGTTTCGAGCGAGGTTTCTCCAATCATTGCTTTGGCGAACCGCTTGTCCTCTTGGTCGAAATTATTGCGTAGCGTAGTTTACGTTTGTCGATTCGCGAAGCTGTTACCGCGACGTTCGTATGTCTTAGCATCCGATTACAACTATGCTGAGTCGCTAGTATTACGTGAACTTCAACGTGCGCACTTCTCTGAAGAAATTAGAAGATTACAATCGAATAGAGCTTGTAGTCGCGCCTTTCAACGCCTTAAGCCATTTTTACAGGATGGGATTGTAAGGGTAGGTGGACGCTTGTCCAACTCGCAATTGAGTTTCGACCAACGGCACCCTATTGTTTTACCGCGTAAAGACCATATCATGAACTTATTAGTCGATTACCATCATAAATTGAACTCGCACGCTGGCCCCGACTTGTTGATGTCGATTTTGCGTCAGAATTATTGGATTCTTTCTGCACGTAGTTTAATACGCAATCGGGTGCACAGATGTATACCTTGCTTTCGGGCACGCCCCAATCCGTCATTTCCGGAAATGGCGGAACTTAGATCTTGTAGAGTAATACAATCAGTAAAGCCCTTCACGCACACCGGGTCTGATTTCGCTGGTCCGTTTAAGGTCACGCTCACTCGCGGGCGTGGTATAAGATCCACAAAGGCTTACGTCTGCATTTTCGTGTGTCTAACTACTCGAGCGATGCATATAGAACTCGTTGGTGATCTAAGCACAGCAGGCTTTATGGGTGCATTTAAAAGATTTCTATCCCGCAGAGGCCCTGTAAGTAAATTGTATTCGGATAACGGTACGAACTACGTCGGTGCAAAACGTATTCTATCGGAACTACATGAGCTCTTAGCTAGCAAGTATTATAATTCGGAGTTCGCTCACATTCTAGCCGAGAACCGCATTGAGTGGTCTCTGAACGTCCCAGCCGCGAGTCATTTTGGGGGCAATTGGGAGACTAATATCAAGAGTCTAAAGAGTCATTTATACCGAGTAATAGGAGATCAAATTTTGTCCTTCGAATAGCTAAGTACGGTGCTCGCTCAAATTGAATGCGTAATGAATAGTCGCCCACTTTGTCGTACGTTGTCTAGTGACCCCTCGGAACCGCTGGCTCTAACTCCAGCACATTTTTTGAATTTAACGCCTTTAAAGTATTTGCCAGCCGCAGATATGGATGAGAACAGACTTAGCATTTCCGCACGCCACAAATTATTAGATCGGTTAGTGCAATCGTTTTGGAAACGATGGAGGATGGAATACTTGCATACTTTGCAGTCTCGACAAAAATGGAACACAGCAACAGAGCCTTTAGCTGTAGGAACTGTAGTTGTGCTCACCAAAGAGAATACGCCGCCTCTCCACTGGCCGTTAGGAATTGTCGAAGAGGTCTTTCCCGGTTCCGACGGAGTAGTTAGGATAGCTCGCGTTAAGACCACGGTTGGGTCTTACTTGCGTCCGGTTGTCCGTTTGTGCCCCCTGCCTCTTCCATAATTTAAATTAGCTTTCTAGATTAAATTGTAGTTGAATTTAGGTAATCTTAG
The DNA here is from genome assembly GCA_036936625.1 of Parnassius smintheus behrii. Lineage (NCBI taxonomy): Eukaryota > Metazoa > Arthropoda > Insecta > Lepidoptera > Papilionidae > Parnassius > Parnassius smintheus. The sequence continues at coordinate 50,665,113 of JAUPFT010000011.1, forward strand.
CGTTAGTTAGTTATTTGTTAGTTGATCTTAGCTCTAGTTGTATTAGTCAATTTTGAAGGAAATCCTTCAAGGGCGGGGGAGATGGTTGCGCGGAAAACCATTCGTATTATTATATTTGACGGTAGGAGTGTCAAGTCGCTTGTTCCTTTCCGAAAAACGATATCATTCATACCCTCCTCGATCCTCCATCGACACATCGGGGTGGTGGGGTGGGAGGGGCAAGAAGATGATTCTAGAATGTCACGTAATCATCGGGGCCGAGGACATATAAGGCACGCGCGACCGTTGCGCGTCCTCTTTCCACCGCAGTCGTCGCTGAAACCACACCGCTAGTAGAAACCGCTTTAGCCTGGAAGCAGTCGAGCTCCAGGAGACCCGCCTCACCTTGTGTGAGATATAGTCGCGCACCGCCTCTCTCCGGAGTGTTCCAGAAGAAGTTCCAGAAATTGCAGCTATAGTGCTCAACAGGATAGAAGAAACCCCGGTGAGTCAACACTCCTTTATTTACTGCCTGATATATAGTTTAACCCGCTCCAATTTTGTTGTTCTCCTAATCAGGCAGGATTCCTTTTCAGCGATTTGGCACAATAATAGTTTAGTTTTAGGGAAGAGCGAGTGCATTATACCGCATGCTATAGTAGTCGCCTTTACGTAAGCGTAGAAGCAACCGCATATACAGTCCACTTTAGTTAATATCTCGCGTAATAGGTTTAAGGTTCGACCGGGGAACTAGACTTCGGCAGCCTTAGACACGTGGCCCCACCATATACCATTACATAAATCAGGCGATAAAAGTAATGTTTGCAACTACAGACCTATTAGTAATCTTCCAGTTTTAGGTAAAGTTTTTGAATCATTAATTTGTCCTTAGTTGACTTGGCATATAAAAACATTTTATAGCTGATCAACAACACGGATTTTTAATAAACGCTCTACTACATCCAATCTTATTACGTTTGTTGACAGAACACTTACTAGAATGAGCTCAGGGAATGAAGTAGATTGTATTTATAATGACTTTAGTAAAGCGTTTGACACAGTAAATCATTCAGTTCTAATCAACAAACTACACACATTATTTGGCATACATGGATGCTTATTAGATTGGTTTGCTTCATATCTCACAGATCGAACACAAAGAGTAGTCATTAGCGGTTTTGTTTCTAGAGAAATTATCCCAACGTCTGGAGTTCCACAAGGCTCGCACCTTGGCCCATTACTTTTTATAATGTTTATTGATGATATTAAGCATTGTATCCGTAACTCCGATTTTGAATTATACGCAGATGACCTAAAGATATCCAAAATTGTGAATAATAACACAGACCAAATTCAACTTCAAGATGATATAGATAGAATTACAGAATGGTGACGGCAAAATAAAATGTCTCTCAATACAAATAAATGCTATCACATTAAATTCTCTCGAAAATTTAACAAATATGATAGTAGTTACAATATGAATGGTGTGGATTTAGCGAAAGTAGACGAAGGAAAGGACTTAGGCATTGCTATTGACTCTCAGATGCGATTCACGAACCACATTAACAATACCATACACAAATCGTTAAGAATGTTAGCTTTTATTTTCAGAAACACCAAAGATTTTAAGTCGGTTTTAGCGTTAAAAGTTCTCTATTTTGCACTGGTTCGCAGTCATGTTGATTATTGTTCAGTCGTATGGTACCCGTCTTATCAAAATAATATTCAGCGTATAGAAAGAATCCAAAAAAGATTTTTAAATAAAATATCTTATGTAAGTGGCGTTCATCGTACAATTCGTAGATACTCTGAAAGATTAGCGAATTTCGAAATTTTATCATTGGAGCAGTGAAAGAATTTGCTATCTATAGGCCTTTTACATAAACTACTTAATAATAAGTGTTAAATAAGTGGTGTAAAGAGTAATAAGCATTACCTTAGAAAATACTTCTGTCCTGGACAGAAGCAGCAAGAAACCCAGAAGTTTCACAATAATAAACAGCATAAACATTAGAAATTGGTTGGTAGCGATTACCTTTTCCCCCAGGGCTTGTTATCATCCACAAATAATGTTATGTATGTTCGGCAGTTTACATTGATAAGCTGTAATTATGATGAAGTTATAGTTTAGATCTTAATGAAGAAAATTTAAAATACGTAGTAGAGCCACGCTGCAGCTACATTATGGTTGTAGCACGAATGGGTCGGCTCGACCGGGGAAGGACTACGCTCTAACAGAATACTAGCGTGAAATAGCAGCTTAATACTGCTGTGTTTCGTATGGTGAGTGTAGAGATTCGGAGACCCTTTTTTACTGGAAACATGGCGTTCCATCAACGCATCCTTTTGATTTTTAATCGAGGATAAATGTAGATGTCTATGAACCACAGCATCCACTTACCATCAGGTGGACTGTGTGCTCGTTTGTCACCCTTACTCTATAAAAAATATATAGTTACTAATTTTTTCATACGGTTCAAAAATAAAAGTTAAAAATAAACCAAATGGAGAAAATTGTCCAAATGGATATTCACCCTTGGCTTATCGTTGTGCGTGTCGGTCCAGTATCGGTGGAATTTGACTATATTCGGATGTTCGAGCCTCGTGAGATTGTCGAAAACCATTTGTATCTTGTCTTCTTGTGCCTTGAAGTTTTTGCGTTCGGAGAATTGCACCTCGTTCCACACTACCTCCACGCCTTCCTCGGTGTCCATTGCGAGGTGCGCACAGTCTATTCCAGGGACATCTCGCTGCTCCACCTGGAAATAAAACACAATAAGAAACATCATCGGGTAGCCTCGAGCTGGTGTTAGTAACTAGCGACCTGGCCGGGCTTGGTATGTGTAAGATCTATTAATGTGGCGCTTTTATACATTTAAGATAAATATTTCTTTTTTTTTAAATGACCAATATTTTGGCATGAAGCCTAGATCGCTCCTGGCAATGCTCTCTATCTGTTCGAGGAGTTCCATTACAGTCGGTTCACCCATTCCAAAGATTAGCTCGGACAGACAAAATTAAAAAAAGGGTTTTTTCATGTGTTATTTAGCAGAGTGTAAATAACCCTCCGAACATAATATTACTATTATGTAATATTATTTTAATTTTATACGTGGAATTATATTAATTATTATATAATTATTAATATTATTATAATTTTACACGTGATAGAGCCACACTGTAACTATATTATGATTGTTGCACGAATGGGTCGACTCGACCGGGGAAGGACAACGCTCTCACAGAATACCAGCGTGAAATAGCAGCTTAATACTGCTGTCTTTCGTATGGTAAGTGTAGAGATCCGGGGACCTTTCTTTACTGGAAACGAGGCATTCCATCTTAGTCCTCAGTGGTGACAACGCAACTGCGTTTTGATTCTTAATCGAGGATAAATTTAGAATATCTATGGGCATCCACTTACCATCAGGTGGACTTTGTGCTAAAAATATAATTCAGTTATTACGATATTACAGAGACACTTAAATTATATTTGTATGTATAGATATAGATAAATTTGTGTCTTCTTTAGTTCCCTCTAGTCTAAATACTACTCAACGCGAAGTTTGGGATTGAAAGTAAATATTATTACTAAGTTACTAATTAATTTCAGAGTCGAGCTCAAGGCTTGGAAGTTTGAATTTGAAATATATGTAGAATACTGTAAACAATGCCGATGGCAAAAGAAAGTGATTGGCATGAGTAACTTAGATATTAGCGGCCTTACTAATAACTGTCGATAATCGCTTATTTTAATTAACTATTAATTATCACTATATATGTCTCTATTGTCATTCAGTAAAAAGAGAAAAAGCAACTTTAAGTACCTACTTAATTTGACTAAGACGTTGACGTTAATTTTTATGAGTAACACACACAAATACTGGTTTCTGTATTTGTGTCAAAAGCCTCTAAAAGTTATTAGTCTACATAAATCTGTTTACGGAAGTGTCCACATACAATGACCTCACGACCTTCAAATTGCCAACTGCGGGTAATCACGTAAATTGGCGATGTACGGTAGAAAATGTTCCATTATCTCGGGAGGCAATCATTCAATTGGTACCCTCTTTGTGCACTTAAAATACCAACGCATTCAACTGGATACACTGGTGGACTGGTACAGTAAACCAGGAACTGTTGAAAATAAAACTATGATTTAAAGACTTTTGATTGTAAAGTTGATAGAGCATTGTAATAAATTAGATTTTTATATACAATTTCTACCCAGCTAAGAAGCTTCGGCAATTTCACAACAGGTTATTAATTAGTGTTAAGTAATATATAACACAGTTAAAAGACTAGACAAATGATTATGTCATTACATTGTGTCATTTTTTTTAAATGTTACCCCCAACATTAGGATTTTCACCAGTATCGGTATATATAGGTATTTTTCATACAAAATTTTCACAAGGAAAAACATCCAGACCTGAAACAATTATTTTTGGCCACCGCGCGCGAATTGAACACGCGGCTCTCAGCGCTGCAACTCATTGCTAAGCCATTGCACCACGGAGCAGCCAATTGTCATATCGTAGGTAATTATTGAATTCGTATGTATCTTTCTCCTTCTTCAAGGACCCGTAACAGAACACAGCTCGACATTGGTGTTGCACATTGCGGGGAAGACATTTTGAAAATATATAACGGACGATATGTAATATTGATTTCAGCGCGAATCAAAATGTTAAGTGCTGATTTACTGGCGGGAAATGAAAACATCGGCAATTAATCAGCATAACCAAGCCATTATAAAAAAATATATTTCGTATTTATTTGAAACTGCCAACACATCGGGACAGGGCGATGGACACTTCCTTGCCCTAAAACCTTTCAGTATTGAGAGTAGGACTGTGCCCATGAGTGGGACGTAACTAACTAAATTGTAATAAAATTTCATTAGTACAGCATATACCACATGCAGGAGCTATATTATGGTTGTTTGTAGCACGAAAGGATCGGCTCGATCGGGGAAGAACAACGCTCTCACAGAATACCGGCGTAAAATGGCAGCTCAATGCTGCTGTGTTTCGTATGGTGAGTGTACAGAACCAGAGACGCTTGTTACTGAAAACGGGCTATTACATCCGTCACGGGGGTGTCTACGCATTTACATTTTTATTCTTAGTCGTGGATACATTTCACCCAACGGTATTCACCTACCATCTGGTGAACTTTGTGTTCGTTTTTGTCACTCTTATTCTATTAAAAAAAAAAGATCTTTTTATAAATGCACAACTCTAATTAAAGTCAAGGAAGTAAATCATAATTCCCTTCGCAAACTTTGCATAATCGTCACTATTACGTAGCCTGATCAAATAGATGGAGTTTGAAATGAATTCGTATTTTAACAAATTCGAATGCATTTTAAGATAAATTGACTTCTTTTTGTCAATTGAGATATCTCATTCTCCTTGGTTTATAACAACGAATATAAGTTAATAAAAACGGGCATTTAATAATTTAGGGTGATTTTTTATAGTATAGGATGACACCCGAGCACACATGAAGCTGCTACTCTGTGAGAGCGCGGTCCTCTTCCCCGGTCGAGCCGACCCATTCGTACTACAACCATAATATAGCTCTACTACTAAAATCAATTTCAGATTATCCTGTCGCTACATGTTGTGTTGCTTTAAATAGTACGTTTATCGTGCACTTAATATAAGAAACATGCATCGACATGAAATGCTTAGTCTTAGTTTAACATGCATTTGAATAACGAGAGTCGCGTATTTTTTCAAAATGTCGAAAACTGAGTATCGAAGTGTCATAAAGTTTCTGTTTAAAGAAGGTTTTTCCCTGCCCAAATAAAAGAACGATTGGATGGCGTGTATAAGGAGTCTGCCCCCTCCTATAGCACAGTGAAAAATTGGGTGAAAGATTTTCGCCTCGGAAGAGAAACCGTCGAAGACTTTGGCCACGACGGTCGACCTGTGGAAGTGCTCACTCCCGAAACGATTGCTTTTATCGAAGAGGAGGTTCTGAGTGACCGCCGTTTGAAGATTAGAGAAATTGCAGCAAGGCTTGGCTCTAAGAGTACCGTTCATCGCGCGATCCATGAACATCTTCACATGAAAAAAGTGAGTGCAAGATGGGTACCGAAACTACTTTCAGCGGTACAGAGACAGGAAAGAGTGCGCTGCGCTTCGGAGTTTTTGGATCTTTGTGGCGAAAATCCAAAGACTGTGATCGAGCGGCTAGTGACTGGTGATGAAACTATGATCTTGTATTATGATCCACAAAGCAAGCGCGAGTCAATGGAATGGCGTTATAAGGGTGAAAAGCCCCCTAGAAAGGCAAAGGTGCAACAATCGACTAAAAAACTGATGTGCACAATATTTTGGAATTTTCAAGGCATTTTGATGGTGGATTTTAAAGAACGTAATACAGTCGTGAACGGCGAATATTATGCTTTTTTAATATATAAATTACGAGACAAGGTAAAGGAAAAACGAAGAGGCAAGCTGTCTAAAGCTGTCCTGTTGCTCCATGACAACGCCCCTGTTCATACCGCTGGTGTTTCGAAGGATGCAGTTCGTCAATGCGGGTTCACAGAAGTTCAACATCCACCTTACAGTCCAGACATGGCCCCGTCCGACTATTATTTATTTCCAAATTTAAAGCGGGACTTAAGAGGAAGAAAATTTTCAAGCGATGAAAAGTTGCAGGCGGCCGTCTTCAGTCATTTTGAGGATAAAAAATGTGATTATTTTTATAAAGGTTTAGAGATGTTGATCCACAGATGTCAGAAGTGTGTTAGTATTCATGGTGATTATATTGAAAAATAAAATTGGTTTCGTTTCATTTCCTTCATTGGTTCATAGTTAGGCCAATTCATTATGGGACCGCCTATGTATGTAAATTTATACCAAGTGTAGAAATTTGTAACGATAACAAGGCGATGGAAAATAAATGCACTATAATTAGAAACATACAGATTGCAAAAATTGATTGGAAAATGTAACAATTCTATTTTAGGGTTGCAAACTTTGTCCAAATATTTCCAAATTTTATATGTACGCCAAGAGATGATCAAATGTTTACCACATTTGATCCTCCCTTGGCGTACATATAAAATTACAAGCTATATTAGCTAGATTACAGCTACCGAAGCCCATGGACATCTGTAAGAAACTCCAAAGGCGGTGTAAGGGAGCTCTATCACATAACGACTGCTACCACTAGGTATTTAGGTGTTCTGGAATAAAGGGTAAAGAGAGTGAGTATAATTACCCGCTCAATCCCCTAGCGGTCTCATGACACCGCCGCCATATTCCGTCAAATCCCCTAGCAGTCTCATGAGACCGCACCCACCCACAGCACTTATAACCCATAAAAACTTATATTTGAAGACTACTTTTATATGAAGAAGTTTGGCATTATAGAATCGATATGAAATTTTCTATCCTCTAGTTGAAAAAATCCGGTTAGTCTATAGATATTCATTTATAATCTACATTCAAAGTGCGTTATCGTCGAGTGTTCGTTGTCGTACATCGTTGCGTTGATTTTTGGATTTTTTTAATTTAAGAACAGTTATTTATGTATTATATTTTATATATTATAGTCTAAACAAAAATCAGTTACTCTATGAATTCTTATTTTTAATCTACCGTAAAATTGCGCCATTTTCGTATGGTCGGCAAATGTAAATTGACAGGAGAATAAGAATAAAATACATAGAGTAACTGACTTTTGTTTAGACCACAAGATAGAGAATTTCGTATAGATTCTATAATGCCAAACTTCTTTACGGAAAACTAGTCTATAAATATAAGTTTTAATGATTTAAAGTGCCGTGGGTGGGTGGGGTCGCATGCGACCGCTCGAGATTTGACGGACGCATGCGACTGCATGTATGCCGTGTAGTGGCGGTTGAGAATATCCACTACCCCATATCTTCCCGTGGGTGTCGTAAGAGGCGACAGAGGGAGACAGGCAGGAGATGGGCAGCAGCATCGTCCTGATAACAACTGAGATATAATAAAAAACTGCGGTTGCCAACCAGCTCGCCAAGCGTGGTAACTATGGCAAATATCCCCCCATGAATAACGACGCAAACAAACGGCCCCCAGTCGCCGGCGGCCCCGCTATTCCTGGCTACGGTGGCGACCATGGTAACGGCGGGGCAGGGGGTGCTAAGAATCTCCGGTGGAGGTTCGGTTGCCACCTACGACGACTCGACCTAGCAACATATAACGCACGCACCCTGAGGACTGACGAGAAGATATGGCATATTATTGGATTATCCGAGGTCCGAAGAGAGGGAGAGAACACGGCAATCCTCGAGTCCGGCAACTTGTTCTATCACCGGGAGGGCGACCATCTGTCCCAAGGAGGTGTCGGATTTATCGTCCACAAGTCTCTCGTCAACAACATTGTAAAGATTGGGAGTGTGTCGACGAGGGTTGCGTACCTGACACTCAGAATCACCAAACGGTATTCGCTGAAGGTTATACAGGTTTACGCACCAACCTCGGCACATCCCGATGAGAAGGTGGAGGAAATGTATGAGGATATTTCCAGAGCTATGCATTCCTCCAAAACCCACTACACGGTGTTGATGGGAGACTTCAACGCAAAACTAGGCAGAAAAAGAGAAAGCGGTGAGCTGAAGGTAGGGAAATTTGGAGTAGGGCAACGGAACCGAAGGGGCCAGCAGCTGGCCGACTTTATGAAGAAAGAGGGACTTTTTATGATGAACTCTTTCTTCCAGAAGCGGCCCCACAGGAAGTGGACCCGGTCGAGCACCAACGGTTCGACAAAAAATGAGATTGACTTCATTATGACGACCAGACGCCAACTGTTCAGTGATGTCTCAGTGATCGCAAGGGTGAAAACTGGCAGCGATCACCGAATGGTTAGAGGCACACTGAACCTAAACGTTAAGTTGGAGAGGTCTCGTCTAATGAAGTCAACGCTCCGTCCCCCTCGTGCTCTAATCCAGATCCCCAAAACCTTTCAGCTCGAGTTACGTAACCGCTTTCAGTGCCTAGAAGATTGCAATGCAGTGGACGATATGAATGACAAGCTCGTGGAAACTGTCCATGCGGTCGGAGCTAAGTTCTGCAAGACCCGCCGCAGAAGAACACAAAAACTCTCCGATCACACTCTTAATCTCATGGCTGTAAGACGGGAGATGAGGCTGCAATCGTCAACAGATTTGACAGCATACAGGCAACTGAACAGACAGATCTCCAAATGTATGCGGCGAGACTTACGCAACTTTAATACTGCTCGTATTAAAGAAGCGATCGAGCGGAACCAGGGCTCCAAAGTCTTTGCCAGAGATCTGTCTGCCAGAAGGAGCAAACTGTCAAAGCTGAAGACTGAGTGTGGCAACATCATTTCCGGGACACCTGAGATTCTAAGTGAGATTGAGAGGTTCTATGGGCAGCTGTACACATCATCGTTCAAGCCACACGCAAGTGTGAGTAACGATCCAAGAGCAAGTCGACACTATTTCGATGATATCCCGGACGTCAGTCTGAGCGAGATTAGAATGTCTCTTCACCACCTTAAAAACGGCAAGGCCCCGGGCAAGGATGGAATTACAGCGGAGCTTCTGAAAGCGGGTGGAACACCGGTACTTGAAGTCCTTCAGAAGCTCTTCAATTCCGTCCTCCATAGTGGCACTACTTCGGAGGCGTGGAGCGGAAGCGCGGTGGTCTTGTTCTTTAAGAAAGGCGACAACGCACTCTTGAAGAACTATAGACAGATTTCCCTTCTGAGCCGCGTCTACGTGCTGTTTTCGAGAGTCATTACGAATCGTCTCGCACGCAGACTCGATGACTTCCAGCCTCCCGAACAAGCCGGTTTCCGAAAAGGCTTCAGTACCATAGACCACATACATACCCTGCGGCAGATTGTACAGAAGATCGAAGAGTGCACTCTGCCACTTTACCTGGTATATGTGGACTATGAGAAAGCCTTTGATTCCGTCGAAATTTGGGCGGTGGTACAATCCCCTCAGCGGTGCCAAGTTGACTGTCGGTATATCGAAGTGCTGAAGTGTTTGTACAGTAGGGCTACGATGGCTATTCGAGTACAGAACCAGAGTTCGAAACCTATCCAACTGCAGAGAGGTGTAAGACAGGGTGATGTTATATCCCCGAAACTTTTCACGTCTGCGTTGGAAGACGTTTTCAAGCTACTGGTCTGGATACGGTATTAACATCAATGGCGAGTACATCACACACCTTCGATTTGCCGACGATATAGTCCTTATGGCAGAATCGCTGGAGGACCTTAGCACTATGCTCAATGACCTCAATGGTGTCTCCCACCGGATAGGTCTTAAGATGAACATGGACAAAACAAAGATCATGTTTAATGTCCATTTCACACCTATGCCGGTAGTTGTTGGGTAGAAGTTCTTGACGAGTACGTTTACCTGGGACAAATAGTCCGACTAGGTAAGTCCAACTTCGACCGAGAGGTCAATCGACGGATTCAACTCGGCTGGGCAGCGTTCGGGAAATTACGACACATCTTCTCGTCAGGGGGAGAAAGGTTCTCGAGTGGCAGCCTCGTACCGGTAGGTGTAGTGTAGGGCGACCCCCACTAGATGGAGTGACGACCTGGTAAGACATGCAGGAAGTCGATGGATGCAGATGGCTCAGGACCGTGCTTTGTGGCATTACTTGGGGGAGGCCTATGTTCAGCAGTGATGATGAAGATGATGATGCGACTGCATGGGAATTTTAAGAGGATTGAGGGGTTACAGGCTGTCACTGCATCTTAGTCCTTAGAGTTGGTACGCATCTGTAGCCTTTTTTGATTGATGTTGGCTGCACTTGTCCATGAATTGCAGTAGCCACTCACCACCAGAGGCTGTTTATAAAATAAAATCTAGTACCGATTTTTGTGGTCTAAATTCTGTATAAATTTACCCAATCCAATAATTTAATTTAAAAAAAAACATTCATCTTCTACGGAATACATACATAATTTATTATTAATTTAATTCAATTTATGCAATGATAATAATAGCTTTTTCTGTTTTTAAATACACCCCTAATTACCTTAGTCCTTAGTAAAAATATCTTTTATTAGTCATGATGTGAATCCATATGCCAGTGGACTGTTCAGTACAAAGCTGCTTTGTCCAAATATAGCCATTGATATGGCTATATCTCCGACATTAAACTTCACGATCGCATAGTGTTGTCAACACGATTAATTTACGATGTTAAAATGAATTTCCATAAATTTATTAGCTTATGTCGAGAATCCAAAAATACTTAGTCGTATTAGATATAAAAATCAAATACTTTACACTTAAAAAACGGTGATGATTACTTTGGCGTATCAATTTCTTAATAATGATTGGATTTTTTGAATTAACAGACAGTATTATTTGTGGAGGATATTATAATGTCTTAAAAGTTATACAAAAAATAGGTCTTTACCTACTCGTAAAAAAAAGCAAAGAAGATCGTGACAATTTGAAAGCAGGATAAAAATACGGAGATATTCATCTACCGTAACCACAGAAATCTAAATAATAAACCGTAACCTATACCTATATTTCTTAAGTTGACTTCTTATCGTGGTCGCGGAAAAAGTTTATTCCTATTTTATATACAAATTCAAGAAGACAATTTTTTTTCAAAGGTTAATTACTTGGATTTTATTCTATTAAAAAAGTGTATGATGGCCCCTCATTGTAGATGGTGTGACGACCTGGTAAAAGATGCAGGAAATCAATGGTAGCTTATGATCAAAAGTGGCCTTATGAAGGCCCATTTATTTTGATAGATTGAGAAACTTAGTCTCTATTATACAAAATTTCTGACCATTAGTCAAAATTAAACTAAAAACACTTACGAGAAGACAAAGATCAATTGATTGGGATGTATGAAATTTACTTAGCTTGATTTAAACTCACATCATTTCTGGTGGAACCATGCTATAGCTGTATTATGGTTATAGTACGAATCATCTCCCACAAAATACCAGCGTAAAATAGCAGCATAACGCTGCTGGGTTTTGTATGGTGAGGGTAGAGAACCGGAGACCCAATCGATTAGAAACGAGGCATTCCATCTTAGTCCTCACGGGTGACAACGCATCTGCATTTTGATTCGTAATCGAGGATAGATGTAGATGGCTATGGGCCACAGCAATTACTTTTACCATCGGCTGGACTGTGTGCTCGTTTGCTGGGTTTTTCCCGGCGAGCGACCCAGAATGCTTGGAATCGATTTCAAGAGACTGGAAGACTAATCAGGAGACGGGGATCTGGCAGAAATCGAGCAACTACCGCACAGGAGGATCGCTACGTGCGCTTGACTGCGCGCAGAGAACGCTGCATCACTGCCCGCTCCTTACAAAACCGTTTGCGGCAGGCGATGGGTACACGCGTCAGTGATCAAACTATTAGAAATCGGTTACACGAGGACCAGCAGTTCACCAGGAGACGCGTAGTGCGGATACCATTAACAAGTGCCCATCGTGCAAACCGATTATCGTACACAAGGCAGCATCTGGCATGGGATATTTTATTTATTTTTTATTTATTTATTTAACATAAAAACAAAACATAATTAGTTATTTTTACAGTCTGCCAAACTGCTCAGCAGTTTGTTGGCAGGAAAATGCTCTCTTACTTTCTAACATGCAAAAAAAGAAAAAAAAGATATAATTACTTAATACAATTATACTACCACTAATATGACAAACCAATAGTAATTATAACGTTATTCAGTAATTTAAAGGATAACGGCATTTTTCATATATGCATAAATTTTGCATGTACGCTTACACATATACATACATACATGCGTACAAATATATGCATACCTTAATATTACAGCTTACCTATGATGTTGTACAATGGATCGTCATGATACATTCCATTTTTACTTTTATTAGTATAAAGTTTTTTTAACTTATTTTTAAAATGTTGTTTTGATTTATGCGTAAGGCATTCTTGGGGTAAATTGTTATAAATTTTTGCTGCTAAATGTTGGAACGTTCTTTTACCATAATAATTAGCACATTTATATTGTAAAGTTATTAATTTATGTGGTCTGCGCGTATTCTTATTTATGGGGATAAAACTACGCAATGCGTCACATAAGACTGTATAATACTTTTCACATGTCGCAAATGATATTTTAAATTGCTCATGTATCGGTATTAAATTACACTCCTGGAAGAGCTGCTCATAATTATCCCTATATTTTATTTTAGCTTTTGGGTTCACTAATATTTTCATAAATCTAATTTGAAACTGCTTCAATTTATCTAAATATGTTTTAAATGTCCTTCCATATGCTACTAATCCATATTGTAACGTTGACTCAACTAGTGCGTAATATACAACATACAGTACATTTTTAGGTGTTACTTTCTTCAAAAAATAGAATTTACTTAAAATACCTCTTAATTTATTACATACCAGTTCTATATGGCTACTCCAGTTCATATTTCTATCTATTGTTAAGCCCAAGTATTTAAATTTTTTTACAAATTCTATAACTGTACATTCACATTTAAACATATTGTCGTGTATACATTGATAAGAGTGACCCACTATCCTGAATTTTTTTGCATTCTTTATATTATGCGGTGATGACATATGTAGTCCTTTAGTTTTTGCTGAATTAATAATAATTCCATTATCGTGAGACCACTTAGTTATGTTGTTAAAATCACTTTGTATGTTTTTCTCTATCTCATCTTGATTTTTGTCAGCATAGAGGATGCACATGTCATCTGCATACATAAAAACAGCACAGTGTTCAATTACGTTACATATACTGTTAACATGCATTATATAGCCCACTGGTCCATAAACGGATCCAGTAGGTACACCTGACTTTACATTTTCCTCGTTTCCCGTAATGTTTTTAATGACTGTCACTATTTTCCTATTTTTTAAATAATTACTTAGCCACCTATTAATAGGACCGCGTATACCACATTCATCCATTGCTTTCAACAAGACATTATGTTCTAAAGTGTCAAAAGCTTTTTTAAAATCAATAAATATTCCTACAACATGTTTTCTTTCATTTAACCTTTCATTTATATAGTCTGTAAAACTAGTTATAGCTGTAGCTGTACTCCTATTTCTTCTAAATCCATGCTGATGGTCGCCTAATATAGAATTATCCTCTAAGAAATCCGTTATTTGCTTAACAATTACTTTTTCAACTAACTTATTTATAACAGAAAGTATGGCAATCGGTCTGTAATTTTCATAACTTTTATGGCATCCTTGCTTATAAATGGGTCGAATTTTTGCCATTTTAAGCCTATCTGGATATGTACCTTTTTCTACACATAAATTAATAAAATTAGCAATGACAGGACTAATCTGGTCTTTGACATATTTTAAATCTTGGGCCCTTATTCCATCAACACCAGGAGCTTTTTCACACGACAACTCATTAATTAACTTTGCAATTTGGCCTGGTGTCGTTTTTTTAAATCTTATACTTACCAAGCTTTCATTAACATATTTACTCCTGTCCAAAAAATTAATATTACATTTATGGTTGATTCTATCTACTTCTTATGTAAATGTTTTAGAAAAGCCTGTACAAATCGAACTGATATCACTATCACTTGAAAAATGTTGTAATACAATATCATCCACACTAATTCTTTTTTTACCTATCCATTCATTAATATACATCCATTTTTTTCTCATATCATTTCCGCACTTAATAATTAACTCTTTTTTATAGTTATTCTTAGCTTGGTTAATACGTTTATTTAATTTATTTCTATATCTTGTATACTCTAATCTAACCGATAACACATGTTTTGAGGAGCAGACTGGCCTGTTGGTCTAGTGGTTAGTGACCCTGACTGCTATGCCGGAGGTCGTGGGTTCGATTCCCACCCAGGACAAATGTTTGTGTGATGAGCACGATCATTTGTTCTGTGTCTGGGTGTAATTTATCTATAATATTTATGTATTTAGAAATATATAAGTATGTTTATCCGTTGTCTAGTACCCATAACACAAGCTCTGCTTAGCTTGGGACTAGATGGCGTTGTGTGATAGTTGTGGATTATTATTATTATTATTATTATTATTATTATTATTATAGATTTTGACCTTTTAAAAAGTTCATCTCTTTTTTTAGACATTAGAATTAGTTCATTTGTAATCCATGGTTTACATCTATTATTTTTCTTCACAGTTTTATATTTTATAGCACATTTATATGTCTCATCGAAAATTTCACACAATTTATTATAAAGTTTTAACGGACAGTTAATTAATAATAGGTTTGACCAAATAACTGCACTCAATTTTTCTATCACAATTTTGTTATCAATAAATGTACTTACATGCTCAGGCCGTTCACCTTCTCCATAATTACGTGTACGCAAAGTAAGTCCCGTTAAATAATGATCCGTTATCTTCTGAGCTGTATAAACAAACGACGCCGGCGGCGCCGAGCGTCCTCCGTCCCTTACCCACATATGATCGATGCAGGACACTACTAATCTCCCATCAATTATCTCTTCTCGCGTTACATCATCATAGGCGCACTGCAATCCGTACCTACATAACATGTCTTTATATCTCGACGTTGACGACTATATATGAATGACTGGAGCACAGTACTGTTTACGGAGGAGTGCAAAGTTAAGTTTTTTAGCGATGGCCGTCGCATTAGGGTTTGGAGGCGTGAAGGTGAGCGATTTTCGGATGCTTGTATCCATGAAAGTGACAGATTTGGGAGCCCCAATGTTATGGTGTGGGGAGGAATCTCTATATCAGGTAGAACCGAGTTGGTAATTCTCAACGAAGGCACAATTACAGCACAACGCTATATCGAGGAGGTCATTAGACCCCATGTGGTCTCATATGCACCGAGAATCGGAGCAAGTTTCCATCTGATGCACGATAATGCTCGCGCTCATACAGCTAGGACCACCAGAGAAGCCCTAGAGGAGGCTGGTATACAGGTACTGCCCTGGCCTGCAAATAGTCCGGATCTCAATCCCATTGAACACATGTGGGATTTACTGAAACGCAGTGTTCGAAGCACAAACCAACCCGTGCACAATGAAAGACAGCAAATAAACATTCTGAAATCAAGCTGGGAACAAATTCCTACAGAAACAGTGGTACACCTGGTGGAAAGTGTACCTTCCAGGCTTCAAGAGTGCATTAAAAAACGAGGAGGGCACACCAGATATTAAGGAAAGCCACAAATCAACCAACACTATTTGGTTTTTTTTCACTTAATTTTTTATCTCGCTGTTTCCTTTTCAAAAAAAAATCTTTTCTGAAAAAGTGGTGTAATTTTTCTTTTGTTTCCGTCATTATTTTATGCTGTTTACAATAAAAATCAATTAATTTATGCAATGTAATCATTAATCAACCCTTCAACCTCAAGAATTCGTGAGAATATAAAAACGTGGTGGCCCTTATTTTGTTTTGACTAGTATATATTAACATCATTTCACAATTTGTAAATATTATAGATGCCAAATATGTAAGACAGCAATGCAGTTTAAAAATACTTACATAATATAATATTATGTTACGAGAACGACCTCATGACAACATTGTATGAAATTGATGCGAGATATGCTTGCTACATTCGTCGACCGCCCGGGGGGATTCCATCAAGATCGTATTGAAGGTTTATTCGAGGTATCCATTGCATTGCCATATTTGTCTAATAATATGGCAATACTTCATGTAGAATATAATGTTAAGAAATAAATTCGTTTATATCATGAAAATATTCATTGATTTTTTATAACAGGTTCCCACATATTACTGGCCAAAAAGTTATTACATTAGCTGACAAAAACTGTATTGTTTTTATAAATATTTATAAACTTGGAATAAAGAATACTAGATGGATTAGTGGTCGCGTTTTCACTCACAAATACACATTAATACATAAAACATAGGTATCTAATATAAAATAAACGCTATTTTGCCGTGACATACACTCCACCATTCCACAGAATATTGATTGAATAATACCCCTATTACACTACCCTAAATCAGGGCCCTGAATGAACGGTGGGCGTGGCCCCTAGTTCGGGCGGTCAGTTATTACTCTACACTGATTTTATGCCCTAACTCAGTCATAGAGACAGGCAAGTGAAAAAAATATATCGATATTTTTAAACAGTATCAATATAATATATCGCTTGATAAATATCGATACATCGTCATGTTTTGCATGATGTAGTAGGGTAAAAACTAAAATTTTATTAATGGACGTTTGACAACAGCACATAATTGATTTTGTTGTTTAATGTTTTGTCTTATTAGGTAATGAAATAAATATGAAATTTTAAAATATATCGAAATTGATATGACTTCGATACTCTGAAATAAATATCGATATAATTTACCCACATTTACAACTTATACTCAGTCTGAGAGTCTGGCACAAACTAACTACATAGATATACGCTTGAGTCTGGGAGGGAATCTTGTAGCGGCTGAACGTCAAGTCAGCCTGCCCTATACATATACTTGGTCTACGATGCCAGTTATATTATCAAAAAAAAAGTCGCTATTGCTATGGCTGTCATTTCGACAACATTCATTAAAGAAAAGCGGAGGAAAAGAAAGATATGGGTAAAAGAATATTTAAAGCTTACTCAAGTATGCGGATTCTCGGAGTTCTGGAGCCAAATGAATTCCGAAATTACTTGAGAATGGGGGAAGAGGAGTTCGAGGAACTATTAACTTTAGTGACTGTAAAGTAAAGAGTGCTAGGAACAGATTATTTATCACTCTACGATTTCTAGCTACAGGAAATAGTAATCAAGATATAAGATTTAGCTCCTTGATTTCTCAACCACTTTTGTCTAAAATAGTAAATAAATAATAGAAAATACAGTAAATGATTGTAAACTGCCAGCTCATGAGGTACCTTGAGGATCACCAGCTGATTAGTGACCGCCAATACGGTTTTCGCCGTGGTCGGTCAGCTGGTGATCTTCTGGTCTACCTCACTCACAGATGGGCGGAGGCAGTAGAGTTCAAGGGGGAGGCATTGGCCGTTAGTTTGGACATTGCGAAGGCCTTCGATCGGGTTTGGCACAAAGCGCTTCTTTCGAAGCTCCCTTCCTATGGGCTTCCCGAGAAATTGTGCGATTGGATCACCAGCTTTCTTGCAGATCGGAGCATCAAGGTCGTTGTAGACGGTGCAAGCCCCGATTGCAAGCCTATTAATGCTGGTGTTCCACAGGGCTGCGTGCTATCGCCAACGCTGTTTCTTCTGCATATCAATGATATGTTGCATACCCGTAACATTCATTGCTATGCAGATGACAGCACTGGTGATGCTCTTTACACCGGCCGAGCCAATATTTCTCGGGAAAACGTCTCCGAGTGCCGGGACAAACTTGTGTCTGAAGTCGAGTCTTTGCTGAACAGAGTCTCGGATTGGGGACGACTAAATCTAGTCCAGTTTAACCCCCAGAAGACACAAGTTTGCGCGTTAACCGCTAAAAAGAACCCCTTTGTCGTATCCCCTCAGTTTCAAGGCACTCCCCTCGTTGCCTCAGCCAGTATCGGAATCCTCGGCGTCGACATATCGAGTGACGTGCAGTTTCGTGGTCACTTGGAAGGGAAGGCCAAATTGGCCTCTAAAAAGCTTGGCGTGCTCAGCAGAGCGGGACAGTATTTCATGCCGGCACACCGCTTGCAATTTTACAAGGCGCAGGTTCGGCCGCACATGGAATACTGTTCCCATCTCTGGGCTGGGGCTCCCCAGTACCAGCTCCTTCCACTTGACCGCATCCAGCGCAGAGCGGCTCGAATCGTCGATGACCGAGTGCTTTCCGATCGGCTCGATTCACTGGCGTTGCGAAGAGATGTTGCATCTCTTTGCGTATTTTATCGCATCTATCACGGGGAGTGCTCTGAGGAATTGTTCGGATTAATCCCAGCCGCCAAATTTCGTGAACGCACGACACGGCAAACGTCCCGATACCATCCACACCATCTGGATGCTTGGCGGTCCACCACTGTACGTTTCACAAGGAGTTTTCTTCCACGTACAACCTCTCTGTGGAATAGTTTATCACCGGCGATTTTTCCGGACCGATACGACCTGGGGACCTTCAAGAAAAGAGCTTACTCCTTTTCAAAGGGCCGGCAACGCACCCGCAATTCTCCTGGTGTTGCGGTTGATCATGGGCGGCGGTAGTCACTTAACATCAGGTGAGCCGCATGCTCGTTTGCCCCCTCTTCTATAAAAAAAAAAATGAGTGATTGTAAATCCAGCCTCTGAGAATAACCACTCACGGGTTACCGAAGCTGCCACGATAAGCAAATAAATCTTAACTAGGCCATGAAGCCCGGGAAATAATTTTTTCATGGTATCCCACATCTCCAGAGCATCTCCCTTTATAGAAGTGACAGGTGATTACATGGATATATGAAACTCTTCTTCGGCTTTAGTTTTATTTCTTATGTTGTGGTGTGTTAATTCTTTATGGTAGTTCCATATGTCACCTTCAGTACTATCGAATTGTTTGAATACATTTACGAAACTAGGTATACTGAAATACAAACAGGTGGAAAACCGTTCATCGATCAAAACCAATATTTCAGAAAAGTGATTGTAACGAACGTAGAAGTACCGTAAGCCAATAAAATAATTTCCATTACAAAACAACTATTACCACATAAGACTGTACTTAAGCTATTGATTAAGTTAAAGCTCAACAACATAATTATTAATAAGAAAATGGATAAGACAATTTCAATCTATTTCCAATATTTGTAAACTTATGTTAACTAATTATCACAATAAAAATAACTACAACATGATTAAAACTACCTTTACGGATTTTATCGCGTTTATTTTTACTTTTTATTTTTAATTCCCGACGTTTCGGGCGCTCTCCAGCACCCATGCGCCCGACGTTTCGGAAAGCGCCCGAAACGTCGGGAATTAAAAATAAAAAGTAAAAATAAACGCGATAAAATCCGTAAAAGTAGTTTTAATCATGTGTAGTGTTCGCGTAAATATAAGAAATCATTAAAATAACTACAATTTAATATCGAAAATGAAATTACCGATAGAAGACAATTGCACTCCTGAAGTTCAAGTATAATTATTTTCGGCTTAGAGCTTAGACTTAGGCCAATCATCTGTTTGTTGATTTGTATTTAAATTTTTCGGGATTGAATTATTTCTGCTAAATACCTTCTAACTTTAAAATTTTTGACGTTATCTAACTTTGATATATTTTTAGGCGACATCAAATTCGTGATAATCATCGTTCGCAACTTTTAACATAATACGAAATTTTACTATCTTCGAATAGTTGGTTATTTCGTAACTTTTGACGGCAAGCTAAAACATCGTTCGTAAAAGTAAAACATTGCTCATGAAGAACCATATTAATGAACGATATATCAATGTTTGAAAGAATCGATGTATTGCTTGCATCCCTAGTCGCATATCGAATAAGTGCCCTAACTGCTCTAAGTGTTATTACGCTGCACTGTGGCAAGGGCACTGCAGACAGGGTCCTTTTTGACGCCCTAGATTAGTCGTACACTATAAAAAAAATCCAAAAAATCTTTTTTGGAAACCGGCTTGTTCGGGAGGCTGGAAGTCGTCGAGTCTGCGTGCGAGACGATTCGTAATGACTCTCGAAAACAGCACGTGGACGCGGCTCAGAAGGGAAATCGGACTGTAGTTCTTTAAGAGAGCGTTGTCGCCTTTTTTAAAGAACAAGACCACCGCAATTCTGCTCCACGCCTCTGTAGTAGTGCCACCATGGAGGACGGAATTGAAGAGCTTCTGAAGGACTTCAAGTACCGGTGTTCCAACCGCTTTCAGATGCTCCGCTGTAATTCCATCCTCGCCTGGGGCCCTGCCGTTTTTAAGGTGCTGGAGAGCCATTCTAATCTCGCTTAGACTGACGTCCGGGATATCATCGGAATAGTGTCGGATAAGACTTGCTCTTGGATCGTTACTCACACTTGCGTGTGGCTCCAACGATGATGTGTACAGCTGCCCATAGAACCTTTCAATCTCACTCAAAATCTCAGGTGTCCCGGAAACGATGCTGCCACACTCAGTCTTTAGCTTTGACAGTTGGATCTTACTGGCAGACAGATCTCTGGCAAAGACTTTGGAGCCCTGGTTCCGCTCGATCGCTTCTTTAATACGAGCAGTATTAAAGTTGCGTTAGTCTCGCCGCATGCATTTGGAGATCTGTCTGTTCAGTTGCCTGTATGCTGTCAAATCTGTTGACGATTGCAGCCTTATCTCCCGTCTAACAGCCATGAGATTAAGAGTGTGATCGGAGAGTTTTTGGACAAAACAAAGATCATGTTCAATGTCCATGTCACACCTATGCCGGTAGTTGTTGGGAGCACTATGCTCGAAGTTGTTGACGAGTACGTTTACCTGGGACAAATAGTCCGACTAGGTAAGTCCAACTTCGACCGAGAGGTCAATCGACGGATTCAACTCGGCTGGGCAGCGTTCGGGAAATTACGACATATATTCTCGTCAGGTATACCTCAATCTCTAAAAACTAGATTGTACAACCAGTGCGTGTTGCCAGTGATGACTTACGGATCTGAGACGTGGTCCTTCACTGCTGGCCATATGAGGACGCTCAAGGTCGCTCAGCGAGCTATGGAGCGGGCTATGCTCGGAGTTTCTCTGCGTGATAGACTCAGAAATGAGGATATTCGCAGTAAAACCAGAGTGACCGACATAGCCCAACGGATTAGTAAGCTGAAGTGGCAATGGGCCGGCCATATAGCTCGAAGAACCGATAACCGATGGGGAAGAAAGGTTCTTGAGTGGCAGCCTCGTACCGGTAGGCGTAGTGTAGGGCGACCCCCCACTAGATGGAGTGACGACCTGGTAAGATATGCAGGAAGTCGATGGATGCAGGTGACTCAGGACCGTGCTTTGTGGCATTACTTGGGGGAGGCCTATGTTCAGCAGTGGACTAGTGAAGGGCTGTAATGATGATGATGATGAATGTACGATTGTATGATTTCAATTATACCCTTATTATTATTTAATCTATATACTATTATTTAATCAGGGTGGTGTAATAAGACAAAGAGAGTAAGAGTCGTAATATTATCGTTTTATTAATCGTACATTATAAAAAAATAATTCGTGACAATCATTACTTACATACTGCCAATTCAAAACTTTGACATGACATGACAAGTATTAGTAAACAATAAATGGTTTGTTTTATTTTATTTTATTCAATAAACATAATTTTGTTTGAATAAAACTTTGTATCACTGTAGACAGTTTTCTCTTCACGTATTATAGATAAAACTCCTAAACGTTGTTTATGCCGCTAAACACAATATTAATCTGGTGTTTTAACGCTATTAAAATACATTTTAACATAAGTGGTACATATAAATATAAGATACTACTAGTTGGCCAGACAGATTTGTTGTTCTGCCATTTCTGGTTTTTTAATGCGCATTCACTCCATAAATATTATGTTTATATGCGGGAACATAGTTCTCAAGCAGTTTCTGCGCATTAATTTATACTTTCTATCGGTTCTTTAAAATTCAAATGTGATCTGATTCTGAACTGAGCGTGGATTGCCACAAACCGCGGTTTTGATTTTGAGGCCTCATCAAATCGTCATACCATTTAAAATAGTGTGTACGTCGAGAGTTGACAAAAAAACAGGGTTCCTAAAATCATTTCAAATTGCGGCCCGCTAATTATTTTTGGTGATAAACGGCCGCCGCATCGCGCCGCTTCGGCTCGCTGGCCCGGCCTCGCGCTTGTTGACCACTGCCGTGAGCCTCATGCCAATCTCCGTGCTCGCAGCGAGAAGCGACCTCCGTCACACAGATTGTGATATTTACCTAAGCGATAGTCGCTCTTGCGAAACCTTTTCATTATATTAATGTACTTATCAACTCTCACCGAACAGAATAGAATAAAATAATTTTTATTTAATATAAATTATAAGAATACTTATTAAAAGTAATTTAAGCTTTACCACTGATTTGTAAAAAAAACCCAGCCCATGAAATAACCAAGAAACCCAGAGGGACTTTTTTTAAACATTACCTAGCAATATTTTTATTTTTATTACTTTGACTTAACTTCGCTTTACTTTGACTTAACTTCGCTTTAGTTTTTGCACACCTAAGTTTGTCACATGGTGTTCGCTTGTTGTAGATGCGTTACTTAACAGTGGAAACTTTATTGTTAAATGTAAGATTAATGTGTTGTGTTATGTAATAGACTAAAATTATGTATGTTTCCCTTGAAGATAAAATAAAAAAAATAATATGATTTCTAATATTTCCTTTATTTTTTTTTATTCGAATATTACACATTGATTAAAACTACTTTTCCCGAAGTCTCGCTGCTTTCCAGCACATCAGTAGATGTCAATGTTAATCTGGACTACCTTCAGCTTAAAAAATTAAGTAAATTAAACGCTATAAAATCCGTAAAAGTAGTTTTAATCAATTACCTAACCAAATAATATTTTATACAATTAATATTTATTATACCTTTTTAAAATGTACCTGCAATTGCTCTGGTGTTACAGTTGTTCACGTACGGCGGTCGACACTTATCATGCATCAGGTGAGCATACGGCTTGTCTGCTCCTTTTCTATTGAAAAAGAAAGACATGGAGGCCACACTCACAGTCCTTAGTTGCTTACCTGCCATTAGTTAGCTTTCCAAACTAGGTATGTGTAGTAAAACACACGCCAGTTGGTTTGACACTGACTTTATTTCTATACTCTATACCTATACATTATACTACATCTTTCCCTTCCTAAAATAATTTTAAAAACAATAATAAAATTATAAACAAAAATAACTATAAGAAATTTTCTCCTATTATATGTAGGTTATTTAAAAAAAAAAAACAATATTTGACCTACTACCACAATAATTATGAAAGAATTTTTTTTTAAAACTATTATTTTTACAACAATAAATAGTGACATAATACACAATTCTTGTGATAAATAAAACATACGACCGAAAACGAACGAGTTATTTTGTATCATTATTATTTTTCATTTTTTTTTCGGCCAACATTCGTGCAGTCCGTTCCTTGGACCTATTTATGTTCACTATTGGTGATGGTGGTGAAGAAACACATTCTGTAAATGCTCTATCAGTACCAGGAGTAGTAGGAGTACTGGGCTGTGATGACGGCGCTCTGTCTGTCTGCGGACACACTTGAGAGTCTGCCTGAGTCTCGGACCCAACCTTTCGTCGACGTCGTACGCCCCAGGAGGCAATCGTACTTTTATCTAGAATACTGGACTGAAACTCTGCAGTACTGGATGAAGTCCGAGACAACCTTGGTTTCCCATACATTCAAAAAATTCTGAAATTCTTTCGACCTATAGGCCGGCCCATTGTCTGTCACTATTTCAGCGGGTATACCGTGTCGAGCAAACTGCGTTTTCATAAAATTTATAACATGTTTGCTACTGATACCGGGTAACTCCTCGACTTCAACATAATTCGAAAAATAGTCCACAAGGAGAATATATTTCTTTCTTTTATATTCAAATATATCGGAAGCCAGTTTTTGCCAAGGCAAATTCGGCACGTGATGTTGCAAGAGCGGCTGGCGACGCGGGCGCGGCGCGTGCATAGAAATAAAGTCAGTGTCAAACCAACTGACGTGTGTTTTACAACATGGTGACAGCGGTGGGATTTCAAAAATTTAATTTATTTGCGAATCCACCAATAATACGTGTATTTAGTTTATTATAAAGCAGTTTTGTGTGTATTTTATAATAAATATCATGGAACACGCGCGTCCTCCAGCGGAATTATCACTCGAAGGCGGGCCAGCCGTCCGGGCCGAAGCGTGGCGTCAATGGCGACGGCTATTCGAAGTGTTCTTAAAAGCATCTGGAGTGAGCAAAGAGCCTAAAGAGATTCAGGCTAGTTTGTTGGTTAACCTCATCGGCTCGGCAGGATACGAGGTGTTCACGACTTTTACTTTCGAAGAAGGCGAAAGCACAGATGATATCAATTGCGTTTTGAAGAAGTTCGATAGTTATTTTGGTACTAAACCGAATATAACAGTAACAAGGTTCAAATTCTTCTCGCGAAATCAAGTGAATGGAGAAAATATCGACCAATATGTGACCGCTTTGCGGGTACTGAGTCGGCAATGCGACTTCGGTGATTTGCACGAGAGCCTGCTGCGAGATAAAATCGTTTGCGGAATAGTGAATAACACGATCAGGGATCGTTTACTTCGTACAGACGATTTGACGTTATCGAAAGCGATACAAATATGTCAAGCGGCAGAAATTTCTAAGGAAGAAAGTCTGTGTATCGACGGCAACGAGGCGGAGAGCGGTCAGGTGAATGCAGTTCAAGGCAACCGCCGTGGGGCGTGTGGTTGGCGCAGCGGCAGGGGTCGAACGCAGACCGCGTCCACGTCCAGAAGGGGGCGGGTGGTTGGCGCAGCGCAGGCCGCGCCGGCGGCGGCGGAGCCATGCGTGCGCTGCGGGAGCGTGCGCTGTGCTGGCGGCGATAAGTGCCCGGCACGTCAAGCCAGATGTTTTGTGTGTGATAAAAAAGGTCATTTTTTACGGATGTGTAAACAAAAGGGTGTAGTAAAAAAGGTACATAATTTGAGTTTGGATTCTGCGGAAAATGATAGCGACTCGGAAATGTTCTATGTTGATACTGTAAGCGAGGGCAAAAAATGCGGTAAGTCGACTAAAGAATGGTTCGAAAGCGTGAAATGTAATAACAAAGAACTTTTAGTTAAAATAGATACTGGTTCTATGATGAATGTTATTTCCAAGAGTGAATATTTACGTATTGGCTTATCGATTAAACAACTTCGTCCGTTTTCAAAGAGAGTCTATTCCTTCACAGGAAACAGGTTACCTGTCTTAGGCGTTGTGAAACTAAACGTAGTTTATAATAACAAACAATTTGTATTGCCGTTTATTGTCACCATGTAGTAAAACACACGCCAGTTGGTTTGACACTGACTTTATTTCTATACTCTATACCTATACATTATACTACAGTATGTATATGTATCAATAGTCTAATGGTTAAGGATACGGACATAGAAACTCAAAGGTCGTGGATAAAAATGAACGTCTTCAGAAATATAAGTATTGCGGCTCCATAACAACTGCATTCACAAGCCTCGGCGACACGCCAGTTAGACAACTAAATTGCGATCGTACTGAATTACCATTAGACTATGGCATGCGAACGAGGAATGCAATGTTACGTCCTTTATTTTGAGCATATAAATGTATGTAGGTGCGCGTATTTCCAGCGATGGAAACGCTGGTGTCTTTTTAAAATTCCCGTGTCGTCCGCAAATCGTGCTCGATCGTTTGTAGAGAGAAAAGGTAAAATTAGTCGGACGCTGAGGCGGTCGTGATTACTTATAATTGACTATTCGTTATTCATTTAGAGTGGCTATATTGGCGGACTGGGAGCACACGGGGAGTTGCAGTACTGATGATAGTGAAGCGGTCGTAGGAAACATAGATGCATCCATTTATGCACGCGTAACGCGTGGCACGTACACATATGCACACGATAGATTAACGAATGAAATTAAGAATGATTAACGAGCACAGGCCACATGATGTAAGTGGATAATGTGGCCCATCAACACCTTCATCTATCCGTAATTAAAAATCTCCTACCACTAGTCTACTATTCGGCGAATACGAATATTCGTATTAGTGTTATTTGCGTTATTATTGTAGGTCATACAAGTACTTGTACCTTGCGGAATTAGAACTCGCGGCCCTTGACCACCTTAGCGTTGCAACTCTTTGCAAAGCCATTGCGCCACGGAGCCGGCTATTTAAAGTAATTTATGCTTTACTCCTGGTACGGAAAAGTCTCTGTCCTGTGAAGAACCAGCAAGAAACCCAGCGGGACTTTAGAAATAATAACATTTTACACTATAATATTTCATACAATTAAGTAAAATAAGTTATTATCAACCACGTACTGCAAATTCCATATTCCATTATAAATTTAACAATCATTGTTCTCAGTGTGTATTCAACATATTTACAATGGCGCTTTATGTCTAAAAATAGCGTCAACTTATTGGACGGACACAACTGGCTCCTTATAGTGATATCCGACCGCATTACAGAGGGCATTACGTGCAATTATGTACTATTTTATGTGAAGATGTCTACGCTTATATATCTCGCACATAAACCTTATAAGTATATATATATATATATATATATATATATATATATATATATATATATATATATATATATATATATATATATATATATATATATATATATATATATTAGCATCTTGTTGAACTATACTCACAGTCACACATACAGAGGACTGACGTAGAACTCAAGTACGCTATTTTGAATTTTAAGAGCCTGTGAATAATTTGATGGCTCCGTGGCGCAGTGGCTTAGCAACGAGATGCATGCAAATAATAGTTCCGGGTCTAGACGTTTGTTCTTGTAAAATGCATGTATGTAAACTGCACCTACTATACAGAAGAAAATATAAAATAGTGATTGCTTCTTACCCTCCCTCCCGCTCGTTTCGACCACAAGTCCATCATGGCTGTCGATTTACTATACTGCCAGCTATCGGAAACCTAACATTTTTCTGATATTTCCCATAGTCATCTTTTACGACACCCACGGGATGAAATGGAATAAATTCTCATAAACTAGACATGTGTCATTCATTTTTCGTGACCGAATCATTTTAGTACGTTTCGTCACGCATGACGGTACATTCAAATGGATCATTTCGGGTTCCAGTACCATACACTAAAAACAATTCATTCAGATCACTTGGGATTCAGTCGGTTTTCGACTCAATTACAATTCACATCAATCACGAGTTAAAACAACCGTCAATTGTTTGTGATTGGTTGTAGATGAATGAATCATCAAAACCTATACTTAAAGGTTTTGATGAAAGGATTGAAAGATCACTTGGGATTCAGTCGGTTTTCGACTCAATTACAATTCACATCAATCACGAGTTAAAACAACCGTCAATTGTTTGTGATTGGTTGTAGATGAATGAACCATCAAAACCTTTAAGTATACCAGCTCAAACGAACGATTCATTCATGATTGAAAATTCTATCTTATACCGTCATCAGCACACGTATTAGTGACAACTTATTGGTTACGTAAAAGGTATCATGCCTCGCGGTTGTATTACCGATGTCTAAAACATATTATTATGCGTCATTACAACGAATAAAATATTTACGACTGCACGTGCGTCTGAAATATGAAACGAACAATAAATCGGGCGCGCGATTCAATACGTCATTACAACTGCATAAAATTCAACGGTTTAGACAACTTCGCAGACCAGAACCTGTGCTTGTCTATAGAAGTACACACAGAGATAAAAGAGTATATCTCTGAAATATTATATAAACATGTATATTTTAATATGTTGTGACAAATATGGTTAAAAAAAATGTATTATGCGCGAGCAGATATGCAGGTCCGGGGAAAGAGACCAGTATCACTGCGACCTAAAAGATTTATTGTGATCGCTGCTACGGCTATAGTTCACTGCTAAGCCCCATGTCTTCAAAGAATAGAAGGAGTTGCTTAGCTGTGAGAAATCGCACTTCTTCTGGGCGGAGTACACAGTTTCCCAGATGAGTCAATCAGGTAGGATGTGCAATAGCGTTTCTTCCGTGATGAAACCAAACCGACACATCTTTGAGTTGCTTAGTCCCAGGAAGCACAATTTATTTTTGCTTAATCCCAGGGCTTCTGAAGCGAATTTACGATCAAATCCCCGGATTAAGGTTAATACTAGAGAACATTGAAAATATTATAAATTTTCCGTACGGCGTAGGAACATCTACTCCACTCACTACTCCGTATCATCCCTTCGGTACTGTGAGAGGTGGCAGTAAGAAGTAAGACTGGGAAAAATTAGAAGGTGGGAAACAGCATCTTCATGAAAACAGCTCAAAATATTAAAAAAAAAACTGCTGTTGCCATCCCGCCTGCCACACTGTCACTACTCGTACACCTCATAAGAGTAGTTTTTAAAGCAATCCACGAGGGCATATGTTCAGCAGTGAACTTTAAATATGCTGAAGTGGACGAAAAGAGACTAATATGTTTATTGCAATCCCTTAAAACGCATTACTCTATTTTGACATATCAGATTTTTTTCTCCTGTTTCTGGTAAGCCGCATAATTCCGCAACATCCCTATGGGTGAGTTCGCTTAGTACTCTAAGTGCCGATTTCACCAACGACGTCGTTGTCTAAGATTAACTAACCCAAGAATAAAGATATTCCGTACTTTTACTCTCACATAACTTACTGTACATTTAACCATGCAAAACAACAGATTAGTTAGCCTCAGATTAACTAACAGCGTTATCGGTTATTGCATATGTTCTTGGGGATGCGCTGCTAAAATACATCTTATAGAATTAGAGCGAGCTCAAAGGGCTGTACTAAAAGCTATCGCTTCCTTATAGACATTTTACAGAAATGGTATATAACTTAACTTAAGTACTAAGTGTTCGTAAATTATTTATATATCACTGTCTGAGAAGCTTTCATAGATGTAGTGTTCCGCAAATACAAAATTCAAAAAGAACTGTACATATAAGTATCCCCAAAGTTAAATCCATATTTGGCAAAAGGAATTATAATTACATAGCTCCTAAGTTATACAATATACTAAATAAAACAGTGTGCACAAAAAAGGCTTCAAATCATACATTGAAAAGAATGTATATAACTTTTTTAAAAGAATGAATATAACTGGCTTAAAGAATGTGACTATGATAAATGTGAAAATTTAATAGCCCCATATGAATAACTATATGTTCAGTGCAACAAACACGCTACTTACACACACATGTATATAGTGTTAACTGAGTATTAAATATTTGTCAACATTTCTCTAAGAGTTACTGAATGGGAAGGAACTGACTCCTGAAATACAGGGTATCCTAGTTTAGGAGTCCGGGGTCAATGATGTTGTATGAAATTATAAGTGTCAAATAAAGAAATTGTTATTACTATTATTAAAGGTACACAGTTTTTGACTGTCTTTGACTTAACAGCATCACTTAAGTGATATCTCTAAATTTTATTTAATAAACAATGTTATTTTATCAATAATGTGGTTTTTTTTCTAGTTCCAGATGTAACAGATATATTTGTTGCTGCTCCTATATATTCCATGTCCATGCCTCCGTCAATGGATATAGATACAAGCGGACAAAATGATGATAAATCACAAGGAGAAACAGCTGTATGTAACCTAAAAATTAATATCAAAATAGTATTCTAAAGTATTTCTTCTAAATTTTTTATTTAGTTACTTAACCCATTAAAAGTCTATTGAATAAGTTAGTAATTTTGTGAAAACATTAAAAATTATTTTTATTTTGAATTATTGGGGAGACTACACTCCAAAACTGCTGCAAACTCCAAAATCTGCACCTCTACGAGCAGTGAGTAAGAGAGAAGAGGATGTAGGGACTTCTCCTACTCAAAGTAAGAGTTGGAGTTCCAAGCGCAGACCGGCTCTACCATCTTCGTTCTTAGAAGGATACCATAAAATAAAAATAAAAGCTACCGAAATGCAGATGAATTTTGCTGCTGAAGAGAGGGAAGAAGCAAGAAAAATGTTTGAGATAGACATTATAATAAAAAATGAAGTATTAAAACAGGAGAAAATTAAAACAAATTTATTATTATCACAATTAAGGTGGAGAAAACAAAAAAAAATTAAAACTATGACTTAATTAAAAACATCGTTTCATTATTTAACTTTTTTCTCACAATAAACTATATAAGATTCCTAGTGATTGTTTATTAGGAGTTCTCTGGTTATATTTTGCTGAGGAGTTGTTGATTGTTCACACCTTATTTGTCCATTTTGTAAGAGCGCCTCCCAAGGTGGTGGAAGGACCAAATTTGGATCATCAGGTGGAACTGTTTCTTCTCGTTGTCGCAATATGTTATGCAGCACAGCCGTTGCCATAATTATAACCAAAGCCTTGTCTAATTTAACTCGTAGTCCTAAAGCTAGTACTGGAAATCTTTGTATCCAAACCCCATAAGACCTTTCAACGGTATTACTTGTCCTAATCTGTGACTCGTTGTACAGTTGCTCTACCGCTGTTCAAGGATTCTCTAGTGGGGGCATAGAATAGGATGTAGCAGCATATCCACCATCTACAAGTAGAATTCCTTCACCATAATCACCAGCTTCAAATTTTGCTTTACGGCAGCAATTATTAAATATAGTACTGTCATATGCTGACCCAGGCCATCTTGAGACAATATCAATAATTTCCAAATTTGCATTACATATAGTCTGGACATTAATAGAAAAATAGCCTTTTCGGTTTCTAAACAGTCCTGCCTGATCCCCGCCGGGTGAAGAAATTCTGACATGTGTGCAGTCCATTGCCCCTATAACTCTAGGGACTCTTGCTATACCGTAAAACTCCCTTTGATTTCACCGATTTCCTGTTGAGTATTCGGAAATTTTATGTACTCGTGGTTCAATGACGCTAATAAAAATAATTATTCCTTTCTTTTATCCACCTTGGACGTTTTACAACATAATATGTTTCATCTTCACTATCATCACTGTCACTGTTGTTAATCATTCTTCTCAAACGTTGCATTATGTATAGCTATATACTCTCAATAGTAATTAAACTAAAAATTTTTTAATCAAACAGCAATTCAGGAACAAGAAACTTGGACGTACGCGACAAACTATTAAAAATGTCAAATAATCAACAGCTGCTGTCGGCCATTTTTAACCGAAGAATAACTCCGTAATCCTTCAAAATCGGGAGTATAAATCTTATCTCTTGGTTAACCATTTATTCTTGGGTTAAATTGTTGGTGAAATGTAAAATTTGATATCCTAGAATAACTTATATCATTACTCTTGGAATAAAACTTATCTGAGTTTGGTGAAATCGGCCCTAAGTGGACGACACTTTTTACGGGCGTCGTCCCGCTAAATTGTAGCCCGGTGCGGCGGTCGAATAAATAAAGTTTTTAACATAGAATAAGGGCGACAAGCGAGCTCACAGTCCACCTTATGGTAAGTCTACTATCTGTCTACATTTATCCTCGATTAAGAATCAAAATTCAGATGCGTTGTCACCCCTGAGGACTAAGGATAGAATAAGCAAAACTTACAAACCACAACAGCATTAAGCTGCTTTTTACGTTGGTATTTTATGAGAGCGTGGTCCGAACCCGGTCGAGCCGATACATTTTTACTACGACCATAATATAGTCGCATAGCTTTTTGATAACTATCGATATAATATGAATTCCATTTGGCTAGATAGTTTGCCGATAAACATTCCATTGTTTTCCATTATGCAATTCAATCATTATTTATTTTCAAAGTAAAATTGTTTAATACCACTTTCTAAAACAAAATTGGGGTAGGTCTTAACCAATAAAGCAATTTCACAAATAAATTGTAAACTTCTATTTATTAGAATTCGGCATTACCGACACATTTTGCACGCACATACTAACGCACACACGCACGCTTGCATACACACACGCACGCACGCACACACGCATGCACGCACGCACGCACGCACGCACGCACTCACGCACGCACTACAGACATAAATTTGTAAATTTACGAGCATTATTATAATGAAAAGTGTACTTACGTAAGTGTAATTTATTACGGGCCAAATGGGTCTTTAAAAACTTTGAAACAGATCTAATGTTTTATAACCATTGGCGATGATTTAAGACCTTTGATGTCAAACTCGCTCATTCAGTTTGTTATTAATGTCATGATATATTGGGTTACCATTACCGGTACAGCCTATCAAAAGTAAACTACTAAACATATATTCATTCATCATACACCATCCACACCATTTGGGTGCTTTACGGTCCACCACTGTGCGTATTACTAGGAGTTTTCTTCCTTAGACAATTTCTCTGTGGAATTGTTTACCACCAGCGATTTTTTTTGGACCGATACGACTTAGGGACCATCAAGAAAAAAGCTTACCTACTACTTTCTAAAAGGCCGGCAACGCACCTGCAATTCCCCTAGTGTTGCGGTTGTACATGGTCAGCGGCAGTCGCTTACCATCAGGTGAGCCGCATGCTCGTTTGCCCCCTCTTATATATAAAAAATTAAAAATATTTTGATCCGATCCGGGATTCAAACCCGGGATCTCAATATCATCAGTCGCGTTTATAACTACTAGACCAAAGAGGTAGTCAGAGAGTTTTACTATTTATTATATTATGGTTAGTTTGGACAGTTTTATTCAAAAAGTGTCATGTGGAGAATCATTAGAGACCTTAAATGTTTAAAAAGGTTGTTAAGCAAATAATAGAGTGTATCATACAGACTGTAATTAAATCCGTCCAATTATAGCATCACGTTCATGTCTGGTCTCTATATGTATGAGAAGTACTCGCGGATAAACACTGACCTACATGTAATTACAAGGATAATTGGCGTGGAACAGAAATGGCACACTGTGAATAATTTATTACGTTTATAATTCGATTACAAAGGCTCTGATAACGCACGCAAACGGTTTTATATCGAATGATTAACATAGCTTTTGTATATATATATATATATATATATATATATATATATATATATATATATATATATATATATATATATTAACGGGCTTATAAAGTAAAATGAAGAATACAATTTAACACTATTATGTTTAAAAAATTCATGATCACAGAATACCAGCGTCAAATAGCAGCTTAAGTAACACAGCAGCGTGAGTTCCGAAAGTTCACTGTAGGGAAATGGACTCTTTTTACCGGTAACGAGGCATTCCATCTTAGTTCTCAGGGGTGACAAAGCATCTACGTTTTGATTCTTAATTGAGGATAAATGTAGATGTCTATGGGCTACAACATTCACTTACCATCAGGTGGACTATGTGCTCTATGTCACCCTTATTCTATACAAAATAATCTTTCTTTCTACCTTTCTTTCATTACATGGTAAAGGCATGAGTGTTAAAGAGGAAAAATGATGGTAGATCGACGTTTGCAGGCATTTTGCAGCATTTTGATTCTTAATCAAGAAAAGATCTAGATGTCTATGGGCCGCAGTATCCACTTACGGAGCGGAAGGGGAATGAACGAGGAGAACAGCGGCATCTCTCTGATAACATTAAAGAACAACTATGAGGTAATGAGATACTCAATCTATGCTAAAACAGATGGTTATACCGTCGTCCACCGGGAGTCATAAGATCTTCCTAGCATACCTATATCCTAGTCACCTCTTACGTCACCCACGGGTCAAATGGGGCGATGAATTCAAACAATAAATAACTATACCAAGTGACGTTTTCATTGTGAGAAAAAAAAGGAGAAAAAAGTCGAAAGGTTGACTCAATCGGGGAAGGACTATTTTCTTTCACAGTGTACCAGCGTAAAACTGCAGCTTAGTGCTACTGTGTTTATTATTGTGATTAAAGAGAACAGGATACCGTCTTTTTTTTGGAAACAAGGCATTCCATCTTAGTCCTAAAGGGTGACAACGCAATTGAATTTTGATTTTAAATCAATGATAGATGTTTATGGGCCACAGCATCCATTTACAATCAGGTGGGCTTTTATTTCATTTGTTACGTTTATTCCATAAAAATTGTGGCATCTGGACATTTTGGACCTAGCACTAAAGACTACTAATACTAATTTGAACTAAACTTTTCATACAGCGGGTTACAAGGGCGTGACCAATTATTCATTACCACGCTTAAGGCAGGGTGCACATGATTTCACTTTCATTATTTTGAATCGTATTTTAATTATTTTTCAAAATTTTAAGTTTAAATAATGATTTCTAAAGTTTACGCGAACACTACACATTGAATAAAATTATATATGCGGATTTTATCGCGTTTGAATTAAAGTTTACTTTAAAATATTTAAAAAAAATTATGACACGGGCTTCTATTTACCACTTACATCTTACTTTCTTCCGCACAGAAAAATAAAATCATCCGGTATTTAAGATTTATATTAAGTATGCAAGTTTGAATTTGTCACAAAATCGTGGCAACGTTGTGTTTAACTTCATATTACGCCCCAATACCCCGCAGCCGATAGCCCACCGTTTATCACGCGGGGTTCGTTCACTCGTACGTGCACAAATACGCTGCGGGTAGATAGGGTTGACATCTGATATTGTACAATAACATTTTTTTAACGGAACCTCATTTCGAAACGGTACCTAGTAGATTTGAGAAAATTTTTATTACCGTGGAGACAAATTTCACATGGAAAAACATCTAGACCCGAAACTATTATTTATATTTGGCCTGAAATACAGGCGTAAACCTTAGCTTAGGCACCAGTCTCCCACAGTATAACATTAAGGTGTAATATTCTAATATTATGTACAATATTTCTGTAATATTGTGGTGAGAAAATAAATCATTTATTATTATTATTTATTTATTATAGGCAATAAAACTTGTTCCGTGTGGGATTCACACAGTTTTGATTACATAACCAAGTTTGTAATTTCCTTAATTGTTTGTTTGGAAACGGTAGTAAAGTGCACAACATGTTGAGATAATAACATTTCATTTGCAAACACGTAATATTTGTTTTGCAAGCAATACGTAAATATTACGTAAGACAACCATTACAACTATTCCAACTGCTTGTTGCAAAGTGGCGGTGCGGTGTAAGAATATGTATGGGGTAGGGGACTCCATATCATCCCCTATATGTCATAAGAAGCGACAGAGGAAAATAAACCAAGAAATTGGGCAGCAGCAACTTTCAGTAGAATAAAAATAACAAACTGCAGTTGCCAAGCGTGACAAGTATGACAAATCTCCCCTCTATGAGTCTATCTGTGGGGGAGCCCTACGCTCAGCAGTGTGTTTTGTAATGGTATGGTGTAAACGACATGGACATGTAATGCGCCATTTTTTTTAAAACGTTAACTCCAAACTAGGATTTTGCCTTGTATCGCGGAGAACATCGAAACAATCTTTTTTATAGATAAGGTTGACAATCGAGCACACAGTCCACCTGATGGTAAGCGGATGCTGTGGCTCATAGACATCTACATTTAACCTCCATTAAGAATCAAAATGCAGATGCGTTGTTCATATGCGGCGGTCCATCAAACAGTCCATCTTATCTTAGTCCTCACGGCTGACAACGCATCTTCATTTTGACTCCCAAACAAGGGTAGTTGTAGAGGTCTATGGGCCACATCAACCACTTATCATTAGGTGGACTATGTGCTGGCTTATCCTCCTTATTCTATATAAAAACACTGCTAAAATCCCAATGGAGTGACAAGCTACTCTGTGGTAAGTAATATCCACACCTAATTTCAAATGAAGGTTATGATGCATTATCACCTTTGAGGGTTAAGATGGAATGCCTTGAATGGACAAATTTTGATTAATGTCATGTCGATGTCGAAAATGAGATGCTGTACCTATGTTATGGTTGTGTGTCGACCGGCGGGGGTGGGAGGTGGGGGGATGGACCACGAACTCAGAGAATACCAGAGTAAAATAGCAAGTTGATGCTGTTTCGTATGGTGAGTATAGATATTCTGAGACCATTTTTATTGAAAAAGAGGAATTCCATCTTGGTCCTTAAGGGTGACAACGCACCGGGATTCTTAATCGAAGACATACGTTGATGTCTATGGGCCACAGCATCCACTTAGCATCAGGTAGACTGTGTGCACGTCTGTGTCCCTATCCAATACAAAATTAAAGCTGTAAATTTTGAGCTAATATATTATTCTCTGCCTGGTTGTAGAAAGCGCCATATGCATTAGATCCGCCATTTGTACCTTTCGTACAAAAACAAGCAAACTTAGTTCTGTTTTAAAAAAACCCGATTGCGAATAAATATTACTAATAATACCCACACTATTTGCCTTATATAAGAACTTTAAGTATACAGTTTTATTATAAGTTTTAAAAATTTAGGCGAGTGGTCACTAAACTTTAAATCAAATCGTTATAGATCTCAAATAGTCATTCAAAAGAAAAATTACTAGAGAAGCCTAAATATATATAAATATTCTCAAAGTCCTAATCAACAATGCCTCATTTCTCATTTGACATAGAGCGTCGACTTTCATTTCTTCTTTTAAGTATCTAATATGGCCTCTGGTTGTCGCCATATTGAATTTTGATTACTATCATGGCTTTAGTGACAATCACAAGATTAAGATAAATCGATTGACACTCATTAAAATCGGCCCACGCGTTTGGTCTCATAAACACATATACATACATATATCGTCTGATAAACACATTACTCTCCGCAGTCGGGTAAAAAGTGTAAATTATATATATTTAAAGCTGTTTATGAATAATCACTTTCTTTTTGTTTTCCAATCATGGTCTAAAACCAGTCTAAAATACTCGCCAATAGGATGCTTATTAGCATTGATAACCAGTTTCCAGTTACTTATTCTCCCTCCTGTTCGTGTCCCCGGGAACTCTGGTACTCCTTTTACGTATTATGGTAGGTACATTAGTGATACCGTACGTGCGATACGTAAGTTACGATATTTCATCAATATATTAACAACTAGCTGTACCCCGCGGTTTCTCCCGCGTATATGACGCGTCTCTGCCGCGCGACATGATATGACACGCGACATGAAAGTAGTTATTGTGAGATAACTATAATAGTGAGACATATGGTATTGCAGACTTTTATGTAGATATTGATGTCCTCCATAAAACTGTAACACATCAATTTGCTCTATTGTCAACAGTTTCTGCAGCCTACGCGATATAAGGTTTTTTTTGGTATTTTTTTCACACCTTGGGTTACATTAACGAAGTTTTCATACGGATCCCTAATTTTTTTGAAAACGTTCTATCGCCTATGTTCATCAGGAATAATGTAAGATTCTAATGGTGAAAGAATTTTTCAAATTGGTTCAGTAGTTTCAGAGCCTATTCAATTCAAACAAACAAACAAACAAATCTTTCCTCTTTATAATATTAGTGTAGATTTAAAAAGGTACATAAACGTCTGTCACATAGAGTGATAGGCTGAGAATATGCACTTCTTCTTCTTCCACTTGGCATAATATATCCAAATTCACAGCTCCCATAACCGACAGGCATGATGCATAGGTCAGTGTGTCTAACCTATATATACATCATGCCTGTCGGTTATGGGAGCTGTGAATTTGGATATATCGCCAATTTCATTAATAAACTCACATGAAGGGCGTCCCGTGCCGAGTCTGTCAGTCACTTCTGCAGCATAAACAAAATTGCTGCAGAAGTAAGTCTTTCCTCATTCATTATTTCTAAGTGGAAAAAGTTCTTTTTGCTAACTACATTTATATAGATTGGTTATTAAACGAGCAGGCTTGTTTACAACAAACAAATACGAACGTAATATCGATTGCATAAAAGTAAATTCTAAGAATCAGTTGAAATGCAACCCCATTCGATTTCAATCCATTACAATCCACTTTATGATGAACAAAACGTTTACGTTATGGTTCGGTGTGCGCTCGGTATTGTATTTACATAGTATATACTGCTAAAACATAGTTACGAGCATATATGTATAATATTACCATAGATCATTATCATTACTTAGGACTATTATTTTAATAACCAAGTTAAAATAAAACGAAAAGGCTAGGTACCAATATTTTCTACGAAACGGTTATAGGTTGTACATCAGGAGTGGTGCCGTATAAATATAAAGAAAAAAGTCTATCTCAAAAGATGGAGGAAAAGGACATGAATATTTTAATGCAACAGCTTGGACGCCCGTAACCGTCCAATGGCGGTGTAGGAATATCCACTAACCCCATCATATATGATATATGGGTGGCGTAAGAGGCGACGGAGGAAAATAAATCTGATGGGAAGAAGCGTTTTCTTAATATAAGATAAAATTGATGGCAACCCCTGCCAAGCGTGGCAACTATGGCAAAATCCTTTCATGCCTATGTTCACTTTAGTTTTATAGGCTGTAATGGATAGATGTATTTGAATGATATTTTATTTTTACCTCTTAGTCTTTTAACTTTTTTTACTACAGTCACATGCCAGCTCAGAGGCACAGACGTAACGCTAGCGCGAAAATGTCGGAGATAGGCTTTGATGCCATGTCAAAGATTCGATAACAGTCACAACATCCGGCTCGCTGCTTCTATTGAGATGAAATTTTGCATACTTATGTAACTTCGATAACAATAGAATAATATGTTATTAGTTCCATCAAACTGATATGATTATTAGTTCCATGATACTGATCTGGTTGCGAGAGCTACCCGGATGCTACGCTTATAAAATCTCGCAACGCTTATAAAATCCTGTTTGTAAATATATTTTATATTAGGACTAGTGATTGTGAAGAGTGTGGTTTGCAACATGATGTTGTGACCAGGATTAAGAAAGGAATGCTTCGGTGGTTTGGTTATGTGGAAAGAATGGATGAGTAAATTAGAGTAACAAAGCAAATATATGTTGCAGAAGTGAACGGCAGAGTCGGAAAGGGATTTAAAACGGGATCCAAATTAGGAGTATCCTTAATCGACGAGCATGTATATGTAGGTATATGGATGTGGAGGAGGCGAGAGAAGTGTGTCAGGATCGTGCCAAATGGAAGTCTGTAGTCTCTGCCTACCTCTCTGGGTGACAGGCGTGAGTGTTTATGTATGTATGTATTATGTTATATATTATGACTATTGATTGTTGTCGTAGAGGTCACTGTTGGAGATAGAGCTTGGTAAGTTGGAGAGATTGCATAATTACGA
The DNA here is from genome assembly GCA_036936625.1 of Parnassius smintheus behrii. NCBI lineage: Eukaryota > Metazoa > Arthropoda > Insecta > Lepidoptera > Papilionidae > Parnassius > Parnassius smintheus. The sequence continues at coordinate 50,704,882 of JAUPFT010000011.1, forward strand.
TCCTTGGCAGACGAATCATAGCAAAGTGAACCTTCTCGTAAGTTAGACCGCTGTCCTCACTCAATTTCTGGATTTTTTTACTTGCCCCTAATATTCAAACGCTTCTTAACTTTAAGTCTCGTCGTGCTGTCTCTATCACTTTATAAACAAAGTAGACTTAGCGATATCTTAAAATTGAGTAGAATTTGGAATATAGTCATGTGGCATTTAAAATCACTAAAAAAAATTTACAATTACTCTATAGGCTATCCTTGCAACTTCCCGCTAATTTCAAATTTGCAAAGCGCTTTAAATTTCACCTGTTACGAAGTTTTTTAACTCTTCGAGCTTTTTATTTTGATGCGGTTTGCGACAATCGATGCAGTTTTTTGAGTTTAACAAAAAAAATTATTTGAAAAAAAAAACATCAAGTTATTTCGAAAATACACTTTTTCGAGATTTCTTTCGACAACGATATCTCTCGAACGAATCAACTAATTGTGATGCGGTTCACGGCAACCGACGTCGTTTTTTGAAGAAAACGGCTGAATAGAGTAGTAATTACAAAAAAACACACAAGCGCACGCACGCACGCACGCACGCTCGCCACGCACGCACTACTACACAGCCAGAATAGCTTCCAAGGACCTCCAAACGTCGACATCTGATGAGAATTCGATTTTCAAAAACTGGAGTGAAAACAATAACTTCCCGATTTTTTGAAAATCATCGACTTTTTAGCGGAAAATTAAACAAGCAATTTTAATATTCGACCCAAATGTTATGATTTTAGATATTAATGAAATTCGACCCCCGACGACACACTAACGAATACATAAACACTCACGCCTGTCACCCAGAGGGGTAGGCAGAGACTACAGACTTCCATTTAGCACGATCCTGACATACCTTTCTCGCCTCTTCCACATTCATATACCTACGCATACATGCTCGTCGGTTAAGGGTACTCTTAATTTGGCCCATTTTTAGTATATCGCCAATTTGGTCGACAAACTTCCGCCTAGGACGTCCCTTTCCGACTCTTCCATTCACTTCTGCAACATATATTTGCTTTGTCAGTCTTTCCGCATTCATTCTTTCTACATGACCAAACCACCGAAGCATTCCTTTCTTAATCCTGGTCACCGCATCATCCTGCATAACGAATAGTATGCAGATTTATAACATATATCAAATATGATAAGATAGCGAGATTTCGATGTATTAAGGATTAAATTATGTAAGTAAATTATTTATCATAGTATTTTTAAAAAGATATTGTAACGAGATTCTTCGGGACCGATACGACTATGGGACCTTGAAGAAAAGAGCTTACTCCTTTCCAAAAGACCGGCAACGTATCTGTTCTCCTGGTGTTGCAGTTGTTCATGGGCGGCGGTAGGCGCATACCATCAGGTGAGCCACATGCTCGGTTACCGACTCTTCTATGAAAAATAGCGGCATGAATTGTTAAAATAGTTGATATTTGTCTGTGTAAATTTCGAGCAGGTATTTGACAGAAGTTCAATAAATATTGAACTTCTGTCTGCAACACCGATATAACGGACTTCAATTAGACTCGGGATGTTATTTGCATGCTATTAAAACATGAATAACAATTTTTAAAATGTTGTCCATCTATCTGTTCGGGCTAAACTTCGAAATGGCCGAACCAATGCGATGTAAAAAATAAACTTTACGAATAAATAGAGAGCGATGTAGGATTGATATGTGCTATATTTAGTCCGAAAAGCTTGGAACTTTAAAGAAAGATAATGAAAAATTGAAAAGTTAAATAAAAATGGTCTTTGATTATTTTAAACCTAAATAACACCACAATAAAATAAATTTATTAAAAACATTAAAATATCAATATAAAAGTATCGAGAATAGTTGTAATAGAACAATAGTAGTTATCCGTTTATATCTCACAAAGTTTTTCTTTTGTTCCTGTTTGTCTACAGCAGAGTAAATAAAAGACTTGGCAACAAAATCTAAAACACAAACTCAACTCTATCGAGACGCAAAATCCATTAGTCCAATAAAAAAAAATACATCGCAATCGAGGTAGGTACGCGTTTTCTACGGACGAAGTTTTCGTAAATGTCATTTAGTGTGGAATTTATTTTCTCCACTCATAAAATATTCAGAAATGTTTCAGTAAGCGTAATGCAGCTCAACGTGGAAAAATTGTCGGGATATTGAATTTGATGAAAATGTACGTGCAGGCAAAACGCTGCAATATGCAGTGCTTTACCTACTACATCCATAACATAGGAGCGATGCAGTTATAACGTCCTCTAGACGGAAGTTCGATCTCAACTGCCACTCACGACGGAGACTAGCCTTTGCGCGAGACAGGATTACAGTGCACGTGTAGTCCGATGGGACGGCAATCAGGATTTATATGCATTTCGAGTCTGGGGGATAAAACACTGACAAATTCCTGACTTCGGACTGTTATTAGGAAATTCTCAACAGTAAAGCCCGATAAGTGATAACTAATCATAACCAGGGATTCGAGCCCGGGACTAAATGATCAGCAGGATTACAACCTATTACTACACAACAGAGGTAGTCAAACATTAGTATGTTGCCTATATGCACTTTTAATGCTAATCCTGTATATGTATATGCACTTTAAATGCTATCAACCTGTTAAGTTTAACCTTAGCGTTTTTAGAACGATTTGACACCATCAGTTTATCACTTGTAAGAAGACAAAATTTGATAATCTCCCCTTCCATCTCCATTAATAAAGAAATTTATAAACTTGATTTCGTGTGAGTTAATGGGCTAATAAGCCGTGGTAACCCTGATTCGATCTCCGCCGGCACCAATGAAATTGTTAATTGCAATTTTAAGTGCTGATTTTACCACGTGCTCGGCGGTGAAGGAAAACATCGTGAGGAAACCTGCATGTCTGAGGAATAAAAAAAATATTTCGAAGACATGTGAAGTTCGCCAACACCCATTGGGGTAGCGCGGCGGACACTTCCTTGCCCTAATACCCCCTCAGAAATGAGGGCAGGCCTGTGCCCAGCAGTGGGACATATATAGGCTGTAACTTTACTTTAATGGGCTAATGGGTTATGAATTATCAGAGAAAAACTTGATACAGAGTCACGGTATATTCTTTACATTTATTATCTAAGTGGGCTATTTTTAACTACTACGCTCACAGAACACCTAATATAGCGGAAATTAAGTGTTCTGTGACTTACGCTTGACTGTTATGATCGCTGCTATGGTATGGTATGGTGAGTGTTAGATTACATGATTAGTATGCGGCTTAAAACAGGATTTCCTAGTTATTGGTATTGGAAATAATCAATGAGAATACAATAATATAATTATTTCTTATGTTTGTAAATAAGTGCGATAATATCGAAGTATTGTCATCATAATCAAACTGTTAATCATCGTTAACTGTTAGTTACTATATCATTTCATTGTTATTGCGTCTTGAACAGTACTGATACAAAAATACAGAAAGCAAAAAAATCCTGTTAAGTTTAAGATTTTTTTTTGACGGCTTTGCCATGTAAAAATGCTTGCATACTGGTCCTAAGAATAAGATAAATGGAGTTATGAAAGCAACCATACTACTATTATTTATTCAGACCTATAACTATGAAGATGGATTCGGTTAGGAATGAAACTTAAGTATAATTAATATGATTAATTATGTTAACACGTACACTACCCATTTAAGGGGACCACAGGAGCTAAACGAAAATTTTATAATGCGTCAATGTATATGATACACTGCAGTAAACAAAATATATGATTTTTCTTGATATATGCTAGTTAATTGTTGTGTTGAAAACATGACTATCTATATTATACTACTGATTTGATAGAAAAAAATCACAAAGATACCTCTAAATATTTCTTATATGGAATAAAAACCATACTAATATACATGCAATCATGCTGATTTTTTGTCAGATTGTTATACAAGCTACATATTAAGTTATTGTTGTTTTAATTTTTAGTCCAATTAATTATTTTTATTTTAAATCGCATATTCTTATTTCTGAAATAATACGTACGGATATGTGCATAAACATAAACGCCTATATATAGACAAGACACTAACACTAAGGCCCCCCCCCCCTCAACCTCCGCAGCTCCTGACGCTGCCCCCGTCCCACTGATGTCGCTAGACATCCCTAATCCACCTAAACCAGCCTCTCGCTGTGCCCCAGTGCTGGCGAAGAAACAAGTCCCGCCCCCTGTCTTCCTAAGAGACAAGGCGAAATTCACCCACCTATCCAAGACCTGCTACGACGCAGGCATCAAGTACGACCATGCAGTCAACCTCGGGGAGGCAATTAAAATCATCCCTAGCTCCATCGAGGACTTCCGCTCAATTACCCGGCTATTCACAGCCGAAAGGGTATCCTACCACACATACGCCCTCCCCGAAGAGCGTAAAGTCAGGGCCGTCATCCGAGGCGTCCCATTTGAGTTCTCCAACGAGGAGATACTTGAGGACCTTAAGTCCCAAGGCTTCCCAGTTGAAGCAGTGCACAAAATGCACAACCGTACGGGCAAGAGGTACAACCTTGCCCTAGTAATCCTGTCCAACGTGCCGGAGGCGAAAGCCATCTTCCGGCAGGTGCGCACAGTGTGCGGCCTGTCAAGGGTGAAGGTTGAGCCCCCACACAGGCCCGGTTTCCCGGCGCAGTGCCACCGCTGCCAGCTATATGGTCACGCGGCGGCCAACTGCTCCGCCCCACCCAGGTGCGTGAAGTGCCTGGAACCTCACAACACCAAAGAGTGTCCCCGGCCCAAAGACGCCGAATCCCCGCCCGCCTGTGTCCTGTGCAACCAGACAGGTCACCCGGCGAACTACAAGGGTTGCCCACGCGCACCTCAACCACGCCCCAGTAGGAAAGCTCCACCGCCGGTGAATGACCGCTCATTCCCGGCCCTCCAACAACGGCCCCGCCAGGGCCCTCCTCAGCCTATCCAGGGCTTCCCTCGACCCTCTCAGGGTCCCCCAAGGCCCCCTCAGGGTCCCCCTAGGCCCCCTCAGGGTCCCCCTAGGCCCCCTCAGGGCATAATTCGGCCCCCTCCGGGCTTCTCAAAGCCAATGCAGCCTCCAGTCTTTCCCTGGGGGCCCAAAAAGGCAGACCCTCCGCGGACAACCTCGTACGCACACGAGGCAGAGCCCACCATTGAAGACTACAACACACTATATTCCGCGATTAGGAATATAGACGTTAGGGAGATTACAGTAATCTCACGCAAACTGCGCGCGGCGAAGACCCCTCATGAGCGTCTCATCGCTCTTGCAGAACACAATGATCTTTTGCTAGCTCTGTTGTAAGTTAAGTTAACTTAATTAACTTAACTTCAATGGCTGATAATAATATTAACCTACCAAGATCCCACGGTCGTATCAAACCTAAGGGTTTATCGCTTGTATCATTCAATATTCGCGGCTTGCGAAATAACCTCCCAGAGCTAAAGCTCTTTCTTCGAAATCGCGAAGTCGATTTCCTCCTCCTACAGGAAACTAATCTTAAAGCTAAGGACACTAGAGGCCTTTCTATTAGAAACTTCTCTCTTCTTCGTAATGACAGACCCGACCGCCGAGGCGGCGGAACGGCCATCTATTACAAGAAGACACTTCATTGCTCGCCCATTTCTACTCCGCAGCTTACCAATATGGAAGCCACGGTATGCAAGCTAGCTATGACTGGACATCAGTCCATCCTCATAGCCTCCTGTTACATCCCTTCAGGAACCTATCCCCTCAAAAAAGATTTTGATGCCATTTTATCCTTGGGCAATTCAGTCATTATGTTTGGAGATTTTAACTCCAAGCATACTGAATGGACATGCCGCACTACGTCCCCTAGTGGCAAGATACTGCTCGATATCACGCAGTCTCTTGATATCACTGTCCATAGTCCTCTCGGTGTTACTCACTTTCCCGATAACACCGATCACTCTCCCGATGTGTTAGATTTTGCGTTACTCCAAGGAGTTTCTCTCAACCTCGGAGCAATCGAGACACTAGACGATCTAGGATCAGATCACAGACCGGTCTCCCTCATTCTTGGCCATCAGCCACCTCCCCCAATACACACAAAAACCTTCACTAATTGGAAGGGATTCAAGGAGTCCCTAGCTAAAGCTCTGGACTCACAGGATTCTACCATCTCCATTCCGTCGGACTTAGACAGTCCCGAAAAAATCGACACCGCGGTCGACTCACTCTCCACCCTTATTAAATCCTCCCTTAAGGAGAACGAAAGGGTCGTCCCGGTTGCTAACAATAGTGGGCTTCCCCTACATATTAGCAACCTATTAAAAGCCAAAAAAGCTGCCTTCCGGAGAGCAGCAAAATATCCCACCCCCGAATATAGGCGCGCGGCCAATCGTCTTCAACGAAAACTCCGCTTCCGCCTCTCTGAATTTCAAGATCTCGAAAAGAGTAAGCTCATGGAGAATATCACTCCATCTCACACAGCGTACTATCAGATGGCTAGAGCCCTCCGCATAGACGCTATCACCCACACTCCCCCTCTCTCCCGTCCCGACGGCACGGTTGCCTTCGAGGACGAGGAGAAGGCTGAGTGCTTTGCGGATAGCATTGCCGATCAATGCTCCCCTAGTTCTCAACCTGTCGACCCCTCACACGTCCAGGCAGTAGAGGATGAGGTCCGCCGCCGGAACTCACCCCCTACCGCCTCCGAACCTATCTCTGTGTCCAATGATGAGATTTCATCCCTCATCAAAGGACTTAAGCCTAAAAAGGCTCCGGGCGCGGATGGCATCTCCAACCAAGCCCTTAAACACTTTCCCGAGCAGGTGTTAACCTTTCTATCTATTATCTTCAACGCCTGCTTCAACCTTAGTTATTTTCCCACTGCGTGGAAAGAGGCAACTGTGATTGGAATTCCCAAGCCAGGCAAGCCTCTCAACCTCCCTTCCAGCCATCGCCCCATTAGCCTCCTCAAGGCAATGGGCAAGCTCTTCGAAAGAGTCATCCAAACACGGATGAGGCGCTATCTGTTTCCCACAGACGGTGACCCTCTCATCATTCCCCACCAATTCGGCTTCCGAGCCAAACACTCATGTCCCCAACAAGTTCACCGCATTGTGGAATATATCCTCAGCGGTTTCTATCCTCGACGTCATAAAACCATCGCGGTCTTCTTCGATATAGCCAAAGCTTTTGATAGAGTCTGGCACACAGGCCTCATCTACAAGCTCTACAAAATAGGTCTCCCCGATCGTCTAGTTCGTCTCGTGGCCTCCTATTTGAAGCATCGTACCTTTCGTTTTAGACACGAAGGCACGCTATCCTCACAGCGAACTATCAAGGTTGGTGTCCCTCAGGGCTCAGTACTTGCTCCCTTGCTGTACATCCTGTTCACCAACGACATTCCCATCCCGTCGAAAGGTGTTCAACTCTCCCTCTTCGCAGACGACACTGCCATCTACTGCAAAGGTGTCTCACTACCCTTCATACGGAACAAGATCCAAAAGTCAGTTGATGACCTAGGAGATTGGTTCAAAAAATGGCGCATCGATGTGAACCCGGAGAAGAGCTCCGCAGTTCACTTCGATTATAAACGACGCCGTCTTAAAAACACTCCTCCAATACGTATGCTAGGGACCCCTGTCCCCTGGCATACGACAGCCAAATATTTAGGTGTCACTCTAGACACAGGGCTCACTTTTAGGCCCCACGTCAAACGAGTCACCCGTCACGCACGGTTTTACCTGAGTAGGCTCAACAGTATGTTGGGCAGACACAGTAAAATGTCCCTTCGTAACAAGCGAACCCTTTATAAGGTCTGTATACGACCCGTCATGACCTACGCGGGCCCCGTCTTTGCCCACGCAAACCCTAACATATTAAATGAACTCCAAATAGTTCAGAACCTATTCTGTCGTCGAGCTGCGAACGCACCTTGGTACGTCCGTAATGCCGACCTTCATCGGGACTTAGAGCTCCCAACAATTCAACAGTTCCTTAAAAAACTCTCTGAGAACTTCTTCAAAGCCTCAGAGTCGCACCCAAACAACTTAATTTGTGAGGCGGCTTCTTATGCAGCCCCACCCCCCTCTCGCTATCGTGTCCGCAGGCCGAGAAACTCTCTCTCGGACCCGCCAAATAAACTGTCAAACGACCTGAACTGCCTCCTGGCGGCTCAGGCCAGTTCTAATTAAATTAAATTAATTATTATTATATCAACTAATATTATTTTGCCTTCGTAGGCACTCCCTCAGCGGCTCTTAGCCGCCTGCGCCCTCTTTTCCCAAAAGAGGGTCGCTCATGATAAGGCACAATAGAGCTTAATCAGCCAGCTGCCTGTCCCCAAAGGCGGTTTTTAGGGGGTATCACTTAGGGTCCCCGGTAGGACAGTGAGTCCCCCATAACCACGATAGACCGGCTATCGTGGTATGCGTAATGCATTTTCCGCCTCCCTACGTACAGGGTAGCCCTTTAATTGCTTCGGGCGCAAAAAAAAAAAAAAAAAAAACACTAAGGCCCGAGGCCTCGTGCTATGTAGACGTGTCGCTCTTTTTATTTTTCAGTATTTACGTAAAGATCGTTTTTTGTATTTGTATAATTTAATTTTTAAATTCATTGTTTCATAAATATTTTTCTTTCGTATACGAAAATTACGAAATATATAAAAGACAAAAAAGCAAATTTGAGTTCATATGCCTGGAACCGTACCCGGGCACTTTCGAATGCAAACCGCAAATCCATCCGCTAGTACCAAATACAGAACTGTAATAAACTACGTTGCTAAAATTCATAGGTTTATTGTTGTAAAAATAAATATTTATTGTATGTATGGTGTGGATTGTAACGATGATGAAACGAACTACGCGTCATTAGCTATGGTAGTCCATGTAACTAGAATCACTCGCGGTCGTTCGTAATATAATATGTAAATATAAATACTTCATATTGAACTTTGTGATCGATGACGTGCCCAAAATATTGTGTCGCGTGCCATTGGTTCGCCATCCCTATACTATATAAAAAAAGATATTTATATGAAAATTAAATCGGCGTATAATCGATACTGATACATATTTCATACAACACAACTAAAACCAAAGATAAACATCAAAACGAAGCCCACCATTCACTACAGATTTATAGTTCTGCTGATGTGAGATTCCTTCAAGGAACAGAAGATTATTTTAATTATTAAAAACAAAGATAAGTAACTAAATTTATTTCGTAATAAGTGATAAGCGATTGAGCTTGACCGCACATTGGACCCAACTCTGATTAACTTCAACACATAAGTAGGATTTAATTTTTTCACAGAAAAATCCAACCACGCCTCGCTCCACGCTTTCAATGAATACAAGTGTAAAATAACCGTCCAATGAAAGTGTTTCGTATGGTAACATAAATAAAAATTCATTTATTTCTCAATAAACTTTTTCAGATATTAACGGTGAAACAACCCCAGAGAGTAGTTTAATATACTCGTGTTGGGGTGTTTTGCTACAGTGAGCTAACCAGCGTGGCTCTACCACGTATGAAATACGCATATAGTATGTATATTGTGGACTGTAGTATCTTCCACCGTGCCAATATTTTGTTTATGGCGCCACATACTAGTGACCGGATGAAAGACGTCAATTCTACGCTCGCGTGGAACGACGCGGACCGTCCGTCCGAGCTGCACACAAGTGACTACAGATACCATATCTCAGGATTAGTCCTAATATGTCAGGAATTCTCGGCTTTTGTCAGGATTATGGCCGGATTCTGGAAATGTCAGGCTTTTTCAATACGTCAATTAAATTCAGTAGATATTTTACGTGAAATGGATAGAATCTGCGACGTAAATGATCGTGTAATGATAAAAAAACAATAATTGATTTAATTATTTTTTCCACGGTAGGGAATTACGTTTGCAACTAAATGTCAGGAATTTTATATGAAAATACGGTTATTTGTTAGGACTTTTCAATTTTCCATCTGGTAACCCTACCGTGTGACGCAGTGTCGATTCTAAAATAGACAGCGGAGACAAGTGTGCCCGCTATCTAGCGGACAGGCGCCGACCCTTATCTCTGGCAGAATAACAAAACTCTCCCCCGTAAACATCATACACTAACACGTCCGTAATGAACAATTATAAATAATTCACGTCCGGGTGTAAGATATAAATTGTAGTAAGTATTATATATATTCCTATTAACATAGTTCATGGAACAAACATGGTAGGTACACTTTTTTTGTAGGAGAGGGGGCAAACGAGAACGCGGCTCACCTGATGTTAAGTGACTACCGCCGCCCATGAACAACCACAACAGCAGGGGAATTGCAGGTGCGATGCCGGCTTTTACAAAGGAGTAAGCTCGTTTCTTGAAGGTCCCCAGGTCGTATCGGTCCGGGGAAATCGCCGATGGTAAACTATTCCACAGAAGGTCGTACGCGGAAGAAAACTCTTATTGAAAAGTGCAGTGGTGGACCGCCAAGCATCCAGATGGTGTGGATGGTATCGGGAGGTTTGCCGCGTAGTGCAGTGCATTCATGAAATTTGGCCGCTGGAATTATTCCGAATAATTCCTCAGAAAACTCCCCGTGATAGATGCGAAAGATAATGCAAAGAGATGCAACATCTCTTCGCAGCGCCAGTGAATCGAGCCGATCGGAAAGCATTCGGTCGTCGACGATTCGAGTCGTTTAGCGCTGGATGCGGTCAAGTGGAAGGAGATGGCACTGGGGCTGGGGCCCATGGGAATAGTATTCCATGTGAGGCCTTCTTTTTAGTGGTTAACGCGCAAACTTGTGTCTTCAGAGTTTAAGGCCGATTTTAGAGCTCGACCGACCGTCGGTGCGTACGTCGGTCGCGCTTGCCTTTTGTATGAAAATTCACAAGTCGTTACACTGCTCGACCGACCGTACGCACGCGTATATATTGATACGCACTGCGTACGAGAACCGTCGGTTGAGCGCGTCCGCATGCGTACCGTCGGTCGACCGACGCGCTATGGAAACATATTGACGCGTTTAGTGCTACACCGACCGTACGGATGCGTGTATCATCGTCAATAAAATCAAACCTAAACTTTAATAATATTGTATGATTTTATAGGTATTAAGTTGTGTTAGTGATTTAAGTAATTTTTATCAAACATGGCATACGTCGACACCGAACGCCTCGCGAATGTTTTAAGTTGTCTTGTAATTTCACTGACAATTGAAGACGTGAGTGGATGAAGGTGATAACTCGCATTCTACCAGTTTTGAGTAAATGAAGATTGAAGTTTCACTATTGTTTTTTGAGATAAGTTGTTAGAAAATTGGTTTTTGATTTAAACTATAATGCAAAGTTGGGTAAACAAACTTAAAAAAATAGGGTACGTGAGCAATTAAACACTTTTAATACTTTATGGTATATAATTTCGAAAAAAACCGAACATAACTCTTTCTTTCACTAACATTTTAAAAACATTTTGGCATTTTAGCTATTTCAAATTAGGTGTTAAGTAACATTATGTACTTAAAGTATTACAAAAATGTACACATTACTTAAATATTCCTTAAAACTTTATAAATAGAAACGTAAGCTAATAAAATAAAGATCAGTCTTGACAATAAAATAAAACAGATCAAAATAATACGATTTTTCAATTAAAATCGACTCATAGAAGTACCGATATTCTGGCTTTACGTACTTAAGTTGGTCTCAGAAATTTTCTTTTTTTCCACTGATACGGTACCATATTTTCCGTTCGTACGCGGAATTTCCACAGAATAGCGCAACTGTGATCTTCTTTTTAAAATGTCCAACTTTTTGAAGGGTGTCATTTCATCGTATGTTTCTTTATATAGGTAGGAACCATATTCATCCACCCGTATCCATTTAATACTATCCCTAAAATTTACTTTATCATTGTTTACATCTTTTTTTCTGTTAAACAAATTAAGTTTTTCTTGTAACTCACCAATTTTTCTGAAATGCGCGCTCATATCAATGATTGTATTATTTCGGGAAGCTTTACAAATAATATTCATGTACTGTTCAAGAACAAAAATTGTATCGTGTTTCCTAAGGACTTTTTCTATCGTTTCTATCAGTTGATCGAGTAAGTAAATAAGTTTGTATATTTGATATGCGTATTTAGCAGGGATGGGAGATATGCTAAGGATATAGAACGACGAGTGAACGCAGGAAATAGAATAAATGGGGCCCTACATTCTACTGTGAAAAGTCAGAATATGTCAAAAAAGCCACGTATGGCAATTCACAATGCTGTGTTTTTCCCAACTTTAACGTGTAGTAGTGAAAGTTGGGTGTGGCAGAAGAAGCACGAGAGTAGAATAAACGCAGTAGAAATGCGGTCGTTAAGGAGTATGTTAGAGCTGAACCTGAATGACAGGGTGAGAAATTGCGTGATAAGGGAAAAGTGTGGTTTGCAAGATGATATCGTGACCAGGATTAAGAAAGGAATGTCTCGGTGGTTTGGTCATGTGGAAAGAATGAATGGCGAAAGAGTGACAAAGAAAATTTATATTGCAGAAGTGAACGGAAGAGTCGGAAAGAGACGTCCTAGGCGAAAGTTTATCGACTAAATTGGCGATATATTGAAAACGGGCCAAATTAGGAGTACCCTTAACCGACGAGCATGCATGCGTAGGTATATGGATATGGAGGAGGCGAGAGAGTTGTGTCATGATCGTGCCAAATGGTAGTTTGTAGTCTCTGCCTACCTCTCTGGGTGACAGGCATGAGTGTTTATGTTTTTTTCTATCCTACTGAAATCACAATCCTAGTCTTAAAAAGAATGGCCAAACTCAGGGAATTTGTGGTCTATTACTTTAAAATATCCTTTTAATATAAGGTATTGATGCAATGCAATCATGTTAAAGTTTTTGTTCTGTTCGGCACATGAATCCGACCAGTCACTAAATGATCTTTGTTTTTGACAACTTGGATCTACCTCCAAAAATCTTAGAAGTGCGTTTCCAGGTTCAACACTTTCGCGATCCGCTATTATATGGTGACCGACAGCAGCATCCAGTAATAATTTTGCCATTGCTTTGCTTCCTGCCATTACTTATCCACTTTGCCAACGTTAATTCACTATTACAAATAATATTTTTGTACACAACACACCCTCCAATAGGCACTCTGTTAGAAAGCCCGCGAGAATGTGATAATTTTAATGACAACGAAAATCAAAACAATTGACCGACGTGAACGAATGAAGGTGCTATGTATGTTACATAACACCTTCATTCACGGAGAAGTGATGTCGTGTCATTCGACTATCGTTCGCTGAGTGGAAGAAAGTGTTATGTTCGTACATGTCACTTTCTTCCACGACAAAAAACAAAACTTTTACTTTATTTATCAAGAACGTAGTGATATGGGCTCATACCTCTTTCATCCAGTACCATTTTCAAACTAAACTGTACATAACACCTTTATCAACTTTCTATTTTTGAAATACGTCTTAAATCGATAGTTTTAGGGTCTAAAATCATTTTATAACCACATATCACCTTCATCTATGCAAAAAAACACAAAGGCCTGAAAATGCGACATATCACCTTCATCCACTTATGTTTTCAATTCATCGAAACTTTTGATGGACATTCTCAAAAATTTTTCTTCATCTTCGCGCAATAATGAATATAAAGTAGTAAATTCCCTTTGATATACTCTTTGGGCAACAATTGGATGAACCTGATATCTACGTCTTCTGTTCCTTATACGTTTACGAACATAGTAAGCAGCAATTAAACAATTAACGCGTCCATTTCGTGTACGTGTTTGTGACTGTACCAGTCCGGCAAGTTTCGTTGCTCAGGAAAGCTCTGAACGCTACAAACTGACGATCGGTTATGCGTATCGTCAGGACCGATAGTGACCGATAGTGACGCACTGACGGTCGGTCGAGCTCTAAAACCGGCCTAAACTGGACTTGATTTAGTCGACCCCAATCCGAAACTTTGTTCAGCAAAGACTCGACTTCAGACACAAGTTTGTCCTGGTAAACGACGCAATGTTAAGAACGAATTCTATTCTTATACATAGCCGCATCACTTCTAGCATCATAATATAGGCACCTAATGTACGCGTAATGTACCGTAATGTTCGCCAATAGAAAGCTAAATTATCTGGAGGTAACATAGGCTAAAATCATGGGCATAGAGATCCTTAAGGAAATTGTGATTGTTGTTGTCCCGGTACTCGGAGACGTTTTCCCGAGAAATATGGCACGACCTGTTGTTGGCTCGGCACAACGATGAGGGGGTGGGGATTGGGCCTCCGGCCACCTAGTGTAAACGAGATGATTATTAAGATATATCAATAGGAAGCTTTTTTTAATGGAATATGTGTGACAAACGAACACACAGGCCACATGATGGTAAGTGGATGCTGTTGCCCATAGACATCTACATTTAGCCTCGATTAAGAATGACAGCAGTATTAAGTTGCTATTTTACGCTGGTATTCTGTGAGAGCGTGGTCCTTCCCTGGTCCAGCCGACCCATTCGTGCTACAACCATAATATAGCTGCAGCATGGCTCTACCACATATTCTGATTTATGCATAAAATATACGTATATTTTATAGTTTGGCGGTAAGGTCAATGTTTTTGCTTTAATTTATGATGTTATTTGTTACTTCTGCGGTTGCGATGGTGATGATGAAGATGCGACGGTTGCGATGCAGCGGAATCCAATAGGATTCCGTTGCATCGCAATCGTAGATCGTCAATGTAGAGAAAATATATTGATAAATATAGGAAATAACTATAATGATATCAAATATTAGCAGACAATAATTAAGTTAGCTACGCAAATAGTAGACGTTAGAGAAGTTTGGATCGGTATTCAATTAAAATGGCTCGCTAACTAAAATGGCTCGCTAACTAGCCAATACTTGACTGCAGTCCCAGCTGGCGATAAGGATTGATGAAGCCCCAAAAGATAAATCGCACTGTTAAAGCATAAAATTTTCGTAAACTTTAATAATCTCATACTATTAAGAAACCATTTTATTTATTACTTGGATTATATTAAAGAGTACCTGGATGACCGACCTTTGCTCGGTTTTTTTTAAAATTACATTTAGATACAAATTACATACTGATGAATAATATTTTTTGATCTTATTGACATAATAGAAAAAAAAACTGTTTATTTGAATAAAAAATATTTTACACAAAAAGATATTTTCTAAAAATAAATCCTAGCTAAAACGATTTATTGCCCCCGAAACTCCCTGGACACTAAATTTTATGAAAATCGTTGGAGCCGTTTTCGAGATTCAGATTATATATATATATATATATATATATATATATATATATATATATATATATATATATATATATATATATATATATATATACAAGAATTGCTCGTTTGAAGGTATATATTATATTAAAGATAAGGATACATTTATTGCATAACGGTGTACAATATGATCTTAGTACAAAAACATATAGTTTTAGGCTCATCAGTCTACCCATGTTGGATATGCAACAAGAAAGAAAATAAATTTAGGCTTACTGACGTTAATTTTATTAAAAAACTCATTAAGATTGTAAAAAACATTTTAAATTAGCAATTTCTTTAATTTTGTTTCAAACATATTTCCATTTAATTGTTTAATAGCTGGTGGCTGATTACCTTTATAGTAAATCATATTTTTAATAATAAGCAAGTTAATATTAGGTATTGTTCATTACAGTATAAAAGTTCACTGCCTGAACACAGGCATCCCTCATAAAGAAGTAAAGTTGAAGGAAGATATGCTGCTGTCTATCTGCAATTTTGGTTTATCTCTGTCCTCTCTTACGACACCGAGCAACTAGATGTTGTTATACCGCCACGACACTGTTTACAACTTACTCTGTTTATACTATACTATAAAAACTAGTTTAATTTTACCGTAACCTCACTAGAGGCTCGCGAACAAACTTTTCATCGGGGCGTGTCGGGCCTCGTAAATCGAATCCGACCGACGTGAAATAAAATCGGCCAGGGTCACTACATTGAACCCCGTCCCGGAATCGTAGAGTAGATCGATACGAACCAGAGAACCGTCTGCCGATAAACGACGCAATGTCAAGAACGAGTTCTATTCTTATACATACCCGCATCACTTGTAGCATCATAATATACGCACCGAATGTACGCGTAATGTACCGGAACACCCACGTGCTATACGCTACGCTATATGTGAACATTACCGCGATTATAAATACTAGAGCAGATACACGCCATGATTGCGAAAGCAGGTGTGACGTCACGTTAATGATTAATGGCTTAGTTTATTTGCGGGACCAGTGCAAAAGATAACGATAAGAAGTGTGTGTGTGTGTGTTTTAGATTTTTTTTTGTAATATTTCTGTCATTATTACTGTTGTGTTTTCGCTAATGTAACTCAGGGTATAAACGCTCGCCTTGTTCGATACCTGCTACGCAACCCTAGAATTCGTTCTTGGGTTGGATTGCGTCCTGCAGTTTGACATATGCTTTACATTAAGTTTTAGTTAAAAACAACAAAACAATGATTGAACCAAATGAGCGAGGTGTCACGTCATGGCGCGCAACTCAGACACGTAATATCGGCGGGTAAAACCGCGGGGCACAGCTAGTATTATATAATATTAAAGAGAATTATAATAGCAAGGATACTAGTGGAGTTTCTTTCGCCATTTCTTCTCAGGTTAGATTAGCCTCATTTCGAAACGGCAGTAGATTTAGTATGTTAAAAAATTAGATTTTTTAAAATTTTTACATAAAAATAAAGCCATGAAATTAAGCTTCCAATAGAAAACATTAACTTTAAACTAAAAATAATAATTTTATTCATGTAATTCACTACGTGTTACGTGGTAGAGCCACGCTGCAGCAATATTATGGTTGTAGCACGAATACGTCGGCTCCACCGTAGAAGGACTACTCTCGCACACGTACGTATTCTGTTCGACCGCGACTCCTTTTTACTGGGAACAAAGCATTGAATCTTAGTCATAAGGGGTAACAACGCACCTGCATTCTGATTCCTAATCGATGACAGATGTAGATGTCTATGGGCTCATAGCACGCACTAAACAGGTGGACCGTGCGCTCGTTTATCACCCCTATTCTAAAAAATTGGTTGACCCTGCAGGCGTTCCCTGGAACTTCCCGCTAATTTCAAATGCAAAGTGCTCCAAATTCCACCAAATTATGCTGCGAAATCTCGAAGTTATGTTAAAAAAATTGTTTTTTTTTTCAAATTCTTTCTCCTTCGATATCTCACAAACGAATGAACCGATTTTTATTTTCCAAACGGCATTCGACGTCATTTGAGGTTAAGAGCTGATTAATTTTTGAAATCGATCGATCCAACACAGTTTTTATCCAAAATTTTAGTTCAATTTTTATCCAAAGTTTAGTCCAAATCAGTACATATTATCTCTTTAGAAATAATATGTACTGATTTGCAGCCGCATCTCAATCGATCAAGACGTGCAAAAGTTATGAAAGGTTTACACATACTTACGCACACACACACACACACACACACACACACACACACACACACACACACACACACACACACACACGCACACACACGCACGCGCGCGCACACACGCACACACACGCACACACACGCACACATGCATACATACATCCGTACAGACGTCCGTACGGAGTTCTACGTCCAAGAGAAATTAGTCAGAATAGCTTCCTGAGATCTCAAAACGTCGAGTTTTGATGAAAACTCGATTTTCGATAAATCGGGATGAAACCACTAACTTCCCTATTTTTGAAAATTTTCAACTTTATTAGCGGTAAGTTAAAAAAAAGAAAGAAGCACTTATCTACATCTATCGCTTCGTCCGCGTGGAATTTATGATTTCATAGGTTTTAATTTATTTGCGCGAAACCCTAATTCGTTTTCTACAATAAAAGTGGTCTAAGTTACCCCTTACAACATCAACTATTTGTCAGTGAGTCCCGTTAAAAGGTCCCGGTCTAGTCATTTCGGAGAATAACCGAAACAAACACAGACAAACAGAGGGATAGACAAAATTTAAAAAATTGTTTGATTTTTTTTTTGTTACAAGTACCGTATTTCATATGCATTTAGTAAAAAGTTTTATTTGGACATTACAAACAAATTCAGTTCAGTTTTATTTATTTTTATAGATAAAACCGACTATAATAGTTATATACTATATCATTATATTTTAACTTCATACGTCAAAGAAATAAATATTTCAATTCTATTTCAATATAAGCATATATATAATTCTTGCATGATAATGTTATCGTAGGATACGAGTAATGTCGTCGACCTGCCTGTACTATTCTCGATAACGCCTGGCACCATTCCAAACGCCGATATACATTCGTTGCGTATGCATTGTCCTGTTTCCTTGCACATCCTTACAACTTAGTTTAACGGCATTCAAAAAGTAATCTTATTACAAAGACATACGGTATGAAATAGGTTGTGCGCGATATAATTTGCGTAGTGTTAAGACGAAACGCCTAGACATTTGGAAAGCCTTTGAAGTTGTAGCGCGAAGACAAATTCGTCGGCTATAAACACGGATGGACTGACGTAATTTATTTTCAAATATGCATTTGAATATAAATTATAATATAATAAATACAGTGTTAGATGCCTTTGGTGACAAAATATAGGAAACAATAATTCTAGAGCTTAGAGCTGACGTTTGAATTCTGAAGAACTAAAAGAGAAAAATTTCACACGTAAATGTTTTGTTAATAAAAATGATTTTATAGACAGACAAAAATTTTAAAAATTGTTTTTTTGTTAATATAAGTACCGTATATATGTACTTTCATATGTATTCAGTAAAAACCTGTTTGCATTACAAACGGAAACTAATTTTATTTAGGTATTTGCATTGATATTGGTAGAGATCGTTCAATTAAAAAATGAACCCGCCACCCTTGTATTTGGTAGATATTGTCGCATTTACCGTATAAAGTATTCGTAAGTCTAAATCTGCGCGCACTTTCGCCTATATTTAGTAGACTAAAAGTTTTCAAAAATACAAAAGATGCATGCATGCAATTCGTGCAATTTTAAATCAGACGATATCTACAAAATATACTTTAAAATAAAAAATAAAATAAAACAAGAAAAAGTACAGATTTTTATCGTAATATTACGATACTTTTTTAATGTCTCGTTGGATTAATGGTTGTTACCGCGACTGTGGATCATATGGTCCTGGGTTCTAATCCCATGTCAGACCCACGTACAAATAGTAGTAAAATTCTGATATTATTAGCAATTTGAAGTACTTAACTTAATTACCATTGGACAAGAAGCCGCTTGGCCTCTATTCACCTCTTCGTTGTCGAATTACCGCGCATTTGATCAAAGCGGTCTGCATCATCGTTGTCTTGAAAGCAAGAGTGAATAGGCTTTTGTCAAACTAAGTTAATGCGCTCTCGCTCTACCATACTCAGCTGCATCACCACTCACCATCAGGTGGGATAGTAGTCAAGCACTGGCTTAATGCGTGCTAGAGCCACGCTGCAGGTATATAATGGTAGTAGCACGAATGGCTCGACCGGGGCAGGACCACGCTCTCACAGAATATCAGCGTCAAGCTGCTATTATAGCTTGATACTGCTGTGTTTCGTATGGTGAGTGTAGAGAACCGGAGGTCTATTTTACTGGAATCGAGGCATTCCGTCTCAGTCCTCAAGGGTGACAACGCATCTGCATTTTGATTCTTAATCGAGGATAAATGTAGATGACTATGGGCCACAGCGTTTACTTACCATCAGGTGGTGTGTGCTCTTTTATTACCTTAAATCTATAAAAAAAAAGTTACAAAACATTTTATAATGCTTCATCACGTAATTTCCCATGACACTTCCTACGCAATATTCGCTATCCGAGAGCAACGTTATCACTAAGATATAAATTATCCAATAATTTTAACACGAAAAGAGAAACGGTTGTCATTTATGTAAGATTTCGCCAGACTGTTCCATTGATCCGATTCAGATTTTGTTTTACAATTTTTAGAACCAATGTCTAAAAATTATTTAAAAAAATCTATATCATAGGCAGTTATTTTATAGGTAGTATTCAAAACCCTTAAATGTGCTAGAGGTAACACAATATATAAATATTCTATTAGTGTCAAGAAAATTATAGGTGATTCCCATGAAAATTAAATTGGTAGAAAATGTTCCTACGAAGAAAACGTGATTTAGTCTAGTCATTTATTAATTTTACTAAAACGAGTTGTGACCTAAATGAGCACACTTTTGAATCTGTTCGCATCAGTTTGGCCTATTTTTATCTTTCCATGCATTTTTGAATTATTATCAATTTTTTTAAAAGCACTTTTATAACAATAGAATAGAATATTTATTCAATATAGAATACAAGAATATTTATTGAAAGTCATTTAAGCTTTACCACTGGTCCGGAGAAACCTATGTACTGGGAAGAACTAGCAAGAAACCCAGCAGGACATTAAAAACCCAGTATACCTATTACTTTATACAATTATTATGAAAACATTTAGAAACAGCATGGTAGCGAACACCTTATCCCCAGTGGTTATTATCAATCATGTACTCTTAAGTAGTATAATAACCCTTATTAAACAATTTTTGCTTAGTAAAAATTTTAAACTTGATTTAGAATAAGGGTGACATTCGAGCACACAGACCACCTCATGGTAAGTGGATGCCGTGGCCCATATACATCTACATTTATCCTGAATCAGGAATAAAATGCTGATGCGTTGTTACTCATGAGGACTAAGATGGAATGCCTCGTTCTCAGTAATAAGGATCTCCGGTTCTCTGCACTTTGACGGTGGTATTCTGGGAGAGCGTGGTTCTTCTCCCGTCGAGCCGACCAATTTGTGTTTCTAACATAATAAAGCTGCAGCATGGCCCACGAGCGAGGCCCACGTCCAGAAATGGATTTTTATGGGCTGATGAATAGAAGAAAAACAAGCTCTCTTCCGTAACTCTATCGACAGATCACATTTAACGTCTAAACCACTTTAGGGCTTAGAATGTGCTGTAAATAATTCGAATTTGAGACGATTTCTACGTCGGGCAGATAAGTGAAGACGTCATTGCACCGTTATCTGTGATGTGAACGCTAAAATTAGTACAATTTAAATTAATTTAGTACTCCCACGATATGAGCTGATTTCCCGGAAATTTATAGAAAAAGAAGGACACTACAAGGAAGACGGATGTTTTAGAAATAAAAGGTTATTAAAATTATGTTTCTTTTGGATTTACGCGAATACGTTAAATATACTAAATTTACGGATTCCATTATGTTTAAACGACGTTTCTCGTGCTTTGTAATACGCGTGTTCACTTGGGGACTGATATTAGGTTAGGTATTAAATGATAGCAACTATAAAAGTTAAAATATGCGCGTTTTTAAAAGCTAAATCAACTAAGTGTTATAACTTATAACAGAGACAAATAAAAAATTAGTTAATATATAAAAATAAATAATACATGTATATATAAATATTTCGTACGTGAGTTTGTCACTGAACTCCTTCTAAACGGCTGCACCGGTTTGAGTAGGTCCCTGGATGGTTGACTCACAATTGGAACGCGAGGTGGAGCTGTTTTCGAGATCCAGAAATCACCTGTGCGAAGCCAGGGAGGTTCTTTAGTAAAGTATTTAAAAAATAATGGTTAGACTAGCAGACAAACAATTATTAACTTTTCCCATTGATATTAAGTTAAAAGGTGTAACAATAAAGAAAGTATTAATAAAATATACGCCTTTCATACGTCCATAAAATGAGTAACATAAATTATCAGCACATAAATGAAATGAAAGTAATTGAATTCACTTTCTTCAAACAAACATCAATAGTATCTAAACAGTTACACATGTCTACATCTGTCTTTGCATTACGTAAGACAAAATAAAGGCCCATTCACCATAAGCGACATACCCGCCGAAATGACATCAGATTTCTAAGAGCGAATTGAATTGATAAATTGTTTTTTTATTACTAGAGTATTATAAAATATTCCATAATAATAATGATTTATTTTTCACCCGTGTTGTAATAACGGAAGGGAATCCATCACTGAATCAACCTGTTAACTATCGTAACAGCTATAACGCCTATGACCAATTGATAGTCCCAGAAATATCTTGACTTTGACTTGACTTGATTTGACTATGATGTAATATGTCGTAATAATCATTTCGTATATAACATATGCAAAAGTAAAATATACTTACACCAGCGACGAAGAGCAGTATTCAACAGTTAGAGATATTTTGGACCATAGCTACTTATATTTATGACGTGCTAAAGGAGGAGAATTAAAAAAGGCATATAAGAAAAACTGTCAATCTAAACAAGTTGAAAACAGTCAGTGTTGTCATTAATTACACACGGAACTAAAATTGTTTTCGGTAAGCGCAAAGCAGGACAGTTCATCATCAAGATGGAGTATAATAATAAAAATAGTGTCCTTCAGATCGGTATTCGATCACGTCCGCCAGTCTCAACGGAGAGTAGTCATCTACGCGGAAATCACAACATATATACAAGAGCGGGTGCGCAAGCACAGCAAACATTCTATTTTCTCAGTCTCATAGTCCGCTTGGACGGCAATCCGAGACGATTAAAGAGAGAGTAGGCGCAGAACCAACGACTTTATGTGCTTTCACAGACACGGGGGAAACACCGCCAACTTCCTGTTTCGGGCTACTACTAAGCATTACTCGGTACAGAAACTCAATAACTGATTTTGACCCGACCCGAAATCAGAAACCGGGATCACATTAGTGAACCATCTGCATCCATCGACTTGCGTATCCTACCATTTAGTTGATGTAAGCGCGTCTGCCGATTCAGTGTTTTGTGACATTCATCGGGGGAGGCCTATTTTCAGCAGAGGATTTGTAAGAAGTTGAATGATGATGATTAAATAAAACTGTAAATTTGTAATCCGACGGAACAGAAAGTACCTTCCGGCGAGTGAGAGCATGCCGTTACACAGACTAGTGTGAATACTCCCTAACACTCGTCCACCATTAGTTCATAGTACCGAGTGAAAAACAACAACCTTCGACGCGGTGTCTTGCTGTAGCTACAGACAGAGAACTGTTAATCTTGGCAGCGAGAGTTATTTATCTATTGGGTTATCTTAATGCTTTACTGCCGGCTAACATGATAAACTCCAGTGTTTTTTTGTTTGTCGTCACAGCACATACTCAAATAGTTTTATTTTGTGAGTGATTAAAAATATAATCATCATTACACTCTATCAAACTCAATTGCTTGACTGGCTCATAGGGAGGATATATGCCACAGATGCCACGTCCGGCTGGAGGGTTAGCAACTGCAGTTGTTTTGTTATTTTGCGTAATTATCCTTTGTTGCCACTCACGACACCCACGGGATAATACGGAAATGTAGAGTAGTGAATTCTTTAACGCCGCCACTACACTACGTATTTATGTTACAACTAGCTTTTTACCCTCGGTTTCGCTCGCGTGGGCTTCAATTTGATTTGGCAACATAATATGCTACAGAAACAAAGTGAGTTTAACAGGTTTTTTATACATCGGGCATGTCTTCCGATATGGTAAATTGCACTGCAATCAGAAATGCGTTATTTAAATTATTATATTCATAATTAAAGTTAATATAGTTTTGACAAAATAATGTTAAATTTCATGGCCTTTATTAATATACGAAATAGTGTTTACTTGCGTTATTTGGTTCAAATCATTGACGTCATTGAATATTTATTAGCACCATAAAATAAATACCACTATTTTTTACGTTCGAGACTTCAAAATTTAATAACTATAATTCTATTCATGGTTCAATCAAAAACCACTGCAAAATTTTTAGGAAATGCCACCATTTCACGAAATGATCGACTAATTCATAATATTATCAATTCTAAGATATTTGAACTGAAAGGATAATAAGAGTTTTGTAATAATTGCAGTTTTTATCAATTTTTTTTATAGATCAGGTATATCCTGATCTATAAAAAAATTAAAACGTAGAATTATCTCAGGTTTTATGATTTTCGATAGATGTCACTATTCTATTTATTTAAGTAGTTATGAGTTACTATGAATTTTTTTATTTATACTAAAATAAAATAACGAAAGAACTAAAAATTTTACATTAGAATTGTCAAACCAGTCACAATTTAAATTATTTAAATATATAAATGAAACTTATTTGTCCTATAACATTAAACGAGCAATTCTTATTTATATATATATATATATATATATATATATATATATATATATATATATATATATATAAATTACGTGTTACGTTGTTTGTCCGCGATGGACTCCTAAACCACTTAACCAATTTTAATCAAATTTGCACACCGTGTGCAGTTTGGCCCAACTTGAGAGATAGGATAGCTTTTTGCACATAGTAGGACATGACAAAGGGTCGTCGAAAAGGGCAGAACAACGTCTGCCTGACAAGCTAGTACATATATATATATATATATATATATATATATATATATATATATATATATATATATATATATATATATATATATATATATATATAATCGGAATCTCGGAAGCGGCCCCAACGATTTCCATAAAATTTAGTGTCCAGGCAGTTTTAGGAGCAATAAATCGATCTAGATCTTTATTTTTAGAAACTGTCTTTTGGTCCGTGTTTTCAGGCAATGAAAAACTGCTACAATATAAGAAGGTAAGTTTTGACACTATGTGAATGATTGTAATAGCTCAAGTGGATATCGAGCGGTCGCGAAATCGTAATGCCTTGGCTCGTCCTGTTTCAGACTTCCGACTTCCGACTTTTTAACTTTTTTTTTCAAGTTCCCTTCTTTTGTGAGAAAATCTATTATTTCGAGCCCTTTTTTTAGTATTTAAAAAAACGAAAATTTTAATTAATCTAATTGCACTCATAATTTTTTAATCAAATAACCAGTTCAGTTTTTTCTATTATGTCAATAAGATCAAAAATATTATTCATGTTTCGTCAGTATGTAATTTGTATCTAAATGTAATTTCAAAAAAAAAAACGAGCAAAGCTCGGTCATCCAGGTACTATTATTTAATTTATCAGAAACTGGAGGCAAAAAATGTTACCAATTTTTGCAGTTTAGTTGATGGCACTGTTGTGAAAAAGTGAAACGTAGATTGGCAGAGTAGTTCAATTTATTCCACAACGGTTAAAACTAATTTTAGGCTTTATTTGTAAATTTCTTTTACGAAGTGCTGTAATGGGATAAAAGATAAGTTGTCCCGGGTCCTCTACTACCCCACACATACAAAACTTCATGAAAATCCGTTCAGTAGTATTTGCGTGCATCGTGAATACACAGACGTACAGACATACAGACAGAAAGACTCACAGACAAAATTCTAAAACAACTAATTTGGCTTCATTGCCCTTTATTTAGTCTCCTGGACTTGTTTTTTCCCAGAAAATGTTAGAATTACAGACGCGACTCTTCTACAGATTTATTATATGTGTAGATAATAAAACTACAATCTCATATCTAATTTCCAAATTCTCAAACGTTACTGAATTTTAAGATGTAGGTATTTAAGTATCGTGGTGTCACAGTCACGTTGACTTAAAGTGATAGAGATAGCACGAGACCTAACGACATCTTAAAATTGAGTAGCGTTTGAGTATTTGGATAAGGGTGACAAGCGATTACATAGTCCATGTTGTGGTAAGTGAAGCTGTAGACTATGGACACCTACACAACAATAAAAATAGGGATACGTTGTCATTACTGAGGACTAAGATGAAATGCCCCGTTACCAGTAAACCACTAAGTTACCAGTCCTCGTCATTCACTTTAAGAAACACATCATCATAATGCTGCTATTTTGTTTGCGTGTGATGCTTGGTCCTCGGTTTAGCCGTCCCTCATGTACCTACTATATTGCCTATAAATATTTTTTTATATAATAGGATGACAAACGAGCAGAGTCTACGTGATGGTAAGTGGATGCTATTGCCCATAAACATCTACATTTATCCTCGATTAAGCATCTAAATACATATGCGTTGACATCCGTGAGGACTAAGATGGAATGCCTCGTTTCCAGTAAAAAGGTTCGGATCCGGAATATCCGGATCTCTACACTCTCCATACGAAACACATCAGCATTAAGCTGTTATTTTACGCTAGTATTCTGTGAGAGCGTGGTGGTGCCCCGGTCGAGCCGACCCATTCGTGCTACAACTATAAAATAGTTGCAGCGTGGCTCTACCACGTAAATAAGACTTATTAAGAAGTATATAAGGCAATTGATCATTGCGCCACGCCTTAACCACCGAGGGGGTAGACAGAGCCCAAAAACCAACGAGTCACCGAACCACTTTTAGCCAAAACATCACGCTGAAATCGTGTTGAATCACCTATGATTATACATAGATGAAATATGTGAGGCGATAAGCACAAGCCCTATAGGTACGATATGTTAACAAGTAACACAATTGGCATATTTTTTTATGTAATAATCACAATTAATCATTGATCAATAATAAATTTTTAAATACTTTGTAATACAACGAGTACTAATAAGTATGTTGCATGAGTCAATGTTCCCAATAGCACGACTTGTTTTCTCTTTCTCCGAACTCATAAATAATACATTCATTTGAAGAGTAACTTCGCGTTGAATCACCTATGATTCAATTTGTCCAGCACATATAGACTAATTCCTTTCGTTCCCGTTATATTACTAAAGTAACTGACTATAAATAGACCTATGAGAATAGAGATACCATGTTTGTTGCTGGATTTTCAAAAAAGTCCTTATAGAAGTTGTTTTAAAAGAAAAGAAGAATTTTTTATATAATTAAAATTATGGTTTACTAGATTTTTTATAAAATAAATTAAGAGCTTAGTTGCGCATTGTTTAAGCATTGAATTGGAGCGCTGAGGGCCGCGGTTTCGAATCCCGCACGGAACAATAATTGATCTAACCTACAAATCATTGTTTTGGGTCTGGATGTTCGCTATTGTACAATTATATATGTAAACTCCCTCCACGATACAGTAAAAAATCCATATGCGGAGGTAACGTTATAAAAAATTCTAGTATGGTTTTAACAAATCCTTCTTCTGCATCATTGTTGAGCCGTGAAAGCCCACTGGACACGGGCCCCTCCTGACGCAGGGAGTGTTTAGTCTTAATCGTCACGCTTGACAAGCAGATTGAAGATCGCCAATACCAGTTTTCTCGCAACACTGACGCTGTTCCCAAACACCAGTCTGTGTATTTTACGCCTGGGGTAGAAAATGGTATAAGGGGCCATCTATTGGAAGAGCCGTGGTAGCTCAGATGATTAACGCTCGCTGTAAATATAACAGAACGTGAGTAACTCGGGTTCGATCCCCGCCGGCACCAATGAAATTGTTAATTGCAATTTTAAGTGCTGATTTACCACGTGTTTGGCGGTGAAGGAAAACATCGTGAGGAAACCTGCATGTCTGAGGCATAAGAAAAAAATATTTCGAAGACATGTGAAGTTCACCAACACGCATTGGGGCAGCGCGGCGGAGACTTCCTTGCCCTAAAACCCTCTCAGAAATGAGGGGAGGCCTGTGCCCAGCAGTGGGACGTATATATGCTGTAACTTTACTTTAATTCACTTTATTGGAAAAAAAAATTTTAACCACTTATTAATTAGCTTATCTTTAATGCAAAACTACATACAATCAGGACTAAGATGATGGAATGCCTCACAGCGGATGCCTTTGTCGGTGGAGTAATCTCCGATTACGTCCGTATATAAAACGTTTTTATTTTTATATGTGCAATACTACACGAGCTTACTATTTACCTTTGTTTGTCTACCTTTTTTCAGCTTTTCCTCGTAATAAAATATTTAGAGTACACGTGTAGTCCGCTAGCACAAACTTTAGAGTAGCTGACTAATAACTCTATAACACTCTCGTAAAAGACAGGACGATAGTGGCCAACGGGTATATAACTATGCTGGATGTAAATGTCCATAAAGGAACAAATATATGGTTAGCCTACATCAGACCTATTTCACTTACTCGTTTTGTCATGTTAAAGACAATGGAGCATAACTTATGGCGTGACTCATTTCGTATTCCGACGCAAGAGATGTGATGTTTGCCTGCATATTCCGATCTGCGAGTACACAATGCTCTCTCAGTCTCAATTGAGAACACATGTCAGAGCCATTTATTGTTTACAAATTCGTCACAACGTCACGTTTATTACGTTTTACACAAAACACACATAACGTCTTATATTACCTTGAAAAATTAAGCACAATGTACGGAAATGTTTAAGACATTATGCTTAATGGAGAATCCATTATGTAATAAGGAAGAAAGTCCTTGTGAACATTAATTTAAGGATGGTGTTGTTCAGCTACGAATGTAAAAGATTGGTTTTCAAGTTTACATTTTTTATATGTAGCTTTTTATAAAATAAGGGCGACAAGCGAGTACATAGTCCACTTGTGGTAAGTGGATGCTGTGACCCATAGACATGCACGGCATATACGGCAAGCTTAGCTCTAGAGCTACATAACCCATACGTCCACTGCCGAACATAGGTCTATCCAGCAAGGAATGCCCACAAAACACGCTCTTGAGCCACCTATATATAGGCTTCCTGTATATGTTAACCAGGTCATCGCTCCATCTAATGAGGGGCCGCCCTATACAAGGCCAGACCAAAATAATCGACATAGCCTAACGGATAAGTAGCTAAACGCCGATGGCGAGAGATGGTTTCCATTGGCAGCTTCGTACTAAAAAATGTTCTACTACAGATAATGTACTCGTATTTTCCAGACGTCACATCGCTGTTGGTTTCCATTCGATCATCCAGTCATACGTCCATTACAGCCTATAAAAGCTGTTGCTGAACCTAGGCCTTCCCCACAGTAGTTGCCACGCTCAGCAGGCGGGTTTTTTATAATTCTTAGCAATCATGAAGATTCTTGTGCCCATTTTCTGTTTCAGTTTTTCTCTTTCGCCTGTTACGACACCCACGGGACATGGAGTAGTTGATATTCTTACACCGCCACTATACGGGGTAATTTCCATTTGATACGTAAAATTTTTGGCATTATTATAATGAAGTATTAGTCCTGGCAAATAAATAACTAAATCTATAGATATAGGCTATCCAACAGGGCATCCAACTACAATTCTAAAAGGTGGCAGATAATCTCCTACACAACCTTTATGCGGGTTGTGAGTTTATACTTTCAAACCATTATTTTGAAATTCTCAGATATGCCAGCTCCTGCGATGCCTTTATCGCCAAATACATTTTAACCATTTAAAACGTAATTCCATACATATAAATTTAATTAAAGTGTATGTTCTGTAATATCGAAGTATCTGCCTTCTATTAAGCTCATGGGTTTTTATTTGCATGCGACGAAGACATGAAATAACCATTACTTACATTTTTTGTATATCTTTCTGTTCGGGTTAATTTTCGGAATGATTAACGCTTTACGATGAAAATTCACAAACAGCATGCATTTTTTTGTTAAATTAAGAAACCGATAAAATATATCGTTTAGTTAGGCAGTGGCCAAAGACCACTGCCATAAACGAGCTGCAGATTTTTTATTGTTTGAATTCTACGCGGATGAAGTTGCGGGTAGCATTTAGCTCCAAAGTTACTTTATAAACGGTGTGTAATTATCGTAAAACATTTTTCACACGGCACTAACTTAGCACGACCAACCATAAAAACTAAGCAAACACAGACAACCGATTCGCACATGCTTACAAATGCTTGGTGTTAACAAATTATTTTATTGTCTCTGACCGATACGACGCGAACTAATAACATAATTTGATTGATAAACAATACAGACGAGACGAAATTGCGCAGTTCGTGTTAACGCAAATAAGTTTTAGTCATCATTAAAGTATATATGTTCTATGTACTAGAGATTAGAAGAGATTGCCTGCCTTGTTGATCTACTCGTGAACGAGATTGATGCCCATAAGGTCCCGGCTTCGATTGCGGTCGGGCGAAAATCAGTTATTGGCTTTTCCTGTGAAGTAATTCCCAGTAGCAGCCCGAAGTCATGAAGTTATCGGTGTTTCACCTCGGTGCCTCGGAAAGCACGTAGAGCCGTTGGTCCTGCGCTTGATCTCTTGAGTGATTGATGAGTGTGAGGCTATAAGGTGCACTTTTTTTCGCGCACACATTTGAGCACTATAATACTGTCTAGCGCAGATGGCTAATCTCCGTTGAGACTGGCGGCCGTGATCGAAATTCGGTCTGGAGGACATTACAGGAGACGACCAGACTTGGTTGTATGCAATACGCGTTACAGCCACGGGTTCAAACTTACTTAGTCCATGCCATAAAAAGGTATTCTGTGACTTCAACCACGCGTTTTGTTTGCGGTGTGCGTTACAGTACGTAGTATAACTTGGATGTTCGTCATAGTCGAAATTAGTTTAGTGTTAGATCAACGGTTTTATGAGATTCTATTGAGCACGTGATTCGAAGTATGACTACACGGTAATTTTTGAGGAAACGTTACGCCGCGTCAAGGATATTTTTGGAAAATGCTGAGACTAAATAAATATTAACTAATGCTGGGTATTGTAAAGTTGAAATCTCGTAAAATGTTTGAAGAAAATACCTTAAAAACATACTTACGGATAACGAAAGTTTTATGTGTTTTAGTTGGACTTTGCATGGTTAAGATTTGCTATTGGATCCGGTAAATAGCGCCGTTGTCGAGATACACAATAGATAGATATTGAAAAACAATTACAATTATAATACATAACGTCAATTTATTCATAGATTTCGGCGTCACTTTGCGAAAATCAGTTACATATGTAGGTATATGTACATGTGAAAATAAATTAGCCAAAGTTCCAGTAAAAAAAATAAGAATGGTTCATTTTAAAGAGAACCGTTAAAACTATTGCAATCAAACTTCTCAGCGGGTAGTCATCGCAGAGCATTTATCGTGATGATGTCTCATTTAGAGGCGAAACACGGGTTGTATTTTCGACGTTTTGATGTGGAGTTTTGCCTAGTGCAGTGGTATTCGCAAGCCGTTCTATGCACAAGAGTTCTTTCTTATATGTACTAGTAAAAGTAAAGTTATAGCCTATATATGTCCCACTGCTGAGCACAGGCCTCCGCTCATTTCTTAAGGGCAAGGAATTGTCCGCCGCGCTGCCCCAATGCGTGTTGGCGAACGTCACATGACTTCGAAATATATTTTTTCTCTTATTTCTCTGACATGCAGGTTTCCTCATGATGTTTTCCTTCACCGCCGAGCACGTGGTTAGCGCTCGCTGTAAATATGTACTAACTTGTAGTATATATTTATAGAATAAAAGTGACAAACAAGCACAAAGTCCACCTGATGGAAAGTGGCTGCTGTGTCCCATGGACATTTACATCTATCATCGATTAAGAATCAAAATGCAGATGCGTTGTCACACCAGAGTAATAAAATGGAATGCCACGTTTTCAGCAAAAAAAAAGTACCATACGAAACACGTAAGTTTATTAAGTTACTAATTTACGCATAACATAGGAAGTTGCTATTTCACGCTGGTATTCTGTGAGGGCATGGTTCGTACCTAGTCGAGCCGACCCATTGTTATCAAACAGTAAATTTTCTTTTAATTAGGGATTTATACATAAAATAAAATATTTTTTTCTTCTTTCAGATAAGTGAACAAAGTCGCGTGCAGTTATAGTGGCTAGTTATCTACATTAAAGCTTTTCTAATTTGATTCATCGGGACCGCGGCGCGTTAACGACTAATAAAGATTTATCTCGTACGATTAATTGGTAACGTGCAATTTGTTCTTGTATTTAACGTTTCTAAGAACACTGTAGAAAGCGTTGCAGGTGTGGCAGCGATCAATCAATTTGAAACGATGACGTGCATCCGTACGTCTGTTTGTTTGTTTGCTCGCTTTACGACCGATTGTTCTCAACAAACGCAAACGACTCACCATTTGTAGTACTATAGCTTGTATATTATGATATGCTAAATTTGATTTACGTTTTAGCTATTTCGATAAGGGAATTAAATTAATGTTTGAAATGTGTTTAAATTGTTATAACTTGTAATTTTATCGGAGTTATCTCTCCCTTAGTTAAATTTAATGTAAGTTAGTACTTATGTAGGTTAAAGGTTGTTAGGGGTGTATTTAGATGGGAAGAAAATAGTTAAAATATAATTTGAAGTTTACCAAATCTCACTGTAGAAGCGTGGCGGGCGACAGATTGGTACAAGGGTGTCATGTGCACCTGGTTTTGTACCCTTGTGTACCCTTCAACGGCCAAGTCACACAACATTAACTATAATAATAAAGAAATCGCAGTAAGGAACCTTAGACTTGGCGCGACTTTGTCTAGATTTCATTACTTTTTAGAGATAAACAAGCAGCTCCATCGAGACTTGGCTTTTTTTTACAAAATGTTTTTGGTGGGATTTCACTTCTTTTTGTAGAAACGTGGGCACATTGATTTATTTTATTAGATTTTCTTATTCGACACATTTTTTTTTCTTTTTAGGAGTAGTTTTTTTTATTATTACAAATCTTTCTTTTCTTTTTTTCCGGTTCTGATTCTTGTACAGTAGCAAGTTTTTCGTATTGCCCATTCGCGTTCATTATTTATACTTTTAGACGGTTTAGACGGTTTAAAATCTGAAAGATCAGCGCGGTATTTACTTCTATGCCGGTTGTATTCGGTGATCGCTGAAGCTTGAGCTTTTATACCCTTGAAGTCAACATTTATGAGGTGCATCCCATGAAGATTGGTTACTCGTGAAAGCGCCACGTAGGCTTGGCCACAAGTGAATATGGAGGTGCCAATGTCCATGAGGGCATTTTTTAGACTTAGACCTTGGCTCTTGTGAATTGTTAGGGCATACGCCACACAGATTGAGAATTGTTCCCTGTACACGTATGCCCGGGGTATGAACTCAAATTTTGACTTAATAGGCAATAATTCGTGAATCAAATTATTAGCGAATTTTACTACCAATTGTTTAGGCTTTGTTTGGTCTTCCAGGTCCCACCTCACTTTTCGTACAACGCCTAATGACCCATTCACTAAACCTAAACTAACATCAATATTTCTCCTAAGCATTACTTTAGCTCCCTCTTTAACGATTATAGTTTTTTCCAGTCCAGCAGTCATCGACGCATCATCTTCATATTTTTGTAAACACGCCCGGGCTTTCGTTATCATAAATTTTGAACAATCCAAGGAATCTTTAGCAACTAACTTTATCTCGGGGTGCGGAATCGCTTTTAACATAGCATTATTTAACTGCATACACATAATGATTTCTTATATTTACGCGAACACTACACATTGAAATAATACTCGTTTTTACGGAATTTATCGCGTATATTTAACTTTTTAATACCCGACGTTTCGAGAGCTTTACAGCACCCATGGTCACGGGAAGGACTGAGATGTTTAACGTCCAGATGTCATAGTTAACCGCGGTTACCATAGATTAAAATTTAACTTTTGTTCCGATCTACACAGTATGAACTTATAGTATCATGAAGCCTTGCAGTTGTATGCTTGGGTTGGGATTTAATTTTATTTATTATAGGATCCCAAGCAGATGGTAGCACCCAGCCATCTTCTCTATTGAAATTAGGGTGTTTTTTGATTTCAATAGCCTCGCGAATCATCCTTGGAAGGAATCGGTGTTCTTTAGCGAGGATTTGTGGTCTATCAAATCTGATGTAGTGACGGGGTCGATCCTGTACATGTTCACAGACAGACAGGGAAGTCTGCAGTCTGTGAACATGTACAGAATCGCCCCCGTCACTACATCAGATTTGATAGACCACAAATCCTCGCTAAAGAACACCGATTCCTACATATTTCTAGTCGGTAGTAAACAAACAGTATCTTCTGGTAAGTCCCTCAAACATTGTGCTATTTCCATTAACCTTCCTTCATTGGAATGTGAGAGCAGAGGTATCAATCGGTTAAACAGTATATCTCTGTCTGATTGAGTTGTCACTCCTACTCCGATTCTTTTTAACATTTCTACAAACGTAGAATCATCCAGCTGTCTCATATTCAACGTAAGTTCGTCGTAACTAAAAAGTTCAGCTCATAAGTTTGGAATACTTAAGGAGCCTATAAGTTTATTAATTTATGAAGGGGTTAGTTTTTCAAATGGCAACTTTTCTCTAACGGGTGGAAGTTGCAAAAGATCCCCAAGCACTAAAATATGTTTTTTTCCAAACCAGCCATCTTCTACATCAGAAGTATCAAACACTTCGCATAAACGAAGATTTATGTAGGCTAAAGTTACATTAGATATCATAGACACTTCATCTATAATAAATAATTCGACAGTTTTTAAGTCTGTCCTTAAAACTTGAAGTACTTCGTCTGAAAGCAGTTTGTATTTAGGAGTTTGTTTATGCTCTACGGGTAGAATGGCACTTGTTATAAACATTTATGTTTCTCACTTATGTTTAAAGAGGTTTTTGTTACAGTTATTTAAAGCCGATAAGATTTTCGATAAGTAAAAACAATAACCATAACATTTAATTCGAAATTATGCATGTAATAATTATAATAATTCTACTTTTTCACTTGCAAACATTTGCTAAAAATTCGACAAAAAAAGTTTGCGCGCGCTTTGTAACCTCATTTTCAAAACCTTTTTGTGTATATATTATAGCGTCTTCCTTTATTTTTCTTATACAATCATATAGATATAACATTTAGCAATTCCTAGTAAAAGTATTTACTATGGTATTCGAATAAGAAATATACTGTTATTATCTTATTAGAAATCTTGACCGTTATGAATTGTTAGCGTAGAGGTTTTTTGATTCTACTTTTTTATGAAATGAAACATAAAAAGTTACTGTTGTTGTAACTTAGATCATTCAAAAACATTACGTAGTAAAGAAAAATAACATTACTTACAGTTTTTTGAAAGAAAATCCAACTAAAATCACAATTACAAAACTTCAACGATTACGCAACTAACAGCACCAACAGCACAAAAGCGAATGGCTGTTATATTTGATTTTGTCTATGTAACCGAGTGAATATAATTCTTCAGAATACTCTTTAGTTCGTTCAGAATCGAATGAAATAGTGTTCAATTGAAAATATACTGTATTTTTATATCAATTAATGAAGAAAATAGCAGCACGTGATGCGGACATGAATTCATGTCCACGGTACCTTAAAGGAATTTGAGTAATGTTCGAGTAGAATAAAGTTAATCGTTCGACTATTTTTTCTTGTAAACTTGTAAGTGTAAGTATAAAAACCAATTTAGTGTTATTCAGAGTTTTCCTTTAATTTTATTTATATGCGTATTAAAAGCAGAAGGGGAGCATTCGCCCAGCAGTGGGACGCTATAGGCTAGATTAAATTAGATGTGTACGCTGGATTTTTGCAATGACAGTAGATTTTTATGTACCAATGGTAGAAGGGGGCATTACCATATCTCTAATGCAGCTGAGACCAGCTGAGGGTTCTTCATCAGATACTTTAGACCTTCGATTTTTGACATCAAATGAAGCGGCCCACCAAGTTGAATATTTTTTTGTAAAGGCGGTATGTCGATCTCTTCTAATAGTTTGGTTGGGCTCTTGTGTTTTCTAATCAGGGTCACCAGGTACTCCAGATGTTCGATTATCCTAGTTTTTATAGTTTTCCCTTTATGTGGCCATTAAACCCTAACTCTGTACCAAATTTCAGCTTTCTGAGTTTATGGGAAGTACTAGTTCTATTCTGATGATCATGAGTGAGTGAGTGAGTGTCTAAAATGCGAAACTTTGCTTTCGCTTAACTTCGGAACTAAATGACCTACGGACTTGAAATTTTGGATTTTAAGTATGTGATTATAGTTTACTGGATGACGAAAATTTCTGCGTTCTGGTATTATCCAGAGGTTCTCAAATAGGGGCCTGAAAATGCGGCGAAATGGTTCCAGTAAAGGATGGTACGGCAGTGTTTGCTTCGCGCTCGACTTGGCGGGGGCACTGCCGTGCCCCCCGATCTTTGCCTTTGTTTATCACAGTTATCAATTCAGGTTGAGACACTGATATTTGCGTCTGTTCAGAGAATCAATTACATAAAAAAATTTATTTTGAGCGAGCCTTAGTAAACTTTCCCTGTTTTATTATTGCATAATGAATAATACCACAGGTATAACGTAACGTATAGAGGACAAGATATTAAATTAACTATGGCTTTGATTATTAGATTGTAGATTCTAAGTTCGAATGGAACGTTTATCTCATGCAAAAAAAATAGTCGTGCCTTATATTGTATA
This sequence comes from Parnassius smintheus behrii, assembly GCA_036936625.1. Taxonomy (NCBI): domain Eukaryota; kingdom Metazoa; phylum Arthropoda; class Insecta; order Lepidoptera; family Papilionidae; genus Parnassius; species Parnassius smintheus. The sequence goes on from JAUPFT010000011.1 coordinate 50,741,197, forward strand.
AGTAGGAGTTATTGCTTTTATGTTTTGTGTGTTCAGCGCAATTATGTAATGGCCTCTGAGAATATAAGTGTAAGGAAGGCGTTAGAAGAAAATTATAGCGTGGCTAAGTTTTGTTTTTATAAAACCAAAACTGCGGCTGCAAATTACAAAATGGCGGTAAAGACGAAAAGAAAATTGCGTACGATTTGAGTCGAGTACATCATACAAAATCAAGATGCTGTTTCTTGGACTATTTTACGGTAGTTGGTATTTTATTTTTAGGTAGAATCTCTAAGAACTATTGTTTTATTTTGTATATGAAATACATCTTGCATTAGTTAGGTCATTGGAGTTGGGTTTTGTATTTTGTTAATAATTTACTTGTGAACGTGCTTTGCAACCGTGGAGTGGCGGTGTAAGAATATCCACCATATGGGGTAGTGGATATTCTTGGATGGAACAACCCGTAGGTGTCGTAAGAAGTGACAAAGAAAAAAAATCAAGAGATGGGCAGCAGCGTTTTTCTAAAGAACGACCAAAAATAAAAAAAACTGCGATTGACAAACCGCTTGTCAAGCGTGGCAACTATGGCAAATATCCCTCTTATGAGGCAATCTATTCAACAGTGGTTCAACAGTGGACTTCAATAGGCTGTAACGGTAACGGAACGTGCCTTCAATGTAGCTACCAATGTTACTACCCTCCATTTTTGAAAAAAATGTATGAGTATCAAACGTAAAAAGTAATACTAGTTACTAACTTACTAAGTGGGAGGAATTTCTTTCCTGCCCAAAAATCTGTCTGAATACTTATAACCCTCGCAGGTATATCTGTCGTCAAACAGCAGCGCCCTGCGCTGCGCATGACTGGCCTGTTGGTCTAGTGGTTAGTGACCCTGACTGCTATGCCGGAGGTCGTGGGTTCGATTCCCACCCAGGACAAATGTTTGTGTGATGAGCACGATCATTTGTTCTGTGTCTGGGTGTAATTTATCTATAATATTTATGTATTTAGAAATATATAAGTATGTTTCATCAGTTGTCTAGTACCCATAACACAAGCTCTGCTTAGCTTGGGACTAGATGACGTTGTGTGATAGTTGTGGAATATTATTATTATTATTATGTGTGGGGTATCTATATAGTTTTCTCATCTGGTTGGGATGTATAAATATATAATTATAAACGAAAATGAAAAGATAAATATACATAAATATCAATAAAATAAAATAAATACAAAACTACATAAATAAATAAAAGCCCAACCAGATGGAAGCCCTCGGCAGGGGAGACCAAACGGCCAAGGGTTAGGGGGAAAGGGAAAGAAACCGGCGGACGATGCGGGCAGTATCAAGGAGCACCGCCTTCTGCATTTGAGCCCGGAGCGGTCCGTCACGGAGTCCCAGTCGCCTCAGATGACCAGAGAGGCTAACTGGGATTAGCCCATTCGCAGAGACGACTACAAGAATAATTTCGGCCGGCAGACCACCCCACATGTTGGTCACCTCGTGAGCGAGGTCCAGATATTTTGATTGCTTATCTGTTTCGGCTCTCACGAGGTTCTCGTCATACGGGATGGTAATATCGAGCAAAAATATCCTTGACTGTGCCCGGTCCATCAGCACAATATCAGGCTTATTCGCAAGAATAGTCCTGTCTGTGATGATGGCCCGGTCCCAGTAGAGCCTGGCGCGGTCATTTTCGAGCACGGCTTCCGGCAAATATTTGTAATACGGCAATTTCCGGTCCACGAGACCGTATTTCAGAGCGAGCTCCTGGTGTAGAATTCTGGCTACTAGGTTGTGCCTGTGCAAGTACTCAGAGTTAGAAAGCGCCGAACAACCGGAGATGACATGCCTAAGTGACTCACCGGGATGGCGACAAGCTCGACAGACGTCGACGGTGCCATCCTTTAGGATGTATCTCCGATAGTTGTTGGTCTTAATAACCTGATCCTGTATTGCACAGACAAAACCCTCGGTTTCCCCGAAGAGGTCACCGAAACCTAGCCAGTTGAGGGAGGCGACTGTATCTACGAAGGGCTCATGTAGAGCCTTGTAGTACCTCCCGTGGAGCTCCTTCTCCTCCCATACGGTTTATTATTATTATTATATTATTTACAGCATGTGAGACGTTCCTTTTTAATCCTTAGAGGTGACAAACGCATCTGAGTCTTCTTTGTTTGAAGTTGACTGCAGGTTGCAATGGACGAATGTCAGTTTAGTTTTATAAAAAATTACACCGGACAAAGTTGCGTGGGGTCAGCAAACGTAAAGCGTGTAATCGCATTTACATAGCGCGTGCCTAGGAAGGCGGGCCGGCGAACCAGCTACGTGAAATGTAATTAAAATGTTAAGTCAATTTATGAGCGGTAACTTCGTTAACGAGACATTAAATTCTAAAAATGCGATTAAAAATAATTAAAGTTACCTATTTTGTTTACCATGTGGTGGCGGTGTGAGAATACCCATTACCTAATATTGTCCTGTGGGTGTCAAGAAAGACGACACAGAGGGAAACCGAAACAGGAGATGGGTAACAGCATCTTCCTGATCAACATAAAATTATAAAAAATTGCGGTTGCCAACTCTCATGTGGTGGCAACTACGGTAAAATGTTTTTTTTGAGGCAATATATGGAGGAGGCATATGTTAGCCTCGTAAAATCGATAATCGAACACTATTTCCCAAAATTTTAGATTCAAATATTATAAGATGATATTAATTAGTATAATATTAAACAAAATAAAATTATAGGTTTAAGGCATTCTGTCTCAGTTCTGAGACAAAATATCTACACATATCTATTTTGTATTGATTACACATATCCGTGAGCTGCATTGGGTACTTACGAGTAGCAAAAGGCGATAACGTGTATCACCTTTTGCTACTGAGAAGTGTCTGCCAGTGTCTGATTTAACTCTTTATAAACAAAGTCAAAGTTATTCATAAAAAGCTTAATATTTCTTCTACAACTTTTCTTAGTTGTTTATAGTTGCAACTCATCAAGATGCCTTCATTGACGAGATAAAAGTAGGATCCAAGACAATTTAATTTATCATTCCCACATATGATATTCATCATCATCATTACAGCCCTATACAAGTGTATTGCTGTCACGTGCCTGTCCCAAGGAACGCCCCAAAGTACGGTCCTGAGCCACGTGCATCCATCGACCGTCGTCCTTTACCGTCGTATCTTACCGTCGTCGTCTTCCCATCTAGTAGAGTGTCGTCTAACTCTTCGTATATTGGTACGAAACTGCCACTCGTGAACCTTTTTTCCTCATCTTTACACACATATGAAACTTAAAGAAAAAAAAAGAAAATCTTCTTACACGGTTTTTGGTATATTCTATTGTACTATAATCAAGAGCAAAGATCCTTAATAGAGAGAATTTGTCGTTATCGCCACGTTCAACTTGCAATAGCAGTCGTGAATTAAATTTTTTATAAATTAAAATCACAAGAGTCCCACGTCTTCAATGAGCGCAGTTCGTTGCCCATGCGATAGACTGGTTACCACGTAACACAATGATAAGGCGCAATTATCAATTAAATTATGCTAATTAGCAGTGTAATTAGCGCGGCGCACTTCATTCGGCGATTAGTGCGTCTATTCACGTGTGACGTGTTGGCACGTGCACGCGTAATGTCGAGTACTCCTCAGCGTTATGCTTCACAACGCTGAGGCTACCGTCCCGTTGCGGTGTGAGATTATCCACTGCCGCATATCAACCCGTGGGTGTCGTAAGAAGCGATTGAGAGAAACAAATCACTACATGAACAGCAGCGATTTTATAATAACGACTAAAAATAAAAGACTGCGGTTACCAATCCGCTCGCTAAGCGTGGCTACCACGGAAAATATTCCCCCATGAGGCAATCTACGGGGGACGCCTATATTCAGCAATGTACGTCACTGTAACATGTGTAACGGTAACGGTAACCGTATGTAGCATAATTGAATTATAAGTTCTTATACCAACAATTTAATATCATTTACTTATGGGTAATAGACTTAATTTCTGCATATTGTTACCAAACTTTTAATAATTCTAATACCACCTAGCAGCACACCCATTGCTTTGTCGGGACATGAAGGGTCAATAAGCTAATATACATGATTACATCGCGCAGTCATTTAAGCTACACTACAGATTTATAGATGGACGAGTTTCAGATCTGATCCGTGACTTCGCCACAGAAGTACTGATTTTCCCGGAAACGGGTTTCAGATTCTGATCCGTGACTTTTTTACAGAACAATGGTAAAAAACAAGCACACAGTCCACCTGATGGTAAGTGGATGCTGTGGCCCATATACATCCCCATTTATCCTCAATTAAAAATCAAAACGTTGTCATCCCTGAGGACTGAGATAGAATGCCTCGTTTCGTTTCCAGCAAAAAAGGTCTCCGGTTTTCTACACTCACCAAACGAAACACAGCAACAAGAAACTGCCATTTTACGGCTGGTATTCTGTGACAGCGTGGTCCCACCGGTCGAGCCGACCCATTCGTGCCACAACCACAATATAGCTACAGCGTAGCTCTACCACGTTAAGTCTGACTTCGCCACATACATACAGATTAAACCAACGGAGGCGTTTCAGATCTGATCCGTGACTTCGCCCCACACGTTCAGATTTGGTCAGTGACTTCGCTACACACATACACATTTAACGGACGGAATGCGTTTCAGACCTGACCCATGACTTCGTCACACACGCAAATATTTACCTGAAGGATTAGTTTCGGATCTAATCCGTGATTTCGCCACAGACGTACAGATTTACCCGACGCCCGAGTTTCAGATATGATGTATGATACCGCCAAACACTTCCTCGGACAGCAGACTTATGTAAGGAGAGACGAAACTACCGTAGAATAGGGCACCGCAATAACGTGTAGTACAGTATGGTATACATATTTATAAAATATACGATATGTCCCCCGCAATTACGAAATAGTAATCCGTAATTTCTTACATTTACGCGAACACTACAACACATTAACTGAAATTAATTTTATGGACTTTATCGCTTATAATTTTAAGTTTCAATTTCCGACGTTTCGAGTGTTTTACAGCACTCATGGTCACGCAGGAGACTGAAGGAGGGATTTGTCTGTCCGTTACAGACATTATCAAATCTATCCATCAGGCACATCTGTCGGGTAAATCTGTACGTGTATGGCTAGATTTAGTTTTCAATTGTGAAAATTCGCAAACAAACACGAATCATTTGTCTGTGAAATCTGGGTTCTGCGGTTTTGGTTGGATTTTCCGCCATCAGCCAGTTGTCGAAACGAGTTAGGTTGCTACTAGAAGAAACAGTTGGCCCGTAAGTTGTATATTTTTAGGAAAATTGGGGTTCGCCGTCTTTAAATTTTGTACACGTTCTTTTCACTAAATAACATTTTAAAAAGAATACGTAATCTGCCTATGCGAGTGGAATGTAGTACGTGTACGGTAGTTATTTATTTAAACTAAGCTACTGTTACCAACACGAAATGAATCTTCTGCTTCTTTAGGGGCCCGTAAGAGTCATCTTCATCAGTATCAGGTTACCGTTCCATCGGACAATGAGAGTAATGGAATAGACATTCGAGCACTATAATCGTGTCCTGGGCAGATGGCTAGTCTACGTTCAGACCAGCCGCCGTAACCGAAATTCGGCTTGGAGGACATTACTATTATATCGAATATAAAATATCCAGACCAGTGCGATATGCAGCAGCGAAAAGATGCAAGACTTTTGGCACTACTTTAATGTAATATTATATATATATGAATTGCCTCACACAAACACCTCAATCAAGAAGATTATTAAATAGAACATTTCCTGTGAGTAGTGCTAATTTTTGTCGATGCTTTTAAAGTTTGTAGTCCTCCTAAAACTTACTTACATCACAAATTGTGACATCTAACTGCAACCGACTGGTGCAGTGACCCTGGCTGTCGTGACTTACCTGAAATAAAAGAGATCATGATTGTAGATAATGTTATATAATGTCATACGTTTGAAAATAATGGATGTTTACGCGTGTAAATAATGTACGTTTTCTTTATTAATTTGTATTATGGGTCTTTGTCAGTGGAATAAACAAATAAAATAAATAAAATAAATATGAAATGATTGGTTTAGGACAAAGTTTGTAAATCGATATAAAGTGTTTTGTTTTTAAATAAATTACATAATATATATTTAAAAGCATGAATACAAAACGAAATATCATTAAAAGAAAACCTTTTGTAACAGCCTGTGAGAGGTCCAACGTTCAGCAGTAGACTTGTACGTTTTTTTTTTTAAAAAAACGGTGACAAACGAGCACACAGTCACAGCACTCTATCTACTTTATCTTTGATAAAAAAATCTAAATGCAAATGGTTTGTCAGCCTTGAGGACTAACATGGAATGCTTCATCTCCAGTACAAAGAGTTTTCGCTTTTCTACTCTCACCATCGAAACTCCGAAGCATCTAGCTGTTATTTTACGCTGGTATTCTGTGAGAGCGTGGTTCTTCTCAGGTCTATCTGACCCATACGTGTTACAACCATTATACCCCAAGCTACAGCATAGTTCTACCACATAATAATTACCCGTACTGTAAATGGGCAGCAACTTTATCAATGATAAGGTGAAAATCTTCTAAGTGATGTTTCTCAACTAGCCGCCATTTTTGGAAGATAAATAGTAATAATATTTTAACGCAAAAACGATATACATAGATTATATTGTAAGTTTTTTTTAATTATCATAAGCCAGTGCTTGATTGTTACCACCTGGTGGACAAAGAAGCACACAGTCCACCTGATGGTAAGTGGATGCTGTGGCTTTTAGACATCTACATATATCCTCAATTAAGAATCGAAATGTAATACAATCAAATGATATTGTTGTATCGTATTCCTTCATATCAATATGTCTTTTATTAATAATGTCACGTTACTTGTGGGAAACGTAACCAGTGTTAAAAATAGCTAAGCTATTATTATAAATAATAGTACATACCGGGTGATTCTAAGCGTAACATCAAGCTATTGGATCTGGCCGCGACTAGGGTTACCATATGACTGGCATTTGCCGTATTTGAAATTTCAAGGCATTGACGTATACGGCCCCATGGGCACGGGAAGGACTGAGATGTTTAACGTCCAGATGTCATAGTTAACCGCGGTTACCATAGATTAAAATTTAACTTTTGTTCTCTTAATCTATGGTATGGTATGGTGTTTTGTTCTGTTTAATCTATGGTAACCGCGGTTAACTATGACATCTGGACGTTAAACATCTCAGTCCTTCCCGTGACCATGGGTGCTGTAAAGCTCTCGAAACGTCGGGTATTAAAAAGTTAAATATACGCGATAAATTCCGTAAAAACTACTATTATTTCAATGTGTAGTGTTCGCGTAAATATAAGAAATCATTAGGAAAACTTTTTTCATTATTATATAGATTAAAACGTTAGTTAGGTCAATGGAAATATTGGATTCATCAATTTTTGGACGAGAATTCAGTTTTATTTCTCAAAGCAACAAAATGTGCAAAAGAAAAAAAAATGCATTTGAATTAAATCATACTTACCTACCGAGTAGTGGCGGTGTTAGAATATCCGCTGCCCCACGTCATCCCGTGGGTGTCACAAGAGGCGACAGAGGCAAACAAATCAGGAGATGGGCAGCAGCGTCTTCCTAATAACGACTAAAAATAGAAAATTGCGGCTGACAGCCCGCTTGCAAGCGTGTCAACTACGGAAAAAATTCCGTCCCCCCATGAGGCGATCTATGGAGGAAGCCTATGTTCAGCACTTTGATAGGCTGTAATGGATGCTACACAAATTATGGTGAATAAACAAGGAAACATTAATCTATTCACAATATAAATAAAATTAACGTGCATTTTCGCGGCTTCATTTTTAGGGTTCCGTAGTGAACTAGGAACCCTTATAGTTTCGCCATGTCTGTCTGTCCGTCTGTCCGTCCTCGCTTAATCTCTGTGACCGTTAGCACTAGAAAGCTGAAATTTGGTACCAATATGTGTATCAATCACGCCGACAAAGTGGTAAAATAAAAATTGGAAAAAAATGTTTTATTATAAGTAAAGTGGGAAATGATTTTTTTTTTTAATTTCAACCCTAACGTGTGATATATTGTTGGAAAGGTATTTAAAAATAAATAGAGGTTTACTAAAATCATTTTTTGATAATGTAAATAATTTCGGAAATAATCGCTCCAAAAGCAAAAAACAATGTGTCCCCCCCTCTAACTTTTGAACCATAAGTTTAGAAAATATGAAAAAAAATCTGAAAAGTAGAACTTTGTAAGAAATTTCTAGGGAAATCATTTTGAACTTGGATGGAAACAACAATACCCACTACCGGGAGCAGTTGCAGGAGCGCGGAGCGCTGCTGGAGCGCGAACATAATGGATATCCACCTTTAAACTCATAAGTGGGAACACTTATTGTGACGGACGGGAAACTAGCGTTAGTAGCGTGGCGCGACACGCTCTTGGCCGGTTTTTACTTAAATGGTAGCGTTCCCATAAACATAAGAATATATAATACGTGGTATATCCCGCTATAGCTGTATTATATTCGCAGCACAAGTGGGTTGGCTTGACCGTGGAAGGACTACGATTTTACAGAATACTAGCGTGAAATAGCAGCTGTGTTTCCTAATGCGATAGTAGTGAACCGGAGACCCTTTTCACTGGAAACGAGGCATTCCATCTTAGTCCACAAGGATGACAGACACCGCATCTGCATTCTTATAATTATAGAATATGAATATAATCGAGGACAGATGTAGGTATCCATGAACCACAGCATCTACTTACCATTAGGTGGACTGTATGCTAGTTTTTTCATTCTTATTTCAAAAAAAAATTATAAAATGATACAAAAAATACTAAGAGATACATTAGATAGTACTTATGTAATTATAATACACATACTGTATATCTAGAAATTTTATCTGAAAATCATTTCCGAACCATGTTTAATGTTTCTAATTATTCAGGGGTTTTCTCAGAACACCTAGCGTTATAATTTAGCTTCAAAGCATGTCCTACTTTCATCTGAATCTCGGTTATGTAAAAGACCGGAAGACCTAATGCGAAACGTTCAATGTACTGTTGTTTTACGAGCTGTAACTGTTACAGGTCTAAACTTTATAAGCGACACTTACTTAGGCATGACAGCATGAGAGAAAGCGAAGCCAAGCAAAAGTCAACGACCTTATACCTAGGTTGATTTTTTAGTTTTACAGAATGAGGGTGACAAACGTGCACACAGTTCACCTGATGGCAAGTGGATGCTGCGAACCATAGACACATACATTTATTTCCGATTAAGAATAAAAATACAGATGCGATGTGGAATGCCGGGTTTACAGTAAAAAGGGTCTCCGTTTAGTGAGCCGGAGTTTCGTATAGTGAGTGTAGACACACTCACTATACGAAACAGCGGAATTAGTAAGCTGTTATTTTACGCCGGTATTCTGTAAGAGCGTAGTTCTTACCCGATCGAGCCGATCCAATCGTGCTGATACATATTGAAGGAAGAAACAACAACTTTAAGCATTCCTTAAATTGACGTTTATTTTTATTAATAAGGCCGTAAGATTTTATAGTCAAACAAATCTAAGAAATACCTTTTGATGTTTCACATTAATCATTCCGCAATAACTTTGTACAAGCGCATTCAAACGATTTAAAATAACCTTTTATGTAAATCCTAAGAATTATGAACGTATCTATATTTCATTACAATGTTTATAGTTTTTATCACTAATTTAAATTCACATCTTTCAAACAAAGCAAAATATTAAAAAAATAAACAGTATCAACTTTTTTACTTGACGACAAAAATATTCAAATAATTGGTAAAAATATTCAAATAATCGAATCATTAATTTTTTTATGCATTATTTGTTTAATTAATTTTTTATTTTTAAAATTCCTTAAACTACATGAATCATGAATAAAACAAGTTTATTTTTTACTTTGATAAATCTTGTGTTTTAAATTATCTGTTTCTAATTTATTCTGGTATTATTCAAACCAAACTGTAAACGATTACCAACTCTAAATAATCGAAATCGATTTTTTAAGAATCGAATATTATACGTTCCCATTTTTTGGTTGGCATGCTTGGTGCAATAAGTGTGACAGCTGTCAAAATGTATTTCTTAGATTTGGTTGACTATAACTGCCAGCAATCTACTGTTGTAAACATAAAAGTTATTTAAAAATCAAAATTTTATAATTTTCTCCAGACCGAATTTCAGTCACAGCGGCCTGTCTCAACGAAGACTAGTCATCTGCGCAGAACAGAATTATGTGAGTAGTACACGAAAGTATCCGCAATCACAGGTGCACTCTATATTCTTTCACTCTCATAGTCCGATGAACAGACACGACCGGAGGAGGACTAGGTGCAAGACTAACGTCTTAACGTGCTTTCCGAGGCACGGGTACAGAATACATTACATAATAGTAGTAGAACGGGGGTGAAACACCGCCAATTTTCTGAGTCCAATCCAGCTCGGAACAAGTGTATGTAAATTAAATAAAACTACCTTTATGGATTTTATTGCGTTTAATTTACTTAATTTTAATACCCGACGTTTCGGGTGCTTTCCAGCACCCATGGTCAAGAGTGACTGACTAAACGTCTGGTATTAAAATTAAGTAAATTAACCGCGATAAAATCCGTAAAAGTGGTTTTATTCAATGTGTAGTGTTCGCGTAAGTATAAGAAATAATTGAGTATTTCTATACTCTACAAATAATTGCAGTGCGGCCGAACCTGCGCCTTGTAAAGTTGCAGGCGGTGAGCCGGCATGAAATACTGTACCGCTCTGCTGAGTACGCCAAGCTTTTTAGACGCCAATTTGGCCTTCTCTTCCAAGTGGCCACGAAACTGCACGTCACTCGATATGTAGACGCCAAGGATTCCGATACTGGCTGAGGCAACAAGCGGATTGCTTTCAAACGGAGGACTACGATGAAGGGGTTCGGTAAACGCGCAATCTTGCTTTCCCGATACAGTTGGAAAACGTAGTGTAGGGTAGTTAAAAAACATTTTTGCTGTGATCTTTCATTTTATAAGTGAAGGGCAGTAATTATGATTATGATGATGATAGCTAATATTAATTACATACTCAAATTACAGAACCATATTTTATTGAATATGGGTCACAATGACAAGCGACCACACTATCCCATTTGACGGTAAGTGGATCCTGTAGCCCATATACATCCACATCTACCCTCGAATAAGATTTAAGGTAGGGATGTTACGATTCCGATATCGATACCGATATAGCCGATTTAATCGGATGACCGATATATCGGTATCACCGATATCATATACAACCGATATCAAGAGTTTGAAGAGCGCGCGAAACGAACAACGCACGCGCGACGTTCATGCTTGGCTCAGTTGCCTCAGTGTCTAGTCTGTCTCATACAAAATGATTTGCGTAACAGATTATCTGCTAATAATTTAAACAAAATTTGTTTTCTTAACAAAAATCTGCCAAAAATTAACTTTAATTACTAACTTTATCTTTTATATCGGTTTACTTTACCACTTTGTTTAATGAAAATTACTTTCTTAATTAGCGCTTTGATTGCTTGATAATATTCTTGATTATTTCATATAAATAAATGTTTTCCTTTAATTTTGAATTGCAATTTTAATATGGCATTTTTTTTTCTCAAGATTCAATCTCTGATAAATATAGGTAACATTTATGTAGAATAAAGAAAATTATTCATTATTTATTTGTTTTTTTTTCTATTTCTACTAAGCCACCGATAAAGGTATCGGTACCGATATCGACGATTATTTACCACAATAATCGGTATGGGTAGCGTATCGGCACAATTATGAATCATTACATCCCTAATTTAAAGTGCAGATGCATTGTCACCCCTAAGGACTAAGATAAAGTGCCTGGTATTCAGTAAAAGGGGTCTTCGGTTCTCTACACTCCCCGTACGACTCGCAACAGTATTGAGCTCCTGTTTTACGCTGGTAATCTGTTGGAGTGTGGTCGTTCCCCGCTCGAGCCTACCCATTCGTACTACAACCATAATATAACTAAAGCACAACTCTACCACGAATAAACTATAAGGAATGTTTGGAAAAATAATGTTATACTGTATTTATATACTGTTTATCTGGCCTTATTATATTTTTCCAGGAAAATCACATCGTGCAAGTACATCGCATACAACTGTCAGTGTACACGAGTCCCGTTCAATTTCACTATCGTTCGATTACGCAACGATTGTAAACTGCTAAGTGTTTTGTTTCTATTACCTCCGTATTCTTACGTAAGTCGGCGCCGATCAAAGGTCACCGGCGGAGGTGAACGACTCCGATACCGGTGGGACCGATTAATTAACTGGTAGTGCCTGTTAAAATGTGATATTTAACAAGAAACAAGTACCTACATTTCTATTGAAGAAGCAAACAACTTCACTGCAGTTATACATAGATTACTGAAATTAAAATGACACGTTATTTAAAGTGGTAGAGCCATGCTACAGCTATTTTATGGTTCAAGCACAAATGGGTCGATCGGGAACAGACAACGCTCTCTCAGAATATCAGCGTAAAATAGCAACTTAATGCTGCTGTGTCTCGTACGGTGAATGTTAAGAAACGGAGACCCTTTTAACTGGTAACGAGGCAATCGATATTAGTACTCATGGGTGACAATGCATAGGCCTTATTCAAAAAAAGGCCAAAAATGTCTATGGGCCACAGTATCCACTTAACATCAAGTATCATGTGGATTCTGTTTTGTTTGTCATCATAAAATAATAGTTTTGTATACCGAACATATATTTAGTATCAGCAATCATCATCACCCTCATTACAGCCCTTCACTTTGGCGTTTGGTGAGGCGGTCAACGGCGAGCGCTACAGCACGATGACTACCAATTTCTTATGGCCCAAATTGAACCATATTGACCTAGACGACATGTGGTTCCAGCAGGACGGCGCTAACGGCGCCACACAGCGGTCTCCACGATTGACATTCTTCATGAGCGATTTGAGGCTAAGCCTTATCTAACGCAGGTATGATGTGAATTGGCCACCAATGTCATGCGATTTGACCCCGATACACTTTTTCTTGTAGGGTTTCTTGATGTCGCAGGTCTATGCAAACAAACCACAATCTATCGATGTCCCAAAGGTGAACATAACAGGTCATTGCTCAAATTCAGCCGAATCTATGCAGAAGAGTCATTGAAAATTGGTCTACCCGTATCCGTGCTACTGTAGGAAGTCGAGGCTGGCATTTGCGTGTGTAGGTCTTTTAAATGAATAAATGATTTTGTTATTATCTCACACAACTTGCTTTATTTCATTTCAACATCTACCCACTCTTATTGAAAAACATTTTAGTTCTAATGATGTTGTTCGAACGCTGTTATTATTATATGTATTATTATATATTGCAGTCTATCAAAAATTCACTGCTGAACATATGTTTTTACATCGTTATTAAGTTCTCGTAAACATTGACACATCGATGCCACTAGAAGATTTCGGCACATCGATATACTCTAATAGCTAGACCATAAGGACCATTGCTAATATGTTATATATAATAGTTAAAGAAAGTAGATTTAAGCGTCAGCACCTTAATGGCAGGGCGCGCACCGCGAACTCAAAAAGGTCGTGGGTTCGAATCCGCCATTCCACTAATAGCGTGAACCACTCGTAACACAAGCAATTTAAGCTTACCACGAGTGGTTAAGGTGTATATTAGTAATTTCTATAGCGTTGTTAATATTCTTTAAAAAAAAGTAGATATTAAACATTTGTGCTGCACACACACAGCAACTTCGAGAGCTTCGTAGACTTTTTTCAAAAGCTGGTCAACATCTCAACAAAGGAACCAATTAAAAGGAAAACTTCTGAAAAAGTTACATTTTTTGTAAAGTGTACCCAAAAATACTACACTGGAAATATTCCCTAGTTTACGTAATAAATACATTTAATAAAAAAATCCTAGATTGTTTATTGTGCCACCAAAATATCATTGTTTTCGGATATCGATACTTTTCTTTCAATATTTTATCATACATCGCTACTTCCGAAAAACATCGATGTCGACATCGACGTTTTCTAATATCGACCATCCCTAATATAATATTCTCTAGTGTGTGTAACGGCGCCTCTACACGTTGTCAACACAGTGGCGAATGTAGTGGCCAATAGCATTGGCCAACGTGTAGAGGGGGTGTTTGGGCTTCATTGGTATGTATTGGAACGATGGCCCGCAAGTTGGCGCGAGATCCGTGTGGTGTCGGTTTTTTACAAAAGATCAAAGGATTGTTGGCAGAGTTTGGTCGCCGCGTCCACACGTTGGCCGCGCGTTTAGTTTGCTACAAGCTCCCAGAGTGATTACACGCATCTGATTTAAATTTTATATTCAAGCTTTGTATTTCATCTTTAAACATTCCTACTACTTTAATTAGCGCGATTTATATTATTTTTAAACATTTGTTTTAATCGATAAGCTTTTTATCAACAAAAAACGAACATTTATTTACAATCAGATTATGATTTCTTAATTTACGCGAACACTACACATGATTAAAACTACTTTTACGGATTTTATCGCGTTTATTTTTACCTTTTATTTTTAATTCCCGACGGGCGCTTTCCAGCACCCATGGTCACGGGTGACAGTCCCCCGTGACCATGGGTGCTGGAAAGCGCCCGAAACGTCGGGAATTAAAAATAAAAAGTAAAAATAAACGCGATAAAATCCGTAAAAGTAGTTTTAATCATACAATCAGATTATTACGCGAACAATATTAAAATGAAAAAAAAATGAAGCACGTCGTTTATACGTGGTAGAACCATGAGTTATATTAGAAGTACAGTTGTAGCGCGAATGGGTCGGCTCAACCGGGGAAGGACCACGCTCCCACAGAATATCAGCGTAAAATAGTAGCTTAATGATGCTGTGTTTCGTATAGTGAGTGTAGAGAACCAGAGACCTCTTTTAAAGGAAACGAGGCATTTCATCTTAGTCCTCACGGGTAACAACGAATCTGCATTTATTGGTAATCGAGGATAGATGTGGCTATGGGCTACAGTAACCATCTTATACTTACCATCAGATGAACTGTGTGCTCGTTTGTCACCCTATCCTATAAAAAAACGTCAATTTGTTATAATTTAATCGTGCAAGTTTTCGAATCATCATCATCATTACAGCTGTTCACAAGCCCACTACTGAACATCCTCCTCCACAGACTGCCGCAAACCCTATACGACCGCCCAATTCCTTGGGAAAAATCCGCCAAATACCTAGGCGTCACATTCGACTCCCGCATGAGTTTCGCGACACACATAAGTGCAGTACGCAACAGAGCCAAGTCGGTCATTGGCCGTCTACACCCTCTCGTTAACGGTAGGAGTAAGCTGTCGCTAAGACACAAACTCAGACTGTATAAAACCTGCGTTAGACCAATTATGTCCTATGCAAGTGTTGCTTTCGCCCACACATATAAGACCCATATTTTAAAACTCCAAAGAGTACAAAACTATTTCATCCGGAAAGCCACCGGTGCACGGTGGTATCAACGGAACCACTTTGCTCGTCATGAGTTTTTCATTTATGTTCTAAGTTATAATTACTACCTATTATTAAGTCAGTGTTAATTGTATTTATTGCTATATTTTTTGTCTTTCTCAAAAAATAATTAAATTACCAAATAAATTATAAGGTGTTTTTTATATACGTAAAATGTCTGATAGAAAAGCAAGTACATGTTTTGCTAAACTTTATAATCAAAACCCAATTTTAAAACATAGACTAATCGATTGTAACTCTAACTTTAAAATAAGTTAAATTCTTATTAATGGTATTTATTCCAGTTTATGATGCATGTAAAGAATAAATAAAGCTAATCCTATATCGTAAATTTATTTACAGCCCCATTAATATCCACTATTCTTTTATAATTATTTTATAAAAACGTTATCCCCACACTTGGATTTTCTCCCGTATCGCGGTGGCAGCTTACAAATATAAATTGCACACATCCAGACCCGAAACAATTATTTGTAGGATATACAAATACATGTTTCGTGCGGGATTTAAACCCGCGGCCCCCGGCACAGCTATTCATTGCTAAGCCACTGCGCCACGGAGCTGTCGTCTAAAATAAAATAAATTCGTCCGCACATTGGCCCGAACCGAAGTAAACTGATTAACTGAACGACCTTCCAACGTGGGGCGCCGTCACCAACTCTCGGCCAATATATTCGCCACTGTGTTGGCCAACGTGTAGAAGCGACGTAAGTGATTAATTCGTTCAAGGGTGTAAAACACATCAGTATTGTCATAACGAGTCACAGACAGAAAGAAGTCTGTTACGGGCATCTTTTCCACACCGCGTTGCTCATCTACATGCCGAGAGGATAATTAAAGATTTGTTACGAGAAGAGGTATTGTATATATTTTATAACTTCGTTACTTAGTTATATTTAGTACGCTGTCTTACTCAGCCCGGATATGAATTCTAATCAACTTTATTTTACAATGTGCTTGCGGCGAAAATTTTTAATGTAGGTATAGTTTTATAACCGATTTTTCTAGCAATATGAATAATGGTTCAAGATATAGATCAATCTAAAACAGGCTATAGAAGAATTAAACTCTTAAATATTTAATAGTTACACGACAAGAACAATAGACGAAAGACCAACTGTAAACAAATCGTCAGACCTTGTTATTTACCCTTCAAAATTTGTCACGAGGAAATTCCCTAATCAATAAACTTGCACTCGGATAAGCCGAAAACGAAAGAGTGTAGAAGTTTAATAATATTTATTTTTTATAAAACAAGGGTGACAATCGGACACACAGTCCACCTGATGTTAACTGGATGCTATCACCCATAAACATATACGAGTTTATCTACGATCGATTAAGGATCGGAAATGCAGTTGCGTTGTCACCCTTGACGACTAAGATGGAATGTCCCATTTCTAGCAAAAGGGATCCACGGTTTTCTACAGATAACATCACAAACACAGCAACAGCTGTTTTAGGCCGATATTCTGTGAGAGTGTGGTTCTTCCCTGGTCGAGTAGATCCATTCGTGCTATGTACAACCATAATATAGCTGCTGCATGGTTCTACCACGTAAAATAAATAGAAATATTAACCAAATTGGTTAACCTATCTCGAAGCTATTGTGTACATGTTTTTAGAGGATAGGGTGACAAACGAGCACACAGTCCACCTGATGGTAAGTAGTCGCTGTAGCCCATAGACATCTACATCCATCCTCGATTACGATCGAATAAAAATGCCGATGCGTTGTCACCACAGAAATCGTAATAATAAGACAATAGAAGTCGCATAGACGCGTGACCTTGTCGCCGCTATTATGTGTTGACGAACATAATTCACTATTTTGTGATTTAGTTGCGCGGGGAACGTCGTACGTGAATTTAAGTTATTATATTGGTGAACTGCAGCATAATAGTAAAAAAAAAGTAGTAAAAACTCATCAAGAGCGTGTAATTCAACTATTTAACTAATTATCATTGTTTTAACTAATTTACATCTCGATGAATACTTTACTATGATATTTACCTTTGTAAACTTTCATTTCTTACTTTTTGTATTGACAAATACCATTGCTGCTTTTGTTCTACCGTAATACGCGACACACGCGACGTTGACAAGCTTGCCAAGCAATGTAACAACAATCAAACATTAGATATCATTCATCACATTGTGCATTGCTTATGTACGGCTGTAAGTGGCGACATCAATTTTGGAAGTAATCGAGCGCTAAATCATCTCTATTGTCTTAGTATTACTATGTCTGTGGTGGTCACCCACGAGGACTAAGATGTAATGCCTCGTTTCCAGTAAAAAGGGTTGGTCTACACTCACCATACGAAACACAGCAGCTTTAAGCCACTATTTTATGTTGGCATTCTGTGAGAGCGTGGTTCTTCCCTGGTATGAGTGGTATGAGTACATAAATATATTAAAACGTAAAAATGAAGTCAGTAAAATATATTCTTAACTTTTTAATTTTTAAATCATAGGATTAACGCTCCTTTACATTACACTGTCTTAAATTTTAACTCTGCGTTCCCGCTACCGCTTTCAACTTACGCCTGCACCAATGCGACAAAAGTCACGTAGACGACATCCAATACGTCAGGACTCCAGCCTCCAGTAAATAAAACACGTAAGATTGTGTGCGCAAGTGTGGAATATCCTGACGTCAATCGTCGAACATATTTATGAAAGGTAAATTCAGCACAAAAATATTAAGTGGTACAGATATAGTGAGAGAAGAATTTTCATTAATAGTATGTTTAATTTGAGAATCCGTCACACTAGAGCTGTTTTTTTTTCTTCGTTTGCATCATCAGCATATAAAAGTTCACCGCTGGACATGGCCATGCTGCCGTTGTAAGGATTTTTCTAAATCGTTACTGTGGCGGTACTGTCGTCGCGCCATACAGATCCCACCGAAGCTTAAATCACGCTATCGAAGTTCCGATGTGCTGCGGTATATATACAATAGCTCTGTATTTGACACGGAGCGATGACTCCTTTCGGGGATGATTACTTTGCTCGGCGGTAGATCTTCTTATTTCCCACCACGGATAAAGTATCTTTGACGCTGCGGCCCGTCGCCGGCCAGCAAGTTGTATGACTGGCGTAAACGAGACGACTATATCACCATTATCTATAGGGAATCATAATATTCTCACGACACTTGCAGGATTAATTAGAATGTTAGATTTCCTTACGCCGCAGTTACACGACTCCTGTTATTACTTATTATCATCATCATCATTACAGCTTATCACAAGTCCACTGCTGACTATGTACCAGCCTGCCTAAGGAATATCACGAAGCAGGGTCCTTATTTTTATAGAATAAGGGTGAAAAACGAGCGTACAGTTCACGTGACGGTAAGTTGGTGGAAAGCGGTGGATTAAACATTTCAATGCAGATACGTTGTCACCTCTGGGGTCTAAAGCAGGATGTCTCTTTTCCAGTAAAGAGTAGCTCCGGATCTCTATATTCATTCACCATACGAAACACAGCAGTATACAACTGCCATTTTACGTAAGTATTATGTGAAAGATCATTCTCCGGTCGAGCCGACCCATTCGTGAAACAACCATAATAAAACTGCAGCATTGCTCTATCATGTGACCTGCATTGATCGACTTCCTGCACCTCTTTCCAGGTCGTCACTTTATGTAGCGAGTGACTCCCTACACTGCACTTTTTGGCACTAGGGACGAGGGTGTCACTCGAGAACCTTTTCCTATATTCTATATTATGTACACGAAACTATTATTATAAAATATAAACTATCCATATGCATATAAAATATGTGAGAAAATGTTGATTACTATTTATAAAATATATGTTTTAATAATTGAATAATAACTTACTCAATGTTGAAGATCGATTATTTTGTATTCTGTCGTACAGCAGTGGGCCTAAAGAACTAGATTGATGTAAATTAGAGTTGGGACGATTAGCCTCAGACTAATCGGTGAAGCCGATTAATCAGCCCCTATTTGTAGTCACCGATTAGTCGGCGATTAATCGGCTAAAACGGCCAATTAATCGGCTTTTTATTTTATTGATTTCAGCAAAGGTTTTTCGTGATTTTCCGCGTGGTGAGTGCGGCTACATTGATATGAGTAAAGCTTTAAATTTAAGAAAAGTATAGTTTCTCTCCCATGCGTAAACTCACGTCAGATTTATATGTAGGTAAATCGAATAAATAATAAAATAAGTAGGCATAACTTTTATTGAAACATCAGTCTTACATGATTTAATGTTAATTATTCTGGACATAAGAACTTTGGTAAAAAAGAATCTGAGGTAGCTATTTAAAACTATACAAAAACCTAAGTATTTACTATTTTAATTCTACTTTTTAACTCTTTCTAATCGTAATGCAGAGTAGTGACACAACAAAATAAAATATTAATAATATTCTTAATAAACTTTGAAAAAAAATTTAGGTCTCTCCCTTTGCATTAAAAAAACTTAAGTCTTGAATAAAGTTTGTTAAACTACATACTTGTTTCTGTGCTTACAACTAAATTGTTATTGTTTTAGTACTAAAAATTAAATCAAATTGTTATTATTCTGTACTTAAAATTACAATAAATTGTTTTTTTCCTGTAATGTTATTAAATAAAGAATCTATAATCATCTAATAATTTGTCAAAAAGAAATACTCAAATTGAAAAAAAAATTGAAAGGCTTTTTAGAAAATATTTAATTTATTTGTTATTTTTAACCAGTGGCAAATTGTGATTCAAAAAGGCCAAAATCGCAGCCTTTTCTGGTTGAAGTCGATTTATTTTTGTTTCGTAGATACTAGATATTCTCTGCCTCAGAAAAAAGTCTCACTATAAACAGAGCTGGCGGGGCAGCAAAGGAAAACTTTGGCTAAACGAGACATTTCTGGATATCTGGAACAATTTTCGTTCTACCATTTGAATTTATCATCGGATAGGGATCGTCTGGGCCGATTAAACGGCCGATTGATCGGCCAATTCTTAACCGATTAATCGACTAATCGGCCAATCGGCCAAAGTACTAATCGGCCCAACTCTGATGTAAATAATATATACATATTCTATAAATGCGCTGGTAAATTCTATAATGAACTTAATTAAGATTAAGCTGGATACCAGTATAAATCCTACTGTAATGAATTGGGACACAAAATTGTTCGATCACGCAAGTACAGCGTTGTAGTTGCGTGCAGCCCTACATAATACAAGTTTAAGATGCCTACATACGGGTCGACTTACGACTACGTATACGAATATATAAATAAGATTACAAAATCTTGCTGTGTGGCGTTGGTGAAAAGTTCTATTACTTATTTTTGTGTGGTTTATATAGTGTACTGGACGAACGAGAGTAGTATTTTTATTTCTAGTCCGAAACAAAACAATTAATACTACCTTATCTTAATGTTTATTTACAAGTAAATTACGCGTTTGAAGCGATCTGAGTTCAAACTTCATCGACACCAATAACATTGTGAATTTTAAGTACTGCTTCATCACATGCTCGGCGATGAAGAAATACGCTGTGTTTTGAAACATGCACGTTTGAGGAATAACATTGTTTCAGGATAAGTGAAGTTCACCAACACGTACGGCAGTAGCGCCACAGACTTATTACTTTCCTGAGGGGAGGCCTGAGGCCTGTGCCCAGCAGTGGAATGATATAGGCTTTAACTATCGCACAAGTATTAGTAAGCTAAATAGTATAAAAAAGGCAAATGTCGAGTTTTTCATAGTCATAGTAATACATAGTATATGGTGCAGTTTAGTTTTTTATTCATTCACTGCATCGATCACTAATAAAAGTTTTTTCTTAGTGATCGATGATTCACTGTGACTGGGCAAAAGCACAATAAAATTGCTTTGATCTCCTGTACTTTTTGTTTGCAAATAGTGCGTCACTGTATTTATACTGCGATGACAGCAGCGTCTTGCGACTTGTCGCCGACACGTCTGGCACTGTATACTGTAAATAAGAAAGGAAATATGTGCAATATTGTTTGATAGGTTTTCTATTTTAATTTATTGTATGAATTAATTTTCTCTCAACAAATGTTTCCATTTTCATTTCTTCTTTAGGCACTTTAAGAGTTACTTTTTATACAAAATATAAACGTAATGTTTTTAATGAATAACGATATGTTAATGTTGATAATGATTTAAAAAAAAAACTAATTTGGTAAATTATACTTGATGAGGAACGCAAGCTCAGAAATTGCATCATATGGGAGACATTTTTGGTACTTTTGAAAAAATATGCGATGAATAACTGTTCAAGTGTTTGAGGCCTAAACGCTCTTCATTGTGATCGATTCTCATTACGCACGAAGTTAGTAATCCGCTTTAAGCTGGCGGACTGCGGCCGGGCCAGCGATCAATTTATTAATGAGTACATATTGTTGTATTAACATACAGTACCTGGTTGACCGAGCTTTGCTCGGTATTTTTCGCTCGATTTTTTTTAATTCGTGTGTTTTGGAAATTATATTTAGATACAAATTACATACTGATGAAATATAAATAATATTTTTTGATCTTAGCGACATAACAGAAAATCGGAACTGGTTATTTGAATAAAAAATCATGAGTGCAATTATTTTAATTTACATTTTCGTGTTTTTAAAAAATACTAAAAAAGGGCTCGAAAAAATAGATTTTCTCAAAAAAGAAAGGAACATGAAAAAAAAATTAAAAAAAGTCGGTCGGTCGGTCTGGGCTCGAACCGGCGTTTTAAGATTCTGTGACTGACCATTATACCAATTAAGCTATTTATAATCACTAACAATCTGTCAAAATTTACCTTCTTATTCTAACGTTATTGTAGCAGTTTTTCATTGCCTAAAACACGGACAAAAAGACATTTTCTAAAAATAAATCCTAGCTAGATCTATTTATTATCCCCGAAGCTCCCTGGACACTAAATTTTATGAAAATCGTTGGAGCCGTTTTCGAGATCCCGATTATATATATATATATATATATATATATATATATATATATATATATATATATATATATATATATATATATATATATATATATACAAGAATTGCTCGTTTAATAGTATAGGATAACATACATACTTCAATTTTTATTAGGTCGTTTGACCGAACCGGAATTAACCGGTTGTTGACGGAACACTGTTGTATTTTGACCGTGACATGTGTCTGGTTAGATAAATTTAATTAGTATAACCTTCATTGTGCCGTGAAGTGGCATCGTAAAAGAATCATTTCGCTTTTGTTGTCAAAGACGACAGAGGGAAATGACTAGCAGTCGCGTCTGGCTGGTAGCAACTTACTAAAAAAAAACTAATGTTGCCAACACACCTGCAAACATAGCAATGTCAAATTTTCTACCTATGAAGCAATTTATAAGAGAAGCCTATAGATATATATAAAATGTTTAAAAAAAATCCTACACCTTCTGTCACCTACGTCTCGTTAGTCAGTTAGCAGTATGCAGTATATTTAAAAACTAAAGAAACGACAAAAAATGCACTGCGTGCAAGTCACGTGAAATATTTATCTTATCTCACTCCCACAATCCCCAGTATCCCCAGTTTATTTATATTAATATATTTTTAGGTGTCTCTGTACACCGCATAAATCAATAAACTAATAGCTGAATTGATTAACAAAGTTTATATACACGGGTTTAATTTACTTGATTCCGAGAACGATTCAGGTAAAATTACGCTGACATATTACGAATTTATTGAAGAGGAAAACTGCTTTCATGACGGAGGTCAATGACACTGATACCCAATGTATTCATTTGAATTACACTGTTAACAATAGAAATCTCTATAACGACAAAGATAGCAGCGTCAAAGTAGCAATAAGTCTGGTAAGCACTATCGAGTTATCGTAATCGCCACACGCAGACAAATCCTCTCTACTATGGAATCGATGTTAAGTAGAGATAGAAGATTACGCTGTTTAGAAACTGACAAAAAGCCATAGGTTTATATCACGTGAAGATTGAAATTTGTCGTATATGAAATATGTCGTATGCCTTTTTCAGTATTTATTGACTGGCTCGTTGCTCCAGTGGACGTAAACGCGATCGCTGATAATGAGGTCCCGGGTTCAAGTCCCGGGTCGGTCGAATATCAGTTATTGAGTTTTTTATAGATAAATTGTTAGTAGGAACCTGATGTCAGGAAAGAGAGGTATTTCAACACCATGCCTCGTAAAAGCACATAAACCCTTTGGTCCTGCGCCCGATCTCTCTCCGGTCGTGTCGGATTACCGTACCATCGGACTATATGTGAGAGAATAAAAAGTTTCAATCTGGAGGACATAACACTAAATCTATTGTAGAGAGGAATGAAATCTATATCATTCGAAAGATAATGTACCCTAGATGTGAGTGTAGAGAACCGGAGACCCTGTTTACTGGAAACGAGGCATTCGATCTTAGTGCTCACGGGTGATAACCAAAATCCAAAGTAAGAGAGAGATGTAGATTTCTACGGGCCACAGCAACCACTTATCATCAGATGGATAGTGTGCTCGTTTGTCAGCCTATCCTATAAAAAGCTTCAGAAGCTATTAACCTATGTGGAAATTATTTTTATTCTTTATTTATATGATTAACAACTCTAATTTTTGACCCTTGAAAAATAGGCTAAGGAATATCATAAGTTCGAATGTCGTCTAAATAGTTACCTATATTTAATAAAATGCCTTAAATTTATTCTTTATTTGTAATAGAACACCTCAAAAGTATGACCTATTTAATACAAATAGAATAATTAAAATCAGTTCACAATAATTGAAAAAGATACGGCATTACATGCATACAAAAAAAAATAACACACTCGAATAAAGAACTATTTTCTTTTTTTAAAGTCGTCTAAATAGTAAAGAGGAGCGGCGATTTGAAGATTTTGTACTTTGTACACATTGCAGGCTTATTGGAGTTTGATTAATCGAAAACTAATTTTAATTGCTCAAAGTGGTTTATACATTATATCATAAGAAACGGGCCAGATGGACGATACTGTAATTACTTATAATAGACGTGACAGTGGAACCCTAAAATCAAGCAAACTTAAGCCCATTGTACAATACACTTTGAATGGAATAGTATAACAAAAAACTTGGTAGGAGGGGTGACGCGAGTCGAGTCACGTATCCCGGGTGAGGGACAGGACGCGCCCCGCTCCCTTATTTTGTCACTATCAGCCGTTTACAATCCCGTCCATCCGGGGATGCACCAAGTACCATGTTGTTTTATAAATAAAATGTGACATAAATTTTTAATGATTTAAACAGGCGACTGTAGGTTTCTCGTATGTAAGTTATTTAATACCTTCATTAATTTTGAAATTATTTTGATGTTGATTAAAACTATTTTTAGGGAATTTATCGCGGTTAATTTATTAGATTTTTAATTCCCGACGTTTCCGATTTTGATGATTGTGTGCATTTGGAGATCTGTCTGTTCAGTTGCCTGTATGCTATCAAATCTGCTGACGATTGCAGCTTCATCTCCTGTCTAATATTCATGAGATTAAGAGTGTGATCGGAGAGTTTTTGTGTTCTTCTGCGGCGGGTCTTGCAGAAATTAGCTCCGACTGCATAGACAGTTTCCACGAGCTTGTCATTCATATTGTCCACTGCACTGCAATCTTCTAGGCACCGAAAACGGTTTTGTAACTCCAGCTGAAAGTTTTCGGGATTTTGGATTAGAGCACGAGGGGACTGAGTGTTGACTTTGGGGTAGTGGATATTCTTAACCGCCACTACACGGAAATTAGTTACTCACCATGGTGCGTTGTAACAAGATCACTTATTTTGATAAATAGACAATAGGTATTGGGTATTAGGGCGAGACAGTATTATGATGTTTATGCTAGCAAGGTTTAAAGATTATGAATTCATAAATAAAATGATTGCTTTATTTTTTAATTTAAGCCAGTGCTTGATTACAAATCCCACCTGATAGTACGTTGTGATGGCTCCGAAGACGGTAAACCGCAGTCTTAGCGTAACAAATGCCTAATCACTTTTGTCTTGAAGACACTGTGATTATAATTAGACGGAAAGATAGGCCCGACTCGTTTGACTCAGCAAAACCGTTAAATTTATTAATCGCAAATGAAAATGAAGCCGTTGAAAAAAAAGGCTGACAACACAAAATTCCTAGGGATAATAATAGACAAAAATACAAGTAACTGGAAAGCGCACGTTTACGATTTATGAATAAGAGTAGATACATAGGTTTGTATTTGTACTATTATTTTTTTATAGTATAAAGGTGACAAACGAGCACACAGTCTACGTGATGGTAAGTGGATGCTGTGGCCCATAGACATCTACAAATGCCTCGATATCAGTAAAAAGGGTCTCCGGTTCTATACACTCACCACACAAAACACAGCAGCATGATAATTGATAGTATCAGGCGTTACTTTGCGGAAATCCATTATAATAAAAAAATAAAAATATAAATTTCTTCGCAACCTTCCGCTAAACAAATACAATGAAGTGTCTTACCTGGATTGAAGAGCACCTCCCGCCCTCTCTCAATTGCATGCACTAACTCCGTCACCACTAGTCCCAGCACCACTACTACCAACACCACTATTCCAGGCAAGACACACCATCGACGATAATACGACACGTGTTTCGCCTATACACGAGGCATCTTCAGGTGATGTAAACTCTACGGCGGCTGACCGCTAAGATTTAGACAATTGAGGGAGGGCGGGAGGTGCTCTTCAATCCAGGTAAGACACATCATTGTATTTGTTTAGCGGAAGGTTGCGAAGAAATTTATATTTTTATTTTTTTATTAAAGCAGCATGAAGCTGCTACTTTACGCTGGTATTCTGTGAGAGCTATGTCCTTCCCCAGTCGAACAGACCCATTCGTGCTACAACCATGATATAGCTGCAGCTTGGCTCTACCATGTAAAACCAAGTCCCATAGCGCAAAAAACAGGATATCATTAGCAGTATAATTTATAATTAGTTTGACGGGTTTAGAATTAAGTAACACCACTGTCTTATAAATTCATTAATAAATAATACATAGAGTGGTTTGGATTGTGCCATAGTTGCCACACTTAGCAGGTGGGTTGGCAACTGCAATTTTTTATAATTTAAGTGATCAGGAAGATGCTGCTGCCCATCTCCAGATTCAGTTAACTTAACCGTGTAGTTGTCCATTAACCGATTTCGTCACGTGGGTGTCGTAAGAAGCGACCGAGGAAAAAAGATAACTATTTTTATTGAGCTTACCTAAGTATTTTCCATTCCACTACAAAACCGACTGACGTTGCATAAAACAATAGAAGTTATGCAAAACAGATCAATATATTATACGACCATGTTGGGAGAGACTCGGGAGAATCAAGAGACAGCCGGCGAGCCGCCGCTGGCGTTTAGGTCCGAAAGGTTCCGCATTTTGTAGGTCAGCGGGACGCCTCTACAGCCGTATGCAAAGTAAAAAAGAAATGTAGAATTCTAAAGTCTAACGGCCCTACTCATAAAATCGACGTCTCTAAATGTAAGGTTATTTAGGTAAATAAAGTATAAGTTAAATAAGAGAGCAACTACAGGAAATGCTTAAAGTTGCTCTATCCTTCTTTATAAAATGACAAAAGAAAGAGATAGGTATAGCGATAAGCAATAATTAATTAAAGTAGACCATAATAAAAGAATATAAGAGTAATACTCCAGAGTTTTTTGAATTTCTAAATTAAAATAATCATTTTTTAAAAGTAATTCACCTAATGGTAGTCGCTGTGGCCGATAGACATCTACATCCATCCTCAATACGAATCAAAAATGAACATGCATTGTCACCCGTGAGGACTAAGATGGAATGCCTCGTTTCCAGTAAAAGGGGTTGTCCGGTTCTCTACACTCCACCATACAAAACACAGCAGCGTTAAGTTGCTGTTTTACGCTGGTATTGTGAGAGCGTAGTCCTTCCCCGGTTGAGTCGACCCATTCGTACTACAACTATACTACTAATATAGCAGGAGCATGGCTCCAGCATTTTAATCTCGCCGTATTCGAAAAATCGCTGGGAACGAAATTGGATCAATCCGGAGGACATAACATTTGTACAATCATATATAGATAGACAACGAAACTGATAAGCATACATTTATATTTTGTTATTTATTAAACAAAACGTCTAGACTGTTATTGCCCACGACAACGTCTTGGCAGCCGTACAATCGTCGCATCAAGCGGCTTCCAATTTTTGTTCCAAGTATGCGTGCGCCGGCGCCTCGCTGTTATAGCGACAGTGTAAAGCCGAATTATAAAGGCTCAGAGATAGTAATCCTGTTATTTGCGACCTTCGCTTCGTCTGAAGTGCGCTTTTAAGTGTTAAGTTTACGTATGTTTGCAAATCAATGTAATACGCATTTATAACCTCTTATGCTGGTAATAACGCGTACTATTACTTACTTTGAAATTTTACTTTTGGATAGGATTCAAGTTTTCTGCCAACAGGGCTGCGCTATCTAGGAATGATGTGAATATTTCGCAGATTTCATGGAGTGGAAGTCAAATTGTTAGGAAAATATAAAGGATAATTTATCGTGATGAAATATTAGTTTTATTTAGTTTAATTAATTATTTAATTAGATTAAAAACTTACACATGTTTTATTTCGAACGAAACTTTTCACTAATATTGACTTTGTGTAACCATTAGCGACATTACCCACACATCACAATTTGGTTACATGATGTCACTCATCATTTTTTTAGTTGGTGGTAGGTACCGCTTCTTTTCCCAATAGGAGTCTGCATGGGTTGGTACCAGTTCCAGTTTACCGTAAGGGTACATGGCAACCAAATCCCTAGGTTTGGTGGCCATATACCCACGACCTTACAGCCTACCGCTTGCCTTTATAATTTATTGTAAAAAATTAAGTCACTTTTAAAATTACTTATTCATTCTAAATATATTGTGTAAAACCTAACTACATTAACCGTTAATTTAAAGAATATTTATATGCTTATTAAGGCTTCTAAGCATAGGCTGCCCTGCATGGTCTAAGACAGCCCCAGTTAGTACCAAATTTGCTTCTTCCGTCCTGTTTTTAACGAATTTAATTTAATGTTGTAATATCGTAGCCTCAATTTATTTGCAAAATACATAGTTATCTCAATATAAACAATTTCCTTAAAGAGTTTTAAATTAATACTGTTTTGCTACCATAATATAATAATTATTTCGGTCTAAAAGTTTACTTGCACATCGTGCGACTCGCTAAGGCAAAAACACGAATAAAATTAAGTAGTGATATTTCCACGCGTCGGGGCGCGTAACGCATACATAATGAATGAATCATGTGACGCCGGGAAGGATGAATCACTGTACCTCATTAAGATTAACTGATCGATCCCACGCCATATTCGACTCCATACCGATAGCGCAGGGACCAGAATAGCAATCGATGACCCCATTACTGTCAACGTTCGTAAATAGCGACGGAAAAAAACTCCCGCTTATATGTTACTGCTTACAGTGGTTAATAGCAGCGGTTGCTATCTTTAAAATGAATACGTGGTTATTTTTTCCTTTTTGATTAAGAGTTTTAAAATGAAATTTTATGAACGCATTGGATATTTCAATTATAAATAATTTTCAACATAAAATTTTCTCTTCTTCCATTCCATATAGGATATAAATCTTCTATATATACGCGGAGGGTAAACATCAAACAGTTACACAGAGTAGAGATTGTCGAAAAATAATTTTAAAATCTGGCCAATAAATAACTACTGATAGATTGACTAAATGAACTATGTGAATTTTGCATGATTTTAAATGTTTCTTTTTCAATAGTGTGTGGAGCGTATGTGTAAAGAGTAGATATGTTATGTTAAAGGGTTTATTTTATATTTTGTATATTAGATATTTGCGTTTTATACATTAATGTGCATTTGGATAGAGCTTATAGTAAAACAGAGCTCGCTTTATATACAAAACTGAAAATTGAATGAATTACGGTCGAATTTCTAGCGCTATGCCACTAGACCACTAGTACCTAATAACCATGGAATAAATATTCGTTCTATGTCGTATGGCGACGGCCAGCGGCGTAAGAAAATCGATCGATATCATTCCGTGGGTGTCGTAAAAGGCGACGATAGATGGCGATTTAAATATCTCAGCTTCGCCAGAACAGACCAGCGATGGGAAGAAGCGTCAAAAGTGTGTGAGATGATTACATAGCGCAGTGGCTTAGCAATGAATTGCAGCGCTAAGGGACGCGGGTTCCAATCCCGCTCAGAACAAGTATTTGTATGACCAACAAAATAACTGTTTCGGCTCTAGGTATTAGTCCTTGTAAAATTTATAAATATAAACTACCCTCACGATACAGGAGAGCAAATGTGTATGGAGGTACCGTTTAAAAAAAAAGAACAAGAAAAGACGTCTGGAACTGCGATCGGCAATCCGCCTGCCAACCGTAATGAAACCTACTCTGATGCTGACGAAGGTAAAGTAGATTCATTCTAAAAAATAAAACATTACTCTATGCTTTCACATTTATATATTTTAGTGCCTTCATATATAACAAAAAGCAGATATTTTTCGTATATTGAGACATTCCCTGATACTAATAATATTATAAAACGTCTGTTACGTATGGTCACATTAACTTACGGAACTTCCCACAATCGGTTAATTACGTAGTAATGGTATTATTTTCATAGTAATATCGAAAGTCAATACCGTAACAGCGAAACGATTATAGAAGAAATGTTCACGGGCTGCTTCCGTTTTTACGTCATATTTTATAGTATTACAAAGATTGTGATAAATTAACTTTTTTTAATAAAACTGTAGTGACAACCCAACTTACAGCCTACGATTGACTGATGAAGACATCGAGGACTATTATGGAATGCCTCACAGCTTGCAATTCTACTGGTCCTCCATACCCCTTTGACCAGAACACAACAGTGTCCGTACTACTGCTTGGCGCCAGAAATAGGTAAGAGGGTGTTATCTACCCAGTCGGACTCCTAGGTAGAAAAGGACTGCTACCTGCACCTGCACCTACCTGTGGCGGTTCTGTCGCTGCGCCACAGGAGAAACATATCGAAGTGTAAATCGCGCTATCAAAGTTCCGAAGTAAAATAGTATATATAGAATAGTTCCGAACTACCACTCGGAGCGTTGGTCGCTTCCCCTTGCAGAACACCGTGTCCGGGCGGAAGAACACCTTGTTGTGGCGGGAGATTCCCCCTTTTCCTTACACGCCAGCAACCTAGTAAAAAGTTTCCCAACAAATGTTCAAATATTAAGTTAATATTGGAAAGCGACAAATTATTACCCACACATAACATCCACTTAGATTATGCTGCGGCATCGTAAGCCCGCGGTTCGAATGCAGCACGTACGAGTTATTGTTACTCAATTTTATAAAGAATAAGGGTGACAAGCCAGCACATAGTTCACCTGATGGGTAAGTGAGATACTATGTCGCACAGACATCTACATCTATCCACATTAAGAATCAAAATGCAGATGCGTTAACAGTTATTACCTTTCTAAAATGGAATGCTTCATTTCCAGTAAAAAGAATCTTCGTTAGTTCTCTACACTCACCATACGAAACATAGCACCATTAAGTTATTATTTAATACTGAAATACGTATTTTGTGAGAGCCTGGTTCTTCCCCGGTCTAGGCGACCCATTCGTGCTACAATCATAAAGCTGCAGCATTGATCTACCACGTTTAAAAATCTTGTAGTTATAACGCTCCACGATGCAGAGCAGAAAATCATAATGGATTTTTTTTAAATGAACAATTAATGGATCCACAGAGTAGACATTTGTAGGTTCTGATTCTCAAGCTACGTCGAACCGTAACTTTACGTTTAGAAAAGCAATATGTTCACGTTGAACCAGCAATTCAAAACGCTTCGTTAATCACACGACTGTGGAGCTTTCTCTTACATTCACGTTTAAGTTCGCAAGTCAAATCGTTAAAAGCTCAACTACGTGAAATCGGAGCGTTTGAAATTACTTCCAGTCGCGGTGAGCGGAAGGTACGTAGCTTAGAATATATATGAAAATGTATAAGCGAGTTGTAACATATACTTAAAGACACCTAGCAATTAGAGCAAACACAGACAAACCAACAGGATACCTTATGAAATTGTAGCTCTTTAATATAAGCATAGGATGGCAAAATAGTACACGCGTATGATTTCTTTGATACGTGTAAAATGTTATTTCTTCGTTTAGTTTTCAATATGGTAGTTAGTTGTTTAACTTAGCAAGTTAATAATATACTTAACTTTTAATAGAAAGTAAAAGCCGACTTGCTAAGAACCAAGAACTAGTGTAAAGTCCACAATTGAACATAAGTTTTCCACATAGATTGCCTCAAAGGGAGGATATTTGGCATAGTTGCCACGCTTGGCAAGCGTATTGGCATCGCAGTTTATTTTATTTTTAGACGTTATTGTGACGATGTTGCTGCCTGTTGTTTATTTAACAAAGTACACTTACAATATACATATAGACGATATTACCACGAAAACACATTTTTACACTCTCTCATATTTATAATATATTTATAGTTTATTACATATATAATATTCTCAGATAATTATAATCATTACGGCTATTGACATGTTCACTGTTACTACTGAATACAGGCCTCCCCCACAAAGCAGGGTCCTGTGCCACCTGCATCATCGACTTCTTGCATCTCTTATCCGGCCGTCACTTTTTATCCTCCAAGTGTGGCGTTAAGGCAAATCCCCGCTACAATAAAGTTTTACGGGCTGGTGAAGAGGAATAACAGATTTATTCTAAAATTATGACACTTCATAACGTTTGGGACTCTACACAAAGCTTTAATGTCCTCCGTGGCGGCCAATCTTAACCGAGACTAGCCATCTGTGCAGGAAAGGATTCTGGTGCCTTAGTGTATGAGTAAGCACAGGTGCGCTCTTTATTCCCTCCCTCTCATAGTTCGATGGGACGGCGATCCAACACTACCGAAGAGAGATCAAGCGCTGGACCAACTGCTTTACGTGCTTTCCGAGACAAGGGGGTGTAACACCGCCAACTTCCTAAAATCCAGACCGCTAATGAGAAATTTCCACCAAACCCAATAACTGATGTTTAACTCTCACCTGAGATTTTAACCAGAGATCTCATGATGAGCTCCCGGGTTTACGACCGCAATCAACGAGGGCGTTAACACAAAGCCTTAATATTACTACAAGACATAATTAAACTAATGGGTCGGTCCCCGACAAACTTCCCTTCTGACATGCTTACTCACAAATTCAAATGCAGGCACAAGAGCAAGCTACTTATTAAGTGTAAAAGAGATTTGATGCTCGATTTACTTAAAAGGTTTCTATTTACAACGTCTTAGCACCGCGGAACATCCTTCCCAAACAACCTCAACTTGTGTTTTTGCCTACCCGATCTATTTTCGTAAATATAATAAACAATAAAAATGTCATTTTTATAGCATCTAATTATATAGGGCTTCGGTAAATTCATAGAATTTGTCTTAAAAAAAGCAAGTAGTTCTTAAAAGTTTCAATACAAGAAAACTGTGTCCATTATTTAACTTCGATCTCGCATCACCTATTTAGCGAAAACTTTTGGAAAATATAATATGACTAAAATGAAAGGACGTATTAATATCTTTTGTCTTGTCGAACCAATGTCTTTAACATAGATAAATAGCAAGTTTAATAGTATCAGGCGTTACTTTGAGGAAATCCATTATA
Organism: Parnassius smintheus behrii; assembly: GCA_036936625.1. Taxonomy (NCBI): domain Eukaryota; kingdom Metazoa; phylum Arthropoda; class Insecta; order Lepidoptera; family Papilionidae; genus Parnassius; species Parnassius smintheus. Next base: position 50,774,552 of record JAUPFT010000011.1, read on the forward strand.
ATAAAGATATTAATAGTTACTTTGCAACCATCCCCTCAATAAAATAAAATGCGTTCTCCTCCTCCTTCAATTGCGTGCACAGAAATTGTATTGTCTTATTATTACGATTTCTGTGGTTGCAAAGTAATATCTTTTAACTTTTATCTTAAAAGACTTGTTAAAGAGCATTATCATTCACACTATAATGATTAATTCGTGATGTGTAGATATTCATATATGTAATATTAAAAATATAATATATTGAATTATATTATCTTTTTTCTTATAATATATTATATTTGTATTTTATATTTATGTATATATATATGTGTATCACTGACAAAGCAAATATATGTTGCAGAAGTGAATGGAAGAGTCGGAAAGGGACGTCCTAGGCGGAAGTTTGTCGACCAAATTGGCGATATACTAAAAATGGGCCAAATTAAGAGTACCCTTAACCGACGAGCATGTATGCGTAGGTATATGAATGTGGAAGAGGCGAGAAAGGTATGTCAGGATCGTGCTAAATGGAAGTCTGTAGTCTCTGCCTACCCCTCTGGGTGACAGGCGTGAGTGTTTATGTTATTATGTTATGTTATATGTGTACGTATATGTATGTATATGTATATATATGTATATATATGTATGTGTATGTATGTACGTATGTGTATAATATATATGTAGGTTTGTAAATTTGTATTTTATTGTATATGTTAATAAAGTGCACACTTTGACTACTTCTATTTCCTTCAACTATCCTTCAATAGGCCTGCTGGAAGAAATTTCTTTAAAATTTTCCTATCAAAGTATGTGTGTACATAAACTGGTCAATAAATAAATAAATAAATATCTTTATTAAATAGTAAGTTTGTCCAGATGACATTGCAACAAGCGATGTAACGATAAGGAAAGATCAGTGTGTAATTTACGTATTGAACGTTAAGTCATTCTCGTCGTCGATCGTTAGGGAAGAAAGTCTGTACTAGATGGAGTGACGACTTGGTAAGAGAAGCAGAAGTCGATGGACGCAGGCGGCTTAGGGCCGTGAATTGTGGCATTTCTTTGGGGAGACATATGTTAAGCAGTGGAGGCGTTGTGGGATAACACGATGATAAAAATCAGGTGACTCATGGTACCAAGCACGAGGCGACTGCTACCTATACAAGCCTCCGTCCAGTGGATACATTATAGTTATAAATAGTTGTTATAGATATCTGCAGATTAAACATAAAGCATCAGCCTTTTGGCGTCCCACCGCTGCTCACAACCCTCCAATAATTTCTGAGAATGTTTTTGGACAGATAAAATGTTTCGCGTGCGCGGTGGTTAACTTTATATTAACACAACCGGCAGGAAGCATTCGCCGTGTGGTGGTAACGTAAGCGAAATCATCGCCCCCCATTTTTGATAGGCTGCAACGGATACGAGGATATCCTCGTATCCGTTGCAGCATATATTATATATTATATATTGCATATATTATGGTCGTTTATTTGTTTTCTTACGTGTTAAATAGTGTAATGAAACTATTTAGGAAACGATTGTTTTAAATTCAACCAAACAATGATAAAAACTAACAAAATTTCGATTATTATTTAAATCGATATTAATGCCTCGGTAATCTAAATACCAATTCGCTAGGTATAAAAGTGGAGAACATTGCTTCAGCGAAAATGAACTCCAACCGCAATAAATTACAATAAAAAGTCTGTGCAGACACAAGGGTCAGAATGGCCGTGCCTTGAACGTGGGCGCGCCCAATGGAGTAATCCCGATGATAATGTCGGAATAAATGGGACAACTGCATGTATATATGCCAGCGTGTAATCTATATACAGGACTATACAATGGGGGCTATATAAGTTTTTAACCTTGTGGAGCTCATACGATCGAATGCCCGAAGTTAAGGCTTAAGGATTTGTAACTCTGTAATAAACAATTTACTTTGACAGTTTTCTTATGGCCTTGTAAATTTGAAAACATCATAAAATTATATGAATGCAAAATATCTTTATAAGTAATTTCGTTACAAGTTTTCTTAAAAGTTAAATTTGTACACATATAACTATGTTAAAATAAAGGTTTGTTTGTGTATTTTGTGTAGGTGGCTTATGTACAGGTTGTCAGTGAGACACCCCTCACACTGTTGGGTTAGCTATATATTATATTTATTACAGCTTTCTGCAAACGGAAAATTGTAAAAGAAATATGTCAGATTGATAGTCCTTTTTATCATGCGCGGAATAATTTAAAGATATCCCGGGCAAATAGACTAAGATAGACTTCGAAAAAGAGGCTTCCAAACAACGACACAATAAATTGTATAGTTGATTGCGATGCGAATCCCGGTTACGGATATTACTAACGAAGGTTACAAATTTAAAGGCTAAAGGTAGTGCTAGATCCTTATGATTAAGTTTTGTCTTTTTTTTTTAATTAGATAGGACACGAACAAAGTGTTAATGAGGAAATCATTTAAGGTTTCCTATAATCTATAACGTGCAATTGCTAACCAAGGACGGTATTCAGAGACAATTCCGAGTTTCAACTCAAACTTTACAATGCTATATTTTTTGTAACCCCATATGATTTAGACTGAAAATTTTGGAATTGTAATGATTGAATTCCAAGAGTATCTCCGAATACCGACTAAAGATTTGTGTACAGTTTAAATTAGTAAATTTTTTGGCTAATACTTTCCTGACATAAAACGTAATACAAAAACATTGGGACATCTAAAGCAGAAACAGATACTTTTTGCCTGCCACAAGGAATGGCACAAAACGCGATCCTGGGCAGGTGGCCCAGGATCGCGTTTTGTTGCCTTTCCATCGACTTCTTCCATGTCAGGTTTTCATTCCATTTAGTGATGGACTGCACCAAACTTCGCTTACAGGTAAGAGGCTGTCACTGGTGAACTTTCTCTTCTTTTTTAGCGGGTATCAGCCTTACAGATTCTCAAGAATCATCGTTACAAATTTAAATTGTGGTCTTAACCAACTAAATTACCAAGTTATCTTTCGCATTCGAAAAGGCACCTAGCTCCCGCGCTCGCTCGTCGTCCATTAATCGTACCAAGCGGTTCCTTGTATTACCGACCCACGCGACAATTTGCAATGGCAGTTAGCCGGCGAAATTTATTATTGCCTTCAACTTGATCTGTATGCCGAGCCTCGGAACACGGCCGCCATGGACTGGGAAAGTAGGTGCGCCGCCTGTTGTAAATCTTACACATCATATCGTGATTATATCCCTTACTGGATTGGAAGCTGCGTAAAGTATAGACTTAGCGGTCTTACGTCTTATCGATGATTGAGAATGATGCAAGTCGTATTTTTGTCCGTGTTCGTTTCTGACTGGCGCACGACGGTTTTATGATGGTGATATCGCGACCAATAATTTGTGTGTGTAAGTTTTTTGCACAAGTTAACATAAATTCTTTATTTGAATGTAAAATATATTCTCAACTACGCCAACTTATTTTTAAACCACAATAATAAAAGTTACCAAGAGTTTAACAAATTTTAACAGTGATCTTCTGAACTTCCATGGTATTGGTAACTGAAATTAGTTAGAGATTAGTAGTAGTAGATTAGTATTGTGAGTCCTAATCTAAGTTCATCAATATTCAAACAAGACATCGTTTTAAATCAAATCAGACAACAATACAACAACGAATGGAAGTAATTTAGGGCCATCCTTTATGAATTATGACACAATGTGCGGGAGGTCTTTTTGATATTGAATTGGCATGTTTCTGGCAGCAGCATTACGCTATTATTTCATGTAGGTTTTATGTACGAGGGTGGTCCTTCCACCATTCATCAGTGTAGACTAATATCGATGGCTGCGTCCATACTTATGAAATTAGCAGAGAGCGTCTGGTCATTGTCCTGCCATAGCTAATAGTGACACGACTTGCATTTGTGAAGTCATCACCATTATCGTTATTATAGGCAAAAATCATGCTGTTCAAATTAGCATTTTTTTTACAGAATAAAAGTGACAAACGAGCACACAGTCCACCTGATGGTAAAAGGATGCTGAGGTCTATAAACATCTACATTTATCCTCGATTAAGTATCAAAACACAGATGCGTTGTCACCCCTGAGGACTAACATGGAATGCCTCGTTTCCAATAAAAAAGGGTCTCCGGATCTCTACACTCACCATACGAAGCACAGCAGTATTAAGCTGCTATTTTACACTGGTATTCTGTGAGATGTGCTCCTCCCCCGGTCCAGCCGACCCATTCGTTCTACAACCATAATATAGCTGCAGCGTGGCTTTACCACGTATAAAATGAAAAATTTAGAGCAAAGACAATATTTAAGGTCTATACGAGTTTTAGAGTTGAGATTTACTACTAAACAGTAAACAAATTCGGCTAAAACCGCTGTCAATAAAAAGGCCACTATTGAAAATCGATACTAACTTCGAACACGAATATCTAAAAATAACTTTTGTGGGTTTGGGGTTGTTTTAGGGTACTATTTACGTAACTTTACCAATTATTTCTGTTGAACTATTTGCGATGAAGTGAACAGTTTAGACTTATCAAAAGGACTCGCACAAAAAGTTTTAAAACTATAGTAGTTAAGCCGTGTATTGGCGGTGTAAGAATGGAATAATTTTTATTCAATATAGATTATTACATAATACGTATTGAAAGTAACTTTTTACCGACTTCAAAAAAGAGGAGGTATTCAATTCGACCATGTTTCTTTGTTTTATATGTTACCTCAGAACTTTTCTCTGGGTGAACCGATTTTTATGTTTCTTTTTTTATCTGAAAGCTGGTGCTTCTCGTGTAGTCCTATATAAATGTAATTAAGATCAGACCAGTAGTTTTTGAGTTATCATCATTAATGCGTATTTAATGGACTTCGAATTCATTCATGATAATAATAATAATAATCATCCTTTGCTATCTGGGCGAGCAAATGATGGCTGCGGAGAACCACATAAGGATAAGAAGGGGTAACTTCCAGGGCGATTGTCTGAGTCCAATCTGGTTTTGCCTCTCCCTGAACCCTCTCAGTACTTTACTAGAGGGCTCCGGGAGGTGATTTCAGCTTCGGAAAGGACCTCAAGTTATTCGCCACCAGTCGCTCCCATCTTATGGAATTGCTAAACATCACTTGTGAATTTAGCAATTCTATTGGAATGGAGCTGGGAACGGATAAGTGTGCGGTCCTCCATGTTGAAAGGGGAAGGGTTGCAACTCTGAGGGCATAGACTTATCTATGCCCGTCAACTTAAGGACCCTTTCCAAGGCTGAAACATACCGATACCTGGGTATGTCACAGAACATCGGTATCGATGAGGCTGGTATGAAACAGTCAGATTGCGACGTGTTTTATGCATGCTTGACCAAAGTGCTTAACAGCCTTTTGCCCGGTGTGAATAGGACACACGCATATAACGGTTGGGTCATGCCTGTCCTCATGTATACCTTTGGCATACTCAGGTGGACCCAGACTGAACTTAACGCCCTGGATAGAAAAGTCCCCACTACCACGACGTCCCATAGGATGCATCATCCGAGATCGTCGGTAATGAGGTTGTACTTGCTGCGAAAGCATGGTGGGCGTGGTTTTCTGAGCGCGCTCACCGTGCATAATCGCGAAGTGTGCAGCCTCCGTGACTACTTCCTGGCGAGATCGGATGATTCATTCTATAATGACGTCATTTCTAGTGATAAAGGGCTTACCCCTCTATCCTTAGCCAACGAGCAATGGCAGGATCCAGCAGCGCTTAGCATTTCCGACCGGGAGACCGTATGGAAGGAGAAGGAGCTCCACGGGAGGTACTACAGAGCTCTACATGAGCCCTTCGTAGATACAGTCTTCTCCCTCAACTGGCAACGTTTCGGTGACCTCTTCGGGGAAACCGAGGGTTTTGTCTGTGCAATACAGGATCAGGTTATTAAGACCAACAACTATCGGAGATACATCCTAAAGGATGGCACTGTCGACATCTGTCGAGCTTGTCGCCATCCCGGGGAGTCACTTAGGCATGTCATCTCCGGTTGTTCGGCGCTTTCTAACTCTGAGTACTTGCACAGGCACAACCTAGTAGCCAGAATTCTACACCAGGAGCTCGCTCTGAAATACGGTCTCGTGGACCGGAAATTGCCGTATTACAAATATTTGCCGGAAGCCGTGCTCGAAAATGACCACGCCAGGCTCTACTGGTACCGGGCCATCATCACAGACAGGACTATTCTTGCGAATAAGCCTGATATTGTGCTGATGGACCGGGCACAGTCAAGGATATTTTTGATCGACATTACCATTCCGTATGACGAGAACCTCGTGAAAGCCGAAACGGATAAACGAACAAAATATATGGACCTGGCTCACGAGGTGACCGACATGTGGGGTGGTATGCCGACCGAAATTATTCCTGTAGTCGTCTCTGCGAATGGGCTAATCCCAGTTAGCCTCTCTGGTCATCTGAGGCGACTGGGACTCCGTGACGGACCGCTCCGGGCTCAAATGCAGAAGGCGGTGCTCCTTGATACTGCCCGCATCGTCCGCCGGTTTCTTTCCCTTTCCCCCTAACCCTCGGCCATTTGGTCTCCCCTGCCGAGGGCTTCCATCTGGTTGGGCTTTTAATTATTTATGTATTATTTATTTATTTATGTTAATATATTGAATATATATTTAAGTATATTTATTTTTCCCTTTATATATTTATCCAGCCCAACCAGATGTGATTACTCTATTAATAACCCAGAAATAATAATAATGTTCCACAACTATCACACAACGTCATCTAGTCCCAAGCTAAGCAGAGCTTGTGTTATGGGTACTAGACGACTGATAAACATACTTATATATTTCTAAATACATAAATATTATAGATAAATTACACCCAGACACAGAACAAATGATCGTGCTCATCACACAAACATTTGTCCTGGGTGGGAATCGAACCCACGACCTCCGGCTTAGCAGTCAGGGTCACTAACCACTAGACCAACAGGCCTGTCATTGATGATGTTCCCAATTTAATTATATTGTAGTGGGTTGTACAAAATTTTTAATTTTACCACTTGTTTGGAAAATACCTCTATCCTGGGAAAAATCAGAAAAAAAAACAGTTTTCAAATAAATTAAAAAAGTTAGGATTTCTGGTACAACACTGACGTAAGAGTTTTTTTTTTTTTTTTTTTTTTATAGAAGAGGGGGCAAACGAGCATGCGGCTCACCTGATGTTAAGTGACTACCGCCGCCCATGATCAACCGCAACACCAGGAGAATTGCGGGTGCGTTGCCGGCCCTTTAGAAAGGAGTAAGCTCTTTTCTTGAAGGTCCCCAGGTCGTATCGGTCCGGAAAAATCGCCGGTGATAAACTATTCCACAGAGAGGTTGTACGTGGAAGAAAGCTCCTTGTGAAACGTACAGTGGTGGACCGCCAAGCATCCAGATGGTGTGGATGGTATCGGGACGTTTGCCGTGTCGTGCGTTCACGAAATTTGGCGGCTGGGATTAATCCGAACAATTCCTCAGAGCACTCCCCGTGATAGATGCGATAAAATACGCAAAGAGATGCAACATCTCTTCGCAACGCCAGTGAATCGAGCCGATCGGAAAGCACTCGGTCGTCGACGATTCGAGCCGCTCTGCGCTGGATGCGGTCAAGTGGAAGGAGCTGGTACTGGGGAGCCCCAGCCCAGAGATGGGAACAGTATTCCATGTGCGGTCGAACCTGCGCCTTGTAAAGTTGCAGGCGGTGTGCCGGCATGAAATACTGCCCCGCTCTGCTGAGCACGCCAAGCTTTTTAGAGGCCAATTTGGCCTTCCCTTCCAAGTGACCACGAAACTGCACGTCACTCGATATGTCGACGCCGAGGATTCCGATACTGGCTGAGGCAACAAGGGGAGTGCCTTGAAACTGAGGGGATACGACAAAGGGGTTCTTTTTAGCGGTTAACGCGCAAACTTGTGTCTTCTGGGGGTTAAACTGGACTAGATTTAGTCGTCCCCAATCCGAGACTCTGTTCAGCAAAGACTCGACTTCAGACACAAGTTTGTCCCGGCACTCGGAGACGTTTTCCCGAGAAATATTGGCTCGGCCGGTGTAAAGAGCATCACCAGTGCTGTCATCTGCATAGCAATGAATGTTACGGGTATGCAACATATCATTGATATGCAGAAGAAACAGCGTTGGCGATAGCACGCAGCCCTGTGGAACACCAGCATTAATAGGCTTGCAATCGGAGCTTGCACCGTCTACAACGACCTTGATGCTCCGATCTGCAAGAAAGCTGGTGATCCAATCGCACAATTTCTCGGGAAGCCCATAGGAAGGGAGCTTCGAAAGAAGCGCTTTGTGCCAAACCCGATCGAAGGCCTTCGCAATGTCCAAACTAACGGCCAATGCCTCCCCCTTGAACTCTACTGCCTCCGCCCATCTGTGAGTGAGGTAGACCAGAAGATCACCAGCTGACCGACCACGGCGAAAACCGTATTGGCGGTCACTAATCAGCTGGTGATCCTCAAGGTACCTCATGAGCTGGCAGTTTACAATGGACTCCATTGTTTTGGAGAACAAGGAGGTGATGGCGATTGGCCGGTAGTTGGACGGGTCTGAGCGGTCGCCTTTTTTAGGGATCGGGTGGACGAAAGCAGTCTTCCATAATTTTGGGACTACGCCTAGGGAGTAGGAGTACCGGAAAAGACGCGTTAAAACCGGTGCCAACTCTGGAGCACACGTCCTCAGCACAATTGGGGGGATTCCGTCAGGCCCACTCGACTTGTGGATGTCCAGGGAGAGGAGTGCTTTGCGAACCGAGCGCTGTGTGAACTGCACTTCCGGCATGGAGCACTCACACCGCGGGATGGTCGGCGGCGTACTCCCCCCGTCATCGAGAGTCGAGTTAGACGCAAAGAAGGAGCCTAGAAGATCGGCTTTCTCCTTTGCAGTATGGGCCAGTGAGTCGTCCTCCCTGTGCAGAGATGGAAGAGATGGCTGACAGAAATTCCCCTGGACAGCCTTGGCGAGAGACCAGAATAGAGGCGAGAGTTCAATAACGTCAATTATTCCTTACCTTGTTTTATTTTCTCCTTCATTTTATAAGCTTGAATACAGTCTACAGCTAGACTAGACCATCTGTCTTTTAGTAGAAAGCATGTCACTCGCTACTACGTCCATCGCCACGAAGGTTAGGAACTGCTAATCGCAAGTGCTAGACACCTCGCACCATTGACGCTGGTTACATTGATCGGCAAAGCAAAAAAAAAAATAAAAATCCGGGAGCAAAAAGTTTACTATGTGATTTCTATTGGCTTTGATTTGTTGAGTCCAAATCTGTTTAAAGATTTCAACTATCACCTCTAGCTTTTCAGATATTTACATTTAAATAAAATATCGGTATTGATATATGTATTAAATATGTATATATTTTAGAACGAAAAAATTTACACTGATTGATGACTTTTACAACACAAATTAAAATGAAATATGAATTAAAAAATATAAAAAAAAACATAAAAATGATAACTATTTGGTAGATCGTTTTCTTTTATACATTTTTAACTGCTGTTTCTCGATTTATTTCCCAGCAAAAATCAGCTAGCATTGCTGGGGTCCACTTGCCGCTGTATCTTTTTTCCATATGTGCAATGTCTTGGTGGAATCTTTCACCGTGCTCATCAGACACTGCACCAAGCTTTTCTGGGAAAAAATCTAAATGCGAATGCAAGAAGTGAATTTTTAAAGACATATTGCATCCAAGTTGATGATACGACGAAAACAGTTCTTCTATCAGCTCTGTGTAATTTTCAGCCTTTTTATTGCCAAGAAAATTGTTACATACATTTTCAAAAGCTACCCATGCTCTTCTTTCTTTATCTATCAACTTTAATTTGAACGGTAGAACAGACTCAGAACACAACTAAATACATGTACATACCAACGTTCACAAATACCGCTGCCTACAACTTTATAGTTGTAGGCAGCGGTATGCTTGTTGCTTATGCAAACAATTCTAGTGCAAACAAAAAATGCTATTACGTCGAAACTAGACGTGCTAGGTGAATTCTAACTACATATTTGGATTTAACGTAACTAACGTAATAACTTCCATAAATACATTTTTTTGCTCTTATTTTGATGCCGACCAGTGTTATCTGCTAGTTTCAGTTTTTACCTTTTATCATGAAAATTGATAGAATCAGGCGTTAATACACCTCTCGCCCTCTCTCAATTGCGTTCACTAATCCCGTCACCAATCCCAGCAAAACTACTCCCAACACCACTATTCTAGGAAAGACACACCATCGACGTTAATACGATGCCCCGTTTAGAAACACAAGTCAAACTAGGGAAGGCATATTATCATTTTATTTAATTTAGCCTATGGTTGCAAAATAACTATTAAAAATTTATCTTTAGTGGTAAATCTTTGATGGTTTTCGTGGCAGTGTAACGATGGCAAAGCCGTTTTTTTGCAACTGGTTATAGTTTGCTTTATCGTTTTCTCCAATATTGGCATATAAAATAGTTTTCAATTCAATAAATTGAAACCTTAAGATGTCAAAGTAAAATTGAGATGGTTTTTGAATTACATTCCTTTTTTATTTTAAATTAATGGTGGTTATCACTGATATATTTATTTTTAAAGCTTGTTTTTAGCGATGGAAAATAATTTATTTGTTTTAGATAGAAAAACTGTTTTAAAATGCCGTTCTTTGACTCAATGTTCACCACATCGCCTTCTGTCAGTAATCATCAAATGATGGAGAACAAGAATGGTAATAGATACTCTGACACTAATACTACACGGTGCTCGATTTTAATTTAACTTTAATTTTGAATATTAAGTATAGGTATATGGATTATTTTTTTTCTTCATTTTTCATTAATTCGGCTTACAAAATTTTCATGCGGTATGCTCAGACTTCTGGCAAGGAGTTCGTTTGTATAGGCGCTAGTGTTTTATCTGTTTCTGCCACTAAGCAGCAGTATCCGGCTGCTGTTTTCCTGGTTAATATAATTACAGGTTGTGAGAAGTTAGTGTTCAGGGTTGATTTTATAAATATTCTCTAAGGTTGATGTCTGATGTTTGTAGCTAAGTTTAAGTCGCCATTTATAAACACAAAAAACTATGAACGTACAAACATAACTAATAAAACCGTTAATTATACAAAACAAATCGCTCATGATTATTTGAAAACGTAGCCGACTAACTAGCTATTAACACTAATTGTAGGGCTGCCAAATGACTCAATCAGTAATCCGGGAGGCTATGTTTTTAATATTAGCTATTGAAACTAATTCAAATGTCCACTTCTGAACACATGCCTCCATAGATTGTTTCATGGAAGGGATATGCGCCATAGTTTTCACGCTCGACAGGCGAGTAACCGCAGTTTTTATTTTTAGTTGTTATGAGGAAGACGCTGCTGCTCATCTCCCGAATTGTTTCCCTCTGCGGCCTCTGACGAGACTCATGGGACAATATTGGATAACGGATAATCTTACACCGCCACTACACCGTCAAACTAAATTAATTGAAAACCTGAAACTATTATTTGAGAAAAGAAAGAAAACCAGTCTCTTAAATATTTGTATCGTTCTACCTTTTATTATGTACTTCTATAGCGATTTGCGCCAATAACCCAGATTTGGGGATTGAAATGAGATACTTAAAGATAGAAAAAAATCTTTTACCCGTTAATAGTGAATAAGTAATGTTTTCATATTTTAGTGAGAACGAAATTCTACAGGAAATGAACGAAAACTATATTGAACAACATTTTAAAGAGAATATTAACTCGGTAGATATAAAACTAGTGCTCGCCGAACAGAGAATTGAAGCGACGTTCCAGGAACTAGTAAGTCGTAGATTCTATACATAATATATACTTATATACTTCTCTAATAAAATACCGGTCAAGTCTATATGTTAAAACATGGCAATATATTGGATGACTTCTTATGAAAAAAGAGCTTAATGATTGCGATTACATTTATATTTTTGAGCCTATTCAGTAAAGGATATATTCATTTTTCAATATATAATACTATACTATTTTTATTTTACAACTAGTTACCCGCCCCGGCTTCGCACGCTTGATTTCTGCGTTTGAGTTCTAAATAACATCGCCACCTAATGGCCACCTGGTGTAAATTTAAGCCATCCAGGAACATAATCAAAAATACGAAAATTTCATAAATATCGGGTCAACCGTTTTCAATTTTTAGCTCGACTAACGGATGGTAATTCGTTTTTTATATATAGATAGATATAAGATAAAAGCACTATAGTTTTACAATGTAAGTAAAAGTTAAACAAATTCGGGGTAATATTAATTTATTGTTTATTTTCTGGATACAAAAAATTTCCAGTTTATTTTAGAAATAATCATAGCATTCCGGAAGATCTACAACCCTAATGAACAGGCGAGCAAGGAGCGGAATGCAAACCGCTTAGATCCGGCAAGTAAGTGTCCAGTCACGGGCCATTGGTTGCATTGAATTCCTTTTGCATTTGCTTAACAATAGATTAAAAAATAAATTTTATAAATAAAGACTTTGGCTATATAAACGCGGAATTGGATTTCTCGAATAAAAAATACAATAGTTGGCCAGTTGAAGAGAACTTGAGGCAACGGAGAGAAAGTAAAGCATAATTACTTAACTTTACATTAAGTATGAACAATAAAGTTAACAAGGCTCCCTACCTGTCTGGAGTCCTTCTGGTTACCAGTGTCTAACAATAATAAAAGGAACCGTAGAAAAATATTTTCTTATTCAATATAGATTGAAAAAGTATTATCATGTCTAGTCTACCAGTGGTTCATAAAATAACTCTGTTTTGGAAAGAACCAAGAAACCTAGCGAAAATTGTTTTTTTTTTTTTTATTAAGAATAACAGTTTAAAATTATCTATTACGTTACAAAAGTAACTACAAAAATCATATAACGAGTAGCTTGATAGCGATAACCTCACTCACTCATTTTTTGCTGTACCGTTTTAAAAGATATGGGAAGTCAGCATAAGTACAGGTCGTAACGCATCCAAGTCCTCGGAGGTTGTTGTTTGAAGTTGGATGAAGGTTTGTACGAGCTGCAGCAACCACCTACTATCAGGTGGAATATTAGCTCGCCCGTCACTTTATAAAACGTATAGCCTGCATATAAAAATAGCATCGGGAGTTCTTTGAAAACCATAAAACTGTAGGCTTAGTATAAATTTTATAATGAATTATGAAACTTAAAAAGGCAACACATAATTAAAAAACAGAAAGAAATAAAATTATTTCCATCTTGTAGTTTGTAAAGTGGGTGCTAAGTAGTTGAAGCTATTATGTAAAAATTATTTTCTTTTCTGTGTTTTTGAGTCCGTTTTACTTTTTCGTAAGTAAAGTTATTTACCCTTTTAAGTTTGAATAAACCGTCTAAATAAAAATAACATTAAAAACTATGTTCAATTTTTTTGTTTAAAGTTTTGTAATTTTTTTAAATGTATATATAACTACCCCCGAAATGAAACCTTATTAGTTTAAACATTTCCGGGAAACCGGTAAATATACATAAAAACATACGGCTATAATATAGAACCCTTTACTTCTTGGAAGAGAGTACCATTAAAATGTTACTCTTTTTGCCATATGTAACAAACAAGGTTTTATCTTTTTTATTGCAGCCGTAACCCAGAGGCTAAGCAGGCTACGCGAATTTCACAGTACGCGAATAGATGGTTTTGATCCCAACTGGTCCCAATGAAATTGTTAATTGCAATTTCAAGCGCCGATTCACGAACTTTCATTGACTAAAATTAAAAAAAAAATGTCAGTCATGGTCATGCGGCGTTCACTACGTTGTTCTTAAACTCTCTTAAAACTGAGAGGATATAAGATTATGTAGGCTGTAACTCTACTTTTTCTTTATTAAACATTAAATGAACTTAACAGCAAATAAGTGAGCCAATTGCATTAAAAGTGAGAGTCAAATGAACGTTGAACATAGAAAACAATATAAAAAACTAAACGCATTAATATTTTTAAAAGCAGTAATAGCATTCCGATCATAGTCTACGAGAGAAGGCTTTCACTCGACAGCAATTACCTCTTATTTCAACTTAACATTTCCTTATAACGACAAGTAAGGTAAGTTACTGCCTCTAAATTTATCGAGAGTGCTTGGACCATAGTTACGGCTATACAACCGCGGGCCGACCTCGGTGCAATGCACTCTGAGAGGTGCCAACCACTGATTCATCGGTTTGGCTTTCTCTCGTCTGCCGTCTGTCTGGCCTCGTAACTAGTCGACCAACACCGCGCTAATGATTCTGAATTTTCTCATTTTCAGCCAATTGCTTCAGTAATAGTTTTCAAATCGTAATAAAATATTAAAATTCCTTTCCATATTTTCTATGTCTGAAAAGTTATATTACGTTTGTGCTATGTAATGTTTATATATATGTAGTTACGTATAGTAGTCACATGTATATATAATTTTTAATTAGGTTTTGCTTTTATAGAAGAGTGACAACCGATAACAGTCCACCTGATGGTAAGTGGGTCATGTGGCTCATAGACACTTCGATCCATCCTTGATAAAGATTCACAATGCAGAGGGGTTGTCACCCATGAGCACTAAGATGGAATGCCTGTTTCCAGTAATAAGGGTCTGCGGTTTTCTACACTCACCATACGAAACACAGCAGCATTAAGCTGCTATTTTACGCTGGTATTCTGTAATATATTATTAACCGTTATTTTGTGGCATTATTTGAGGAAGGCTTATGTTTGTTAGCAGGGATGGGAGATATGATAAGGATATAGAACGACGAGTGAATGCTGGAAATAGAGTTAATGGGGCCCTACACTCTATTGTGAAGAGTCAAAATGTGTCAAAAAAGGCATGTATGGCAATTCACAATACTGTGTTGGTCCGTACTTTAACGTATGGTTTGGTAAACTTTTTATTAATCTGTGGTATGGTAGTGAAAGTTGGGTGTGGCAGAAGAAGCACGAGAGTAGAATGAACGCAGTAGAAATGCGGTCGTTAAAGAGTATGTTAGGGCTGAATCTGAATGACAGGGTAAGAAATTGTGTAATAAGAGAAGAGTGTGGTTTACAAGATGATGTTGTGACCAGGATTAAGAAAGGAATGCTTCGGTGGTTTGGTCATGTGGAAAGAATGAATGAGGAAAGAGTGACAAAGAAAATTTATGTTGCAGAAGTGAATGGCAGAGTCGGAAAGGGACGTCCTAGGCGAAAATTTATCGACCAAATTGGCGATTTATTGAACGGGCCAAATTAGGAGTACCCTTAACCGACGAGCATGTATGCGTAGGTGTATGGATTTGAAGGAGGCGAGAGAGGTGCGTCAGGATCGTGCCAAATGGAAGTCTGTAGTCTCTGCCTACCCCTCTGGGTGACAGGCGTGAGTGTTTTATGTTTATGTATGCTTATGTTTGTTGCAGTGGACTTTAGAAAGGGCTGTAATGAAGGTGATGAGGACTATAATAATGACTTTTAGGCTAACATTCATTTCACTGATATTAAGAACTTTGCTGTTATTGTCTGTGTCAACTGGTCAATTTAAAAGAAGCACCCAGCTCCTAAGCTATCGTAGCAATAATTCACAGATGGCAATAAAGTTTTATACTATAATCAAATCGTGTACTAAGTAAATTTACTACATTTTTGTACCTCTCATAGAAGGGATATGTATAATGCTATATTTGTCGCACTTCTATATCAGCCGGTATCAGGAAGATGCTGCTGCCCATCTGATCGGTGTCCCTGTGGCACCTCTTACGGTGAAGCGTAAAGTAATACACCACCTACCGGTAGAGGATTAGTTTACGCCGCCGCAACTTTATCATTTACTTCGTCTTAATTATATATAAGCTGCAAATAGTTTCTTTAACTAAATTATTCTGTTTCAGGATGAGATTGGATCCTTAATTGAGATATCCCGTCCTCAATTCGCCTAGTGTATATGGTAATTGCCACATAGAGCTTAAAAGCGTCGAATAGCCCTAATGAGCATTAGTTTAGTTGGGTGCCGGCTCGCTATGGCGGGACCGTCTCGTGCACTCCCCAATTACGAATATAACCGTGATTACGACTTCATTACGACCCGGTTTACTTACGTCAATTTGCGACGTTTTGCTTCAAAATTCAAAATAAATTGATAGACAAAGGTCGCAGATATAAGGTTGATATTAAAGTTAGAACATTTTTTTTATAGAATAAGTGTGACAAATGAGAACGAGAAAGAGAGTTTACCTGATGGTAAGAAAATGCTGTGGCCCATAGATATCTACATCCATCCTCGATTAAGAATCAAACTGCAGATGCGTTGTCACCCCTGAGGACAAAGATGGAATGCCCTTCCAGTAAAAATGGTCCCCGGTTCCCTACGTTCACCATACGAAACACAGCAGCATTAAGCTGTTATTTTACGTTGGTATTCTGTGACACACATCGTGCTTTAGTCAGAGCACGAAGTGGGGCGGAAGTTTTTTTTTTTTAAATTTAAATGGAACCAACTACAAGATAAACAAGTTTATAATTGAAGTCGGCTAAATATCTTGAAGTATTGCTAGGTTGCCGGACTCCTTTCTGCCTAGGAGTCTGTTTGTGTAGGTTCCGCTAAATAGTTGCACTTTTCCTGCTGTATTCCCGTCTGAAGGATATAGAAAACCAGTATAATTACACGCTGTGAGGCATTCCATCTTAGGCCCGGTTTACATATTGAGAAGTGGCAAGTGCGAATGGCAAGTGTAACTGACTGACAAGTGCTGCACTTGTCATTTCTCAAAATGTAAACCGGGCTTTAGTCTTCAAATGTTACAATATATCTGTAACGTTTTTGTTTAAGTTAGCTGCAGTTGCCATGGACTGCAGTGGAAGCTTACCATCAGGTGGATTGTAAGTTCGTTCATTGTTTCACTTTTTTTAAAGTATACTACTTATTACTAATACCGGTCTTACACAGGCTAGATGCTGTTCATTTATATCGATATGTCCGTGTCCCATACCTCTTAGTTCGCTATTTTCAATAAGACTTTTACATTCCAAGAGAGTCATAGAGGTACTTTGATATCAGGAATTATCTAATATGAAAATTAATCTTGAGAACACAATATTCGCATAAATCGTGATTGTTTATTTTATATATGAAATATACGCAACTTCCCGCGATTGATCTCCGAAGGCATTAATGAAATTGTTAATTGCAATTTAATGTGCTGATGACCGGTGAAGAAAAAAAAGCGTGAGGAAAAACTACATGAATAATAAAATATTTCGAAGACATGTGAAGCCCAACTCACACTGGCATAGCGAGACGGACTTAATGCTCAATTACCATTTTAGAAATTAAAGGTTTATGCTCAACTGTTCGGCTCGTTCTTGCGCGGCTTTACTTTACTGCCTTGTTGGTCGAGTGGTCGTTAACGCGACTGCTTTTTATGAGTTCGAAGCCAAAATTGGTTATTTTTCCGGTCCAAAAATTATCAGCATTAACCCAGAGTTAGGAAGTTGGCGGTGTTTCACCCTCGTGTCTCGGAAAGCACGTAAAGCCGTTGGTCTTCTCTCCGGTTGTGTCGGACTACCGTCCCATCGGACTATGAGAGTAAGGGAATAGAGTGCACCTGTGCTTGCGCGTACACTTGGGCACTATAATCCTGTGCTACGCAGATGGTTAGTCTCATTTAAAACTGACCGCCGTGACCGAAATTGTCTGGAGGACATTATAGGCTTTACTTTACTATGTATGAAATAATAACGTAGCAAATAAGTACAGAACTTACAAGGGGAAAGGTTACTTATTTTTTTTTATTTATTCATTCAAATGTAAGTACATTATTTTTACTATTATCTCGCCAAACTGCAATCAGTTTGTCGGCGAGTACACGCTCTTAAAACTATATAATATCATTATGCACCATCACCTACAAAAACACAATTAATTACTACAAAAAAAAATATAACCTTACCTTACTACAATTTCACAATATTTAGAAATTATTAAACTAAAAATTAAACAACAACAGCAATACACAAATCAAATAAATCAAACATAAAAAACGATTAACAAAAGTATGCAACAATGTATGTCTTATAGCTCTGCTAATAATGTCCTTTTCAGAGAGGATTTTAATAAATTTTTGCTTAATTTATTTTTATTTTTATTTGGAGGCGTTTCTCTTAACCATTTTATTTTGTTATATATTTTGGGTACAATGTATTTATTCAAGCGCTGTCCATAATAGTATGTAAACTTAAGTGTCTCGATGTCATATAACGTCGGGAAATTCACTACAGCCATATTAAGCTCGGCTTAGTAACAGAATCCGTTTGACATTACTTACAATAGAGTCGCTATAACGCTTAGTATTATGTTTCGTCTAGCAGCCGCGTCTTGTCATTATTACAGGGATAAAATTCTTTACTTATGATAGTTGATTATAACTTGAATTCATCTCTATACTTACCCTCTTAATGTTCTTGTAGTGAAGAGAGACAAAGCAACTACGAGTATAAGCAACACTTAAATCGACGTCGAATATTTTATCAAGTTTTTATTAACTCGATTTTGTTTGTTCGAGTCTAATTCAATATTTGATTACAAACTATCTACCCGATGCGCTAGAGACAGAGTAACACGGACCACAGGAGGATCGGAGGGGAGTAGCCATATGCACGCATTCCCCTCTGTCATAATTGATAGCTAAAATCTGAAAGTATTCTACGTTAAATACTACATCGGGACGTCGTACACCTTAATCGCCTCTTGTGACCATGGGAGCTGTAAGGTACTCGAAACTTCAAAAGATTCAAGTAAGTAATTTAAACGTGATTAAATCAGAAAAAGTAGTGCTGATAGGATTAGCGAAAACTTGAACGGTGGCCGATTACTGTTCATGTAATAGGTATTGTTAAAATAATGGCTTGAAGTAGATTTTGATACGTACAAGTGGTGCGATGTTGTTTATTTAATGTCTGTAGCTACATTATGGTTGTAGCAGGAATAGATCGGCTCGACCCGGGATTGACCACGCTCTCACAGTAGCTATACCGGCGTAAATATAATAAATAGCACCTTAATACTTCTGTGTTTCGTATGATTAGAGATCCGAAGACCCCTTTTTACGGGCAACGAGGCATTCCATCTTAGTCCTCAGGGGTGACAACGCATCTGCGTTTTAATTCTTAATTGAGGATAAATGTAGATGTCTATGAGCCACAGCATGCACTTACCATCAGGTGGACTGTGTGATCGTTTGTCACCCTTATTCTATAAAAAAAATTATTAGTGGAAACGATGAAACAAGTGCTCCGATGGTGATATGAACCTAAGATAATGTGTATGCTTAGGCGCCTCTAGATATCACCGTCTGTCTGCTCAAGCTGCCAAATTCTCTCAAAATAATGGATAATTTCTTGAACAATTGAGACTGACAAAGGTATAACAGTACGAGTTTAACGTTACCGTTACAGCCTTTTAAATTCTGCTGATGATGGCCTCCCCCATATATTGCCTCATAGGGGGAATATTAGCCTCACTTAGCTTGGCAACCACAGCAAGACGCTGTTGCTCGATTGATTTGTTTCCCTCTGTCGCCTCTTACGACACCCACGGGATGATTTAGGATAGTGGATATACTTACACCTCCACTACAGGAAAGGATTCGTTGGTCGTGAAATTCCCAGATTGGTGACAGGGAACAACGTTAAAGTTACTCACGTCTGGTAATGCAATAGTTATCTAGACTGCCTATGTCCCCTCTTACGACACCCACAGGATGATATGGGCTAGTGGAGATTCCTACGTGGCCACTACACGATAATAAAGTACGAGTTTATTACCAAAGAAAAAAAGTAGTTCTCATGTTACGTGTAGTGTCGTGTAAAAAATATATTGTAATAGTTGCACGTGTAACCGGTGTAGCATACAATATAATATTATGACATCAGCATAAAATAAAAATGGTGTCATGAATGACCGCGCTAATATCGAGAAAAACTTAATAATTTGCATTCGATTTTTACTGCTGTCATCCACATCTCTCTAAACTTTGTGTGTATTAAAAACTATCCTAGCTTATTCAGAAGCTGAGCATTAACTGTATTATTAATAAATCAAGCCGGGAAAAGTTACCACCATCGCTATCTTATCATTTATTAAGTATATCAATGTAAAACTAATTCTTACACAGGAAGCGGCTGACTCAGGATCAAAGTTTTCTGACCCCAGGGTGCTACTGAGAATTACTTAACCGAAAAACTCAATAACTGATTTTAGCCCGACCCAGGATTCGAACCCCGGACTTTATAATCAGCAACGGCGTTTACGACCACTAGACAAATGAGGCAGTCATGAGTTTGTTTTAAATAACATTTAACTTGTCTGCAGTACGTTCACAAATACAATGTAGAAAGCGCTAATGTATTCGTCAGATTAATTACCCACTTACCCACTACTGTTATTATCTATGAACTAATGACAACTAACTAATGGCGCGTGTTGAGTGTGGAACATGTTCTATTCCCGTTGCTACCGGCAGTTGACTTAAGGAAGTGTTAACTTAGCAAGATATGCGGGAAGCCGAATAATGCAGGTGGCTCAAGACCGTGCTTTTTAGCATTCCTTGGGGGACGCCTATGTTTAACAATAGACCTTTGCGGGCCTATTAATTTCATCACAGCCTATAAATTTCACTGTACTGTCAACGTAAGCTACTAGCGCATAACCATTTTAAGTGCTCGTAGATCGTCGGTCTTCCCCACAGATTGCCTCATAGGAGGGATTTGGACATGGTCTATTTGGTTGGCATCGAGACATTTTGTAAAAATTAGTTAAAAACTAGCAACGCTATTAACATTACTAATGCTCACGTAACCACTTCAAGTAAGCTTAAAATGATTGTGTTAGATTCACGACAGTATTCGAATGATGGATTCAAACCTACGACTTTCAAGTTCGCGATTCGATCAGAGCGCATACAAAGCCCACGTCACAACAAAATGATTGCGACTTATTGCCAATCAGCAGACTGTGATTAGCGAAATAGGGTGAAACAAAAGCATGCATGTAGTTAGAATCCAACTGAAATGGACGATCGTGTGTTAAGCATGCAGATAAAAATGATGTTTGCGCCAAAATTAAATATCTTGCAAATTAGAGCAAATTAGAAAAAAAAATCCTTAGCGTTAGGACACAATTACTCATTTGTGATTATATAACATATCTTATTTCTGTCCCTTAAAGCACCTTATTGAGAACTAAATTAAAATAGCTAAAATAGAGGTAACTTTGCGTTTTTTCCCCATCGAGAAAATATTCCTAATTTAAAAATTTCAGCACTTAGAAATAAATTATCTTTACATGTCTATGTTTTCAGTCGTGAAATCGATTTGCTATAGTAAATTCAATTCTAGTTTGCATGACTTTGTTTTATGCGCAGCCTTCAGTGCATTGTCATTTTTTATAAATAGTTTCCGTAATTATTGCTTTCCTTTGTGTTTATGGTTCACTTTATTAGCAATAAGCATAGCATCAATAATAGATAAAAAAATATCATTGGTTGCAAAAACAAGTATATTTTATTCATATTAGCATTGTTTGCCGATAATCTTGTTGGAAAAAGAAAGAAAGTGTCGTGTGCTCCGATGAATAAAGACGACCAATGAAGACAAATGTACGCAGTATCATCATCTAAAACACCTCTAATAATTATCGAGGTAATTTTTTCAATATAAAACCTTTTTCATATTCTTACATTGTCATCCAATTTTAAGTTTTGTACAGATCAGGAAGTCTGGTTAAAATCAATTATTACACGAAAGTGTGGTAAAAAAGCAAACGTTGCATTGGTCTCGTATTAACAAGAAGCGGCCTAAATTAATTAGTGGGGACCTCTTGTGTTTTAGATTAGATTATTCGGTACGTAAACACTGCTTTCATACCTGTTCCACAGTTAAAGTTATATTGAAGAGAAAGATATATTTTTTTAAACGAGTGTTTCTATGACAATTCTCTATATTGATTCCTTATATTGAATGACCTTTTTTCCGTCTGGAAAAAAATAGGGTGCATGAATATTTATAATAACGAATCAACTGTGTACTAATTATTTATAATATTCTAAGTCGCCCTTTCAAAGGCTATATTTCTGTAGCACATATAATAAAAGCTTTGTGGTGGTGCTGTTTATGGTGATAAGAATATACTTGGGAACCTAAAACGTTCACTTATATGTGTATGTATAACGAAGCGGACGGCGCCTAGTAGCCTCTTTATCAAAAATCCCTAGGATTACCGTGGCCGGTCTCCCACTTGTACATGCAAGTAACCACATAAGCAAGAAATTTATCTACTAATTACGTCCAGAAACAGGTTTTATTTTGCTACGGCACGTACTTGATAAATTGCACAAAAATGACGCAGAACTTATAGAAATCCGCTTACACAGTAATCATTTTATTATTATATAATTTTTTTTTCAAAAAAAAAACACATTTAAAAAATTAATTTTGATAAAAAAATGAATTTGCTAATTGTATGTGGTTTTATTATCTCTGCATTGGCCGAGGAGTAAGGGGATTGTCAAAGACCCCGCATTACCGATACTCGTGTGAGTTAGAGGAAATAAAACCACATACAATATGCAAAAAAAATTTTTAATTTAATTTACAAAAAATTATGTTCGAGTTTACTAAAAAAATATTTCTATAAGCTTGAATACTGATTTTGATAACGCAGTTAACGGAAACCACAGGGTTTTTGTTACATTTTGTATATTATCATTTGTAACAAAATCCTTATATCTTCAATTTTACAGTCCTTTAACAAAGAAGGAAGACTTCCATTTCCAGTCGTTGAACAAAGATAAAGGAACCGTGGTAGCTCAGGAGCTAAGCGCTCGCTGTAAATTTCACAGTTCGCGAGTAACCCGGGTTCGATCCCCGCCGGCACCAACGAAATTGTTAATTGAAATTTTAAGTGCTGATTTACCACGTGCTCGGCGGTGAAGGAAACCATCGTGAGGAAACCTGCATGTCTGAACTTCCCGTTAAGTTATAGTCGAACGCTTGTTGCAATGAGACAGGCGCGAGGTCATTGCGGCTAGACGTTCGAAGACGTCGTTAACGAACGAGTTCATTATGGACATCGCTTTACTGGATATACCAGTATCGGGATGCACTAGCTTGAGCACCTTGTACATTCATAATCGCGTAATTCTCCTTCCTCTTGTGTTTCTTCTTCTTCTCATCGAACTTGGAGATGGTTTTCTGAGATTTGCCAGACTTCTTAGCAGCCTTACCACTGGTTTTCGGCGGCATCTTAAAAATTATCACGTAAAGTTCGCAGCACGCATTAGTGCAGCGCGGTGGACAGGCGGACATTTTCTTGCCCTAAAATCCTCTGAGAAATGCGAAGAGGCCTGTGTCCAGCAGTGAGACGCATATAGGGCTCTAACTTTAACTCTTAAACAAAGAAGGCTACAAATGTGTCACGTCCGAGTCTGTTATTAAACTGGCTCTCTACCCATCAGACCGGAACACAGCGGTGCAAGCACTACTATTTGTCGGAACAAATAACAACAGAATAACGGCGTAAAAGTACTTAGTAGTAGTAGAAATTTATCACAGACAAAAAGAGATAATGGACTTCCTTATGCCGTCACCATGGCACAAACGCAGCAGACATAAAGCGACCATTGCAATCCTCAAATAACAAGTGGAACTTTGGATTATTAAAAAACATACTTTTTTATAGACCGAGGATGACAAACGAGCACATAGTCCATCTGATGATGAGCGTATGCTGTGGCCCTAGACATCTACATTTATCCCCAATTAAGAATCAAAATGCAGATGACCCCTAAGGACTAAGATGAAATGACTCGTTTCCAGTAAAAAGAGTCTCCGGTTCTCGACGCTCACCATACGAAACGCAACAGCATTAAGCTGCTAATTTACGCTGGTATTTTGTACCACTATATAGCTGCAGCGTAGCTCTACCACGTACAAATAACTGCTTAAGAAACGAATAATAATTAACAATTCTAAGCACATCTTAACCAGATGGTGGAAAACGGCACACGAACATATTTGAAACGTTTTTATTGGCATGCCCGATGTCGTTTTAATGCGCCTTGAAGACATATTTGTATCTAAATGACGCCGTCTGATCGTCGGTGACGGTGATCAACGTTGACGCTTAATTGAAACGCTTTTTAGTACATTGACTCGTGCCTACAGACATAATATTATATGTTTGATGTACTTAATATTTAGTGACTAAACGGCAAAGCTATTGTCATATACTCATATACATCCACTATATTCTAAGCTCTGTGCAAAGGTAATCATCTCTCTCAACCTCTTCAAGAATGTGCCGAAGAGTAAGTTTTTGTTAACACTCTGTTACAATTTCCACGAATTTAACTTCAATTGAATTGTAAGCTTTAGTTTTTAAAGTGTTATTCCCTTTGAACGGTCCATTTTGTTTTCATTTGTATAAATAATTATCTATATTGTTTAAGTATTATATTATTAGGTTACTATATTAGACGTGGTGAGCCATGTTGCAGCTATATTATGGTTGTATCGCGATTGGATCGTCTTCGAGAATGTGCCTACAGAGTAAATTTTTGTTAACACACTGTTATAATTTTCACGACTATCTAAAACATGATGTTTTTGTCCAAATTGGCATTTAAACACGAAAAAAAAAAACAACTTAAAGCATTTACTAATGTTGTTCTAACTAATTGATAAGTTAATTGTGA
Organism: Parnassius smintheus behrii; assembly: GCA_036936625.1. Taxonomy (NCBI): domain Eukaryota; kingdom Metazoa; phylum Arthropoda; class Insecta; order Lepidoptera; family Papilionidae; genus Parnassius; species Parnassius smintheus. The sequence goes on from JAUPFT010000011.1 coordinate 50,799,304, forward strand.
AAATATCATCATTGACTTATAATATAGCTTCACGACCGTCACAACTTTCCTATCCCAGAGTAGACGCGATTTCACCTTCGATCATTAGAAGTGTGATTAATTGTTTTTGGGATTAGTGCTTTCTAGGTGGCGTAGAAAGTGGCTTTCAATCATATTGTTAAGAAAACATGCACAGAATATTATAATAATAAACTATTACATCTCTTCGTATTGGAACGAAGTTCCCTCAGTAATGGTGATCTAACAAAAACAAATGTGAAAACGGCCAAATTCGGTACGAACGACCGACGAGTTCCATAGCTGTTCCTTATAGCATAGCTGTTTGAATGTACAACGTTCTGCCATTGATTTTAAATTAAAGTTTTATTAACCTAAATTCTAGCATATGGTTTTATTAAATTAAAATTAATCGCCTTCTAAAAACGTCTTTCATCTAATGACTTTGTGGACACTTTTTAGGGTTCCGTAGTCAACTAGGAACCCTTATAGTTTCGCCATGTCTGTCTGTCCGTCTGTCCGTCCTCGCTTAATCTCTGTGACCGTTAGCACTAGAAAGCTGAAATTTGGTACCAATATGTGTATCAATCACGCCGACAAAGTGGTAAAATAAAAATCGGAAAAAATGTTTTATTAGGGTAGCCCCCCTATATGTAAATTGGGAAGTGATTTTTTTTTTAATTTTAACCCTAACGTGTGATATATTGTTGGAAAGGTATTTAAAAATGAATAGGGGTTTACTACAATCATTTTTTGATAATGTCAATAATTTCGGAAATAATCGCTCCAAAAGTAAAAAACAATGTGTCCCCCCCTCTAACTTTTGAACCATAAGTTTAGAAAATATGAAAAAAATCTGAAAGGTAGAACTTTATAAGGAATTTCTAGGAAAATCATTTTGAACTTGGATGGAAACAACAGTTTTTGTACAAACTCATAAGTGGGAACACTTATCGTGACGGACGGGAAACTACGGAACCCTACACTGAGCGTGTCCCGACACGCTCTTGGCCAGTTTTTTGATCACGAATATCGATAATTTATATTTTTGATTTTTATTAATGATCAACTTTGATACCAAATTTCAAATTTCTAAGTCATCTAGAAATGGATTAAAGTGTCACTTATTGAAAAAAATATTTTTGATGAGAGTCAGTGAGTCTCTGTTAGCGAGTTATAAAATTGGCAATTCAGATAACTCCAGATCTATAATAAGATTTTTAATATTCTAGACAGGAAATTTAACATTCTAAATATACACATTGCCGATACGTAGCTCTTTTCTTTTCCAAACTTGGTTGACACACAGCCGTGTCCTCAGTTAATGAAAATCAATAATTGTATGTTCCCCGTATGAAGTTATTGTACGATAAAGTCCAAATTTTTATATACAAACGTTTCAAGGCCTCTTGAGTCAGATTCTGTGATTTTGAGGAGGATATCTATTTGTATGCAT